>OZ022257.1:6038626-6242954 GCA_963978905.1 Trichostrongylus colubriformis
CTTATTTTCCTCATTTCCAGCCTTTTCCTTTTGCTAATCGACTTCTCAAGCTCTAGTCCGCCGCATCGATCGATGTGCACGGCCATCGGGAAGCTGTGGCGTCCTCGTGACGGCCCCGCGCTATCCACGTGCACAGCCGTGGGAAACTGCTCGGCTGGGAGGGGGAGCAGTCACGATCAATGACTCCGTCGGAGCGCCGAGCAGTTTCCCACGGCTGTGCACGTGGATAGCGCGGGGCCGTCACGAGGACGCCACAGCTTCCCGATGGCCGTGCACATCGATCGATGCGGCGGACTAGAGCTTGAGAAGTCGATTAGCAAAAGGAAAAGGCTGGAAATGAGGGAAATAAGAATTTTATGAACACCAAGGTTTTTATATATCATTCGAGAGCATTTTCCCTGGGGAATCGAACGGTGTACATTTCAATGGGAAATCTTCGCTTGAAAATGAGTTAGGAGGTAGTTTTTTCAACGCTGTATACACGGAGGCGAATTTAGGGGCACACCAAGGAGCACGGGCTTGTCTGAAATGACGGAAACTTCAAAATTCCTACACAGGTGTGAACTTAGATCAGGGCTGTGGAAAGACTTCGCCACCAGTTCATCGGATTTCGTCGAAATTTTCCCTCAAACTTTTCAGAATGTGAAAAAATGGCCGAGTACCGAATTTGAGAAATTCAAAAACCTGTAGTACCATCTTGTAGAGCTCGACGAGCTGATTCTAAAACATATATATGTTTAGTAAAAATAATCAATATCAATCGATATATGGCGAAAAAACGATAAAAAACGCGAAAACGCGTTTTCGCGCGATTTTTAACACTCTTACGGCACTAACTGTAAAGCCTTTCCGTATGCCTGGGATGGTCTATTGTGCAATTAAAAAGAACCATACAGTGTCTAGGAATTCACGTGTTAGAGCCTATTTGTTAAATTGTTTGTCATTGTTTTGAATACATTCACAACGATCATGCAGTTGTGACGTTGCTTGGCAACATGGTTATTCATCGGTTGACAACGGCATTGAAAATGCTCGGTGAGAAGACGTAACTCGTGAGTTTTTTCCCGAATTTTTCAGACTCGCGGCTATTTTCTAAGTTTTTTCTATTTTGAAAAATGTAGAGGTGTTCAGTAGCATCGTGGTGATAATTATAAGAGCTAAACAGCTATCCACCCTATCCCTTGTCCGGGCGTGACTCCGGTGCATCATGTAAGCTTCAACTACGGGTGGTTTCAGAGCCATGTCGGGCGTAAGTTCCGTGGTAACTGTTACCCAGAATTTATTCTCGAATCATGGATCGCCTTTTTTGAATATAGTTCAGTTGGCTCTAAAGGGATTGGAGATGCTTGTGGATTGACTAGATTTGGGGCTACTCTTGAAAAACAGCCGTGTGTTCCTTGGAATGATCCTCCACAAAAACCACCCTTGTCACTCATCTCGAGGCAGATTCTCCCCAGTCGTGAGATATGGGAATATTAGGGCCGTCTTCGTACTTGGCGTCGGCAGGGCACGACTGCGTTCATAGACAGCGAGGCAGTGTGGCATGGGAGAGGTGTAGAGACGACGCAGGTAACGAGAGAGGGGGGCACAGATGGAGACGCAGGGACACGCAGCCACGCGCTGCCACCGGCACCGCAAAGTATGAACGCGTCCTAACCAGCGAATGAGGTCTCAATTATTGACCTACGTTGCATCATATAAGCTCCAATGCAGATGGTTTCAGAGCCATGTCGGGCGTGAATTCCGTGGTGACTGTTTTCCAGAATTTATTCTCGAATCACGGATCAACTTTCTTGAATATAGTTCTGGTCGTGTCCACCATTGGCGGTCAGTCGGTGAGTCTCTTAACTCTGCTGCTACCCAAAATAGGTAAAATGATCGTGAGATAGTATCTAGGGCAAAATGGCTTCGCACAATTTTCATTTTTCCAGATTATTCGGAAGTTAACATTTGCATGTCCGTGTGCATATCCACTTAACATCGTCCACTCATTGGTATTCATGGTTGGTCCAGCTGCAGCACTGCTTATTATTGGAATCGTATTGAATACAACTACTTGGAAAATTGTACACGGCACATGCTTCAGGTATCTAAGGACATTCAAATAAAAAAATGCGAAATTTTCAAGAAATCCATGTTTCAACCCAATGATAGGCTCATGGTTCACTTTATGGTATACTTGTGGTGTCAAGGAAATTGAACACAGTAGGACTACCCATTGTTCGTTTTTTTGCCAGGTCGCTCGCCTACCGATACTTATGGTTAGGATACCTTAAACCGCTTCTATACTCTTCAATGGGCCAACGTGCTTGCTGGCGGCGGGGCGTGGCTGCGTTCATAGGCAGTGAGGCAGAATGGCAAGGGCGGAGACGCAGAGGTTAAGGAGCCACGCCCTGCCGGCAGCAACGCAGAGTATGAAATATGCCTCATCGTATCCCCGTTCCTAGTGGATTTCTTGACCCACATTTCTTGACTCCTTTTTTAACTTTTTTCTTAACACTGCCGATGAAAAGCTATTCTATTCCGCTATCGACTGGATTTTTATGGGCTCACGGATGAATCTTGGTTTCCTTGATGTTCCTTACGTGCAATCGATATTTATCTGAACCTACACCATCACAGTTTTCCTTCTTTTCTCTTAATAATACATATTCATTCTTCCCTGTTTAGGGTGGAATCTAGTATCACTCAAAGGTGATAGGCATACGGAAGGTGGAGTGATGGACTGACTGAGGGCTATAGACCCGTCACAGTAGATGCCCATCAATAACGTGCGTCCCACTAAGGAGTAGTCGCTTCCCGTCCACACACATACTCTGCGTGCCTACTACCGCTAATTCGAGACAGCTATTATTATCCCCGTGCATCTATTGAACTGATGCAAAACGTCATTTCCTCCCAATCCTCAGAGTTCCCTTTTTCAATGACAAAATGAATTTTAGAGCGCATGAAACTCGTCATACATGGTCGACACTTTACGCATCATGGGTGGAAGTGGTAGCACAGGCGCTGCTTGCACCTGCTGCCTGGCTGTTCGTGGTATTTCTGGATGGTGGGTGAGTTCGAGTTCAAGTGAAGTTTCAAATTCGATTTCAATTTATTACATATAAAAATACAAATGCAAGAAACAATATGTGACGACTCAAAAAAGATCAATCTTAAGCAACACTGAAAATACTATGCTGAATGAATACTATACCAAATGTTAAAAACTATAATACTATAATACTGAATGTTGAAAAAAAGCATAAGAAATAGAATAAAAACAAGTTTAAGTTTATTACGTCTACATAAGGCATACGTGAAACAGAAAACTTCAAGGAAAAAAGAACAGAAACAAGAAAACATACATTACAACAAGAAATTGAGCAAGTACAACGCAGTACAAGCAACTCAAGGCGACTAGCCTTCTAAAAAATTAGGACTTCTAGTTTTCACGTAACATATTGAGTGCATATCGTTTGAACTGCGACAGCGAAACAGAGGACGGAATACTTTGAGTTAGCTTAAAATATTCGCTACCTGCTCTGAAAGTGAAACTTTTGGCCCAAAAACTAGATCTAGGACGAACTAGTGAACTCTTCAAAGATCCATCTCTAGTTTTCGACACCGACATTTCAAAAATGCTGGAAAAACCAGGCCGACACGTGCCTCCTATCAATTTATGGACTAAGCATAATTCAAAGACTTTATGCCTAGCTGTAAAGACTGAAGTGCAAAGTACTTATTTCGTATAGCTGCTTTGGTATCTTGAAGTACAAGAAACTCTGCACGCGTAAAATTCCACTCATCCCTATCGAGTGTATGGATATACCTTCTGCACAAAGGATTAAACACCGTCAGATTCAACCGAAGACCACACATAAGCTTTATATGCCCTAAGCTAAGATTCCTTATTAGCTGTGGCTAGACCTTTGGCAATATGGAAATGCGAAGCTGAGCTATGTACACTTTCATACGAATGTGCTCCGAAAAAATGAGCATGCGTTGTAAAAAAAACAGAGGTCTCAAACAGATTTAACAGCCGATAATGAGGTACCATTCACTGTATACGAACGTGCGCTAGGGTTCTTGAACTTAGTTCCATGTAAACCGTCTTCTGTAGCGCTGTTGGTAACTGCCACTCTTGGTCATTTACCAATCAACCTGATGCCTTCTTGCAACTTGAGCAAAACGTCGTGACCTGAGATAGGATAGTAGATTTCCACGTTTGTCAATTCCTTGGCTATTTTAAGTGTCTTTACGAGAATCTACTATCAAAAAACAAAAAAAAAATTAATTAATCATCTGATAAAACCACTTTTTGATGTGCGCTATGCTTTTGACATTCATTCAGGAGCGAAGGTACATTTAATAACTGAGGTATGTGGGACGTGCACATTGTGTCAGTATCTGACCAGCACAGAATGATGCCAACTCTTCCATGACGGATTGAAGTCTTCGATGGCTTCGGTAGGTTAAAACACCGGCCCATGACTTTAACTGGCCGGCACTAAATTATTTGTACTATTCTCAAATTCAAATAAACTTTTGCTTCGCACAAATGCCGAATGTATGGCTCATCTCATCAAAACAATGATCTACTGTTCTTGTTTGTTCAGTTGTTCTTTCCGATAATCGCGTGCAATATACGATTTCGTCATAGATTCCATAGTGTAATAGTGTAACCGTACGTAGCTCGAAGGCAGTGGAATCCAAGGTACACCGTGAGTGGAGGATCCTCGACAAGAGGTCGTATTTACGGGACCGAGGGAGAGATCATTCCTTCAGGGCTCTGCGATAAGCGTTAGAATCTGAACTTTCCATAGGCAAATGAGAAACGAAGGCTACCTCGCAGTGAACTCGTATGGGAAAGGTGAAATAAATATTGTTTTCTCTCAAGTAAGAGCACAACAAAGTAATATCAATAAAACACATAGCAAGTAATCCACAGTCCGGCAACTGTTTCTGGTACTGTAGAGGATAAAAAATGATGGGGGAGGGTCGTATTTTGTACCCGTGGAGGGGAGACTGAAGCGGCTCGTACTGAAGCGCCTATTTTCCTCGACACCTGGGAGTGCCCTGGTGGAATCGCTATAAAGTGCAATGAGATGGCTGAACACAAAGAATGTGGCGTTCTTGTGTTCATCGAGTTTGACTGCGGATGTCTTTATTACTCTGTCGCATTATAAATATAGATTGGACCCATGCGGATCTGGTGTGTGATAAAAATTTGACGTGTTTATTAGTGGTTGGGAGGAAAAGTGGAGACGCGGAGCGAAGCGCGCGTAAGGTCGCTCTGCTTCATGCTTGGCTGTGTTGATAGCAGAGATTAGATACCGAATCCATGGTTTTCAAAGACATCGGAAAAAGTACAGTTCATTTCGGAGCGCCTGATAGGGCGTGGCCTAAGGACTTGGGTGATAGTGTATCAAACTCTCTCACTCCGCCACACACTCTCACTCTTGCCACGCACTCTCACTGTCGCCACTAACCCATGTCCGAGGCCACGCCCTATCAGACGCTCCGAAATGGAGTATAATTTTGGCTGACTGTGGAATTTGAATGTCGAAGTGCCAACTAGGACACAGAGAGAGAGAACTGAATGAAACAGCCAAAAAAGCGAGAAGTGGGGTCTTCGTTCTAACACCTACCCTTTGGCGCCCTCTGCATCACTAGCCGCTGAGGGATAAATGCAGACGGCAAAAGGTTATTCAAGCCACATCTGAACGTTGTCCCGCCATCGCAGTAACTCGGCTATTGAAGAGCTGCAGCTTGAAGTGAAGCGCAATGAGCACGCAACAAAGATTTGTTTACGGAGAACCTCGTTCCAGGTTTTACTTCACTGCCCCTCTGCTTACTGTGACTTCAAGGCATAATCGAAAAACACTTATACGATAGGTTCAAATTTTGTGTCATCTATTTCCCTATGTGTTTTCTTCATTTCAGCTACTACCGTTGCCTTCTTGCACATAATTACTGCGATCTTAGTTCATCACCTCAATGTGCTAACATTACTATTCTGGACTATTACAAAAGTAGTAAGGATTTTAACGCCATGTCAGGATTTGGAAAGGTAAATCGATTTTCTCGCTTTCAGATGATACAAAAGGAAGGGTCCTAGGATCCGTTTTTGATTTACTATTCCTAAGGACACGGACCGTGGATTTCTGCCGTGACGTGTGACACTCTTCACCTGCAAACCTGCGAACCTTCGAACCTGCGCGGGTTTTCGACGTCTCATAGTCGGGCATAAATCTTCAAAGCTTATGTTATCGTGGAAGTCTCTTCCATCTCGGAGACTACCCTTCCAGGGGTTCCGCCCTCATCATCACAGAAAATATAAAAATAAATGAATCCTGATGGAGCAAAACTGGAATTCTAGTTGTGAGGGTCAAAGTGTAGATCAAGAAAGAAGGTCCCTAATCCTTATGTTTGAGCTCCTCGTTCTAAATTCGTAAAGCAAAGCAACTAAGGTAACGAAAGCAGGGCGTTTCAGTACTGTCCTCATTGTATATGTAATCTCGATGGATGGGATGCAGCGAATCTCGAAGCCCAGTCGCAGATCTACGCATGGGCCATTTTACTGCTGTTCGGTGTTGGCACGTTCTTTGGTTCGTTGTTTTTTCTTCTTTTTGAAGCATCATCAATCATTTATTGGTGCCTCAAAAATCCAATTATTCTTTGCAAACAGGCTAGTACTCGATATCCTCTGCTCTGACAATGAATAATTTGAGGTAGTAGGTTCTTCTACATTCATCTTCAAAGTCGGAAATCAGGACCAAAAGTACTTGAATGGAGTGTCTGGATAGAAAATCTGATAACTTTCTTTCATAAACAGTCAGGCTGTTCGAGGTTCGTTAGTGTTCATGGAGAGGCGTGGCCAAAATTCGTTTGGACGGCACTCCTTGAACAAGCAGGCTGAGAACCATTCAACTTCACACCCTACTTTGTGCATTAATTTAATAGCATCAGTGGCATTTTGCTAAGAGTTGCCTCGCAAACAGCGAAAGTTAGATATGGTAGGGTCTTATTTTTGGCTTGGGGGCACGGATGTCACGCTGACGTCTTTTTATGCTATTTCGTGTAACATTCGGTGCCCAATTTTCTTCTGATGCTCTGAAGGAAGAAAAACGAAGCAGACACGAAGATGAGTTAGTAATAGGTCTCGAGCGGTCACGCTCCCTAGCGCCCAGAGGTTCACAACGGGACCAGCAAGGTACTTAACGCGCGTGGCACATAATTTACTTGGCACGCGGTAACCCAGCTGGACAGCCATGCTGTGGAAAAAAAATGGACAACACCGGCTCGCTGCTGTGGAAAATCAAAAATTGGTTATACTGTTAGGACGAGTATTGTTTACAGAACTGTCACTGAAATTTTAATCAACTTTCATAATATTTAATATTAGCAAATCTCTGCACTAATAACAATAGCTAAAAATTCTAATTCCAGCTATCTGCCTTGTTCGCATGTGTGACAAATACACTTACGTACAACGTCATTATGTAGAAATGTATAAAAATGAGGAGACGGGCAAATTTGATGGTGTCGCAAGAGTAAGTGATTACCTAATGAATCATTATTCATCGAGATGAAGAATGAAGCATTTGGCGTTGGTCAGTCCCCGTTCGGTATGCGCCACGCATTCAACTTCCATTAAGTGTCGTTGTGCAGTGATCTGGTCTAAATTGCTCGGCCTAGCCGATGTACAAACGAGTAGTTTTTGCTCTCAGAAGAGTGAAACTAATTTATCGGCACTCAAATAATAGAAGACTTGGTGGGATCAGTCATATTGGTCTATAGCATGAACCCATGACAATGCGAGTGAGCGGCGCTATTTGTCACTGCATCACCATCATATCTACACGTATTGATTATAATAGATTGAATTAAAAGAAATTTTATTTCCAGGAGCACGCCTCACAACTAGCCGAGCGTAATGCTCGGGCATTCTTCAATCAAAAGGACTGGACAAAGCGAGATTGGGACTGGGTTTCAGGTATTTTATTATCAAATCTAATGGATAAACTCTATTGTTTATTTCCACTTGGTTTCCTAGAATATTTCATTGTATTTGACAACGCAAAAGACAACGCTACGCCAAGGCAGTAAAGTCAGAACCGTGTCGAGGTGTGCATTAAGACTTACGAATAGTTCACTGCGTCACGCGATTCAAGTTACCGGCTTGTGTCCTGCTGGTTTCGTAGGGCTGGCCACGCACTGGGGACGCCTTCTTGCGTATCTGACCTAATTCGAAAGTCTTGGCGCACACTCCATATCCGCGTTCGCGTTCATGTTGAAATTTACTCAACTTATTCATTCGTGTATTACGCATGTAAATATTGCACTTTGTCTTGTTCAGCCGTTGTATTTCTAGGCGTCGCCGAGATTAACAATCCGATGTTTGCAAGACTTCGTCTGATAGCCGCTGAGAAGACGAAGACCACTATGTACACACCTCTTCAACTATGGAATGATCACAAGGTTCCACAGCTTTGTCCTCTCACCAGATCTGACCTTATTTGGCTAACAGCATCTTCATTAAGTTTGAGCTAGGACATGTTGTCGCAATTTGATGCAGATCTCTTGGGTTCCTGTAATTCGTACGTGGACAACGCCCACCATTTTCTTATTCAACAGAAGTAAAATACCTTAAGCACTTGTTTCTCTTCATTTAGTATTCGTAGTCGACTGCGCGTTGCGTGACATTTGCGCGCTGGTGGATAATGCATCGGACCCCAGTTCGGGACTTCCTCTTCTTGAGGGGTGAAGGTCTCTAAAAGTACAAAAGTATACGGTAAGATTATTGCAGGATTGCTGTTGGCCACTTCTCACCGCACCTCTCACCTCTGAGCCCTTTAATTGTCTTATCGGGGTGTATGCTATGACAGCGAATCGCGTGGCCGCCCGCGGCGAGGGGCGCGGCGGGTGCGAGTGCCAGTGGCAGAGCATGGTAACCTTCGAGCGAGGCAGTGTGGCATGGGTGCAAGCGCAGAAGTGACGCAGCCACGCTCTGCCGGGCTACCAAGAGCAATCGATTCGCAAGTCGTACTGGTAGCGTCGCGAGTGAAACGCCGCGAAGCGTTCGCTGTCATGTCTGCTCACACCCGTCTTACCGTATACTTACCGTGTACTTTTTAGAATGAAGAGACACATCCTTCTCGAGTAGTATACGCTTTGTCTGGGTAAAGGTCGTCGTGCAAATCAGGTGCGACAGCGGAGCCTCCGGTGAATGAAAGAAGCCGGTTTTGTAGCCATGTGTCAAATTTTGACTTTGTGGAGAAGCACTCGCCGCACCGTTAGCGCGACCTGCAGCGGTCGGTCGAAATTCCGCTCAGGACGCAAGGGGGATGGTACCATGTAGGTTCTCTAAAGAATTAGCTGTTTCTCTTATCATTATCTGTAAACAGTGACTTTTGTACCCTAACAAGACAAAATAGTAAAATAGGAAGTAAAAGAAACAATAGCATTACATGATGACAATCTTAATCAAGAAATAATCAGTTTGGGCGTAAAACTTCAAAGAGAGCGTACGCAACGTACGCTATCACATGCGGAAATCCCCTGCGCCGCTCGCCGCGCACGAAATTTCGACATAGGCTACACACCCAAGGTAAACTTGACGTCTTGAAACGCTATGAACGTGGCAGAGAAATACGAGGTAGCAGTCGCAGAGGGCGCAAAGCCGCATCATCCCGACCCACGCTACAGTCAGCTACTACATTTCTGATTGTTTCGGTGTTTGACTGAATTCCTATCAGAGGTTGTAGTTGATAAGAAATTCTAATTGATATCATTTAAGGGTTACCGCATCCTACAACCGGATGTGCTGGCCATGGACGAGACGCAAACCGCCGGTGTCATCGTACCAGACGATAATATTGTCAATAACAAGCATGGCAATGATAACTTTCATTAGTTTTTGAAGTCTTCTCTACTTTATATTACTGGTTCCATCTGTGATACTATCTAATCTGGCAATTTGATCTCATTTACCTTCTGTGTTTTTTAGAAAATTAAGCAGTATGGACGCTCTCCATCTTTGCGTATTGCGTAGGAGACAGCCTTCGAAAAAATACCTCCAAAAAATTTCTCTATCCAATTCAGTGGACAAACGAAGATAGTGGGGCGACTTGTGGCGCAAATGGAGCATGATAAATCTTCTTTTACGTGGAGGTGTAAAGCACCCAGAGGGAAAAGGTGGAAGTGAGAGCTGGGAATACATGTCCTCTAAAAGCAAGCCTACCACTTCGGAAGAGGTGTCGTGTGGCAAAACTCCCATCTGAAAAGCGCGGCTTAGGGTCTTGTCACGGTCCCGCGGCACAGCGAGTCGCACTGCCACCGTCGGCGGAACTGCTGGTGAAAGCTTAACAACGTTTGCGGCAGGCTGATTTAGCCTCTCCGCCCGTCTGCAATCTACCACCGGCCAAAGACGCAGAGGGATCTGAAAGAGAAGGGGTTTTCGATTCCCTGTTCCCCGAGATTTTCGTCGTTTTATTTCGTTCTTTCTCTACTGTTACACTGGTGAGCAGCCCTACTTGAATGTTCCACAAGTTGTCTGAGTTTTGCCTGTCGCTGTATTTGATAACTGGTATCAGACGAACGAGTAAATGCACTGACTCCATTCCTGTATGGCCTGTACGCATCAAAACTCTTGAGAGTTCGGACTCAACATCAAAAAAAAAAACTAATGTCTCCCCAAAATATCGATGAACGCTGAACCCTCCAATACCACGGAAACCACATGTCACAGTAGATAGATCTTTATTTCATAAAAATAATGACGGAATAATAAGTGAGATAAGATGAGCGCCATGCGCAATGTAGTAAACATAAATAGATCCGACATTGTTTAGTGAACAATCAATTTTCAAACCGAACAATCTTGCTCCTTGAGCTGCTTGACATGCCGAACAACAGAAGAATCATTACTGCCAGAAGTATTGAGACGATCACCAAAGCGGCGATCACTAACGAATAGCTAAGCGGTGAGACACAACTGGGCTTAGAGTTACCGGATCCGGACTTCCGTTCTGAAATCGCAAGTTGAGCAAAGACAAAATGACGTCGCTTGCAACAAGTTATCACCAAACAAATCACAACAATCTGAAGTGGTTCGCCTTTTTTTCAAAAAATACTAATTTGTCATCATGTCGTTACTTTAACCAGCTCTCATTCAAAGCTACCACAATACTGACTGTGAACCTGTGTAAAAGAATGCGTGGCGAATTCCAAAACTACTCGACTTCATATCCTTCCTTCTTTTATCGGAACACAATTATAATGGATATTGGGCTGCGATCCTTGTGGCTTGCGGCTTCTGAGATGACCGCCTGATTCACTTGACATTGCTCGCCATGCGCGGCTATGAAAGTCTCTCCGGTTGCTAACCACTTGAATACTCACACACACACACACACACAAACACCCGTTTGTCCGCTGCGAGTCCACTTCTAACCATAGATCCGCTTAAACCCGTGGATTTACGCCTAGTCTATTCCACCACTGAGCAAAAGATGGGTACGCATGAGGATGACGCAAAAGGTTTCAGACCTTTCGTTTGAATCGGCTTCTGTAAACTTCTGATGGTACGATGAAATCTCTGAGATGCTCGAGCAACAGATTTCCATCTTGTGGTATCCGACTGAATACCTAACTAGCTGCGAAGTTGAGGATTAGCTTGTTGCCCATTAGCCCATTCCAAGAGGATGGAAATCCTCAATGGTCCAGCGAGGTGGGAGTGTGGATTTGATATGAGGACCGTGCTTCTAATGGGGGTGTCACGATCACTGCACATTGACAAAAAAGCAGTATGTACATATAAAACTTCAATGTTCGAACGTCAATCAAAAGTGCCTCAGTGGATTCATTCAAAATACCATTTTTTAATTCTTCCGTTTTATTTTCTTTACCGAATCACCCTTTGCAGTCATTTTTCCACAGCATGTCATTTCGGAATTTTGTCATTTTTCAGCATGTAATTTAAACATATGAATAAATAAATGTAACGTCAACAAACATTTACATACGGGAATTGGAAGGAACTCACCAAAGTACATCACATCTTCAGGTGAATCAAGTACCCTTAGCTCTCCGACCAGACCCACTTCCGGATAACCTTTTGAGGTGGTGATTCGTGGTTCAGTAAGTTCACGGCGATTGCGCGGTGAATCATATCTAAAAGCAGTTTCTAGTAGGATCACTGCCCGATTCACTCTACCTTCATTGTTGCCCAAACACCCTGCTCATTCTTATTCCTACAGAATCGAGATCATAAGTAATTATGATTGTCAGCAGTTCGTCTCGAAGGCTCGCTAATTCCAGACTTCCCCAATATAATTTGAATTTTTATTAAATAAGATGAGATAGCTTACCCGTATCCAGAATAGATACTTCCCAAAGTTGTGTTCTGCTTGAAATCGTTTTCGGGCTTACTAGCCGGTGGATGTACATCATTTGGAAAACTCTCAACGCCGGCATCGATTGAGCTGGAGTCCGGCCTAAAATATGCTATAAGTAGGCCTTCGGTTCACTTTACTGACACTTTTACAAGCAAATAACTTTGCCAACTTCTGGTAAAACTGGGAGGGAAGATTTTGAAAAAATTCATTCAGTAGTAACCAGTTCTATCACAAAACGAGAGCGCCTGTTGATGGACATGGACAGCAATGGCCTATGTCTCGCGAGGTCGCAAATTTTCTCTTTTATTTCCTTTCATATTAGCGCCCCGCGACAGCACGCAGTGTAGAACATCTGTCCATTACTACATGCGTCCCGTGTGGGCGCCGAAAAACATGCTCACAATTACGAAACGCAGTTTCAACAGAAGTCAGATGGCTGTCCCCCTATTCTGGATCTGTGATGCGAGGCATCATGCGCAGCACAGTACGTCACGCACCCGTCGGTTGGATAGGTCACGTGCTGCGCTGCACATGACTGCCTCACATCTCAGATCCACGTGGCGTCGATCGATAGGTAGATGCCGAGCAAGCGGAAAAATACCGGTAGCCAAAAGCAGCGGATGATATAGGGTTTCTCCCTTCCACAAATATTGATGACGTGACGCATCGTTCCATATTCTTCACATCTGTGTACTACTCCAGAATTCTGCTTTTTTTTTCTCAGCAGATGACCAACTTATTGCGCTTACTACTCCTACCGGCCTACCAAAAATCTGCCGAACTCATAAAAGACATAGAGTGGATTCTAAAGAAAGTGTCATGAATAACAAACTCGTCCAATGACAGGATCTTCTTCACGCCATTGCCCGGTGGCTCACGCAGCCCTTTGGTTTTCAGAAGTCGTTGCTCCAAAGTGGGACAGGTCGCCGGCGGCTGTAAAAATCCAGTCTTTTGTCACCTTAGTACTTGGAATTGTGCACATTCATCCAGGCTCAAGGAAGATCAGCAGTCGCAGCAGGTACTATGTTTATGGGCAAAACAAAATTTTTTATAAGCTAAGTCTATATGAGACAAAAAAGCTAAGTTTGTACAAGGACAAAGTAGAGCAGTGCATACGGTGCTGTGCTCATGGTCCCGTTATTAAAACAGACTCTCTACTGTTCTGAGGACAGCTAGCTGGCACCTAACTTGGCAGGAAGATTGAACACCTCCGAAATCCCACATCAGATGAAGTACCTTTTGATACAACCGAAAAAAACACATCGGTCGCTGAACATGGATTTTGATATTTTTTATAGCTGCTGATTTTCGCCGCAGCCCGGGGGTTGTTATAAGTATACTGAGTCACAGCCAAAAGCTTCGGTCTCGGACGGGACTCGAATCCGCACTATACGTTGTGTATGTATAGTGCCCGTCCCGTCTGAGACCGAAGCTTTTGCCCATAACTCAGCATACTTCTAACAAAAGTCGCTGAACAATTTTCAAATAGGATGAAACGATGACAAAAATAAATTTAAAGAGTTTGTTTGTATATAGAAGAGTATCAGAGTGAACAAGGTTACAACTAACTTCGTCGCATTTCTACCATCCTGTTTATGTCCGCTGCAATTAAATTCGCCTACCGTAAGTTTTTTGCATTCCTCGGTTCGAACACATATCCGAATTTGACAGATGAATCGCGTGATAGTTTTACGAGCGAACTTGAACACATGTGTTTCCTGAAATGTCACCTTGTATGAGATTTCATCCAAATTGATCCGGATTCGACAGAAGTATGTCCATGCAACATTATCTTACAAGATGACTTCAGAACTACGCGCGACACTCTACAAACTTCACGATACCACGTTCTCATGGCTGAGCACCCGACAACGATCAAAACAACCGTGCGGCTGCTGCTTCAATTGTTGTGGCCACATATTGCGCATTGTGACTACTATCTGCCAAATTCGAACGTGAATACATGGGAGTGCGAATATTATCTGCCAAATCAAAAGACTGTAGCAGTGTGAGGGATCCTACACTTTCAACAGAAGTTCAGGTACGATAAGCTGCAGCAGGGTACAAAAGAGTTGCGCATTACGTCGTGTTCATAGGAGCACGTCAGAACATACGCACTGAAACGCAGCGCTATGCTAATAGCGTCGCCACGCGACAAATGTCCTGTTAACCCAGTTGCAAAATGACCGCAACCTAAGGGGCTTTTGAGCCACAAGCCTGCACATTTGGTCGTAGCATTGGAAAATTCACCTAGGGATGCTAAGAAATCGTCACAGATTATAAGGTTGAAAATACACAATTTCGCCACTTATGCTCCATTTCGGAGCGCCTGACAGGGCGTGGCTCACGGGCATGGGTGGTGGCGAGAGTGAGAGTGTGTGGCGAGGAGAGAGAGTTTGTTACACCCTCACCCATGTCCGTAGGCCACGCCTTATCAGGCGCTCCGAAATGGTCTGCACACACATGCACACAAGCAATTTCAGACTAAATTGGCCATCCTAGAAGTTCTTGTATGCTCCAAGCTACTTTATCATCAATTCCATAAAACGTTACTTCTACCTACATACTTTTTTTTCAAAGTGAAAAATTGTTCGAAATAGCGCACCTGAAAAGCACTTGTTAAATCCTCGCTGTATTCCGGTGTGGGCATAACATACTGATCCACTCCACATCTGAATATAAACACGTTATGAAACGCTTTGAAAGCAGCTTGTAGTATACAAACACAAAATAACAGTAACAGGGGAAACATGAGGTTTCGAAGAAAAATGCTTGATAGAGAGGCCTAAGAGTGGAGACCAATAATGGTTTTGAGCTTCAAAAATACACCAAAGAGGGAAAAGTCACTGAAGAATGCCTAATTTCAGAAAAACTGAGGTCATTTCTGATAAATAAGCCACAGATATGGATACGTGGCCTTGAGGGTATTACTTGGGTCAAATTTGGAATCGATTTCCACTCATATCCCTATTCCCTCTCCCCTTTCTAGTGAATACTCACATCTACTACCAGTTAAAGCCAGCTCGAAAGAGTTCCTCACTGAGCGACACCCGCTGGTATTATACAAATTTAATACAACGGACACTTTGTAATCAACCTACCCATTTTGATCAATGACCAATATCCGATCACCTTGCCCATCTTCAACGAAACAGTTTTGAACGAGAATTCCGAAGTTCTCTGGAATAATTCGTGATATGAAAAAATATAAAAAGACATGAGGGCGTTGAAATATAAGGGCCACATACGAATGTCTCAAAGTAGTCGTACCTCCAGGACATCGCCACACATGAAAGACTCTTTCACCAACGGATGCAAAGCGGACTTCTGGTCCACTTTCCGATCCTTTTCGTATCGTATAAGAGCATTTAGGCATTTTTTCTACATCGAACTGCGGGGCAAGTTCAGTTGGTACTGCATCGCTGTAACGAGATTTCATTAGCAATTTGGTATTCAGTAACTTTGATGGGTCTGTGTTCCAAGGGCGCAAAAGGAACTGGAGAAGGTCATAATAGGACACAGTCTGAACTTGCATTCATACTTCGCGACAAGCGTACGCTAGGGGCTGAACACGCTTCGCGCAAAGCGCACGCCACCCCGGCAATCATCAATCACACAAATCTTTAGTACCCTGTCGCTATCGCATAAATTCTACTGACAACACTTTGCTTGCTATCCACAAATTTGCTCGCAAATATCAAAATGACCGATGATTGTTGAGAGTATCTGTAAGTGATTGCGTCGCGTACGGTCAGTGTGGCACTTGCGCTTCGCGAAGTATGAATGCAGCCCATCAATAAGGTAATTTTCTATTGAACGTGATTGAATTGTTGTCATAAATACACTGGAAAGAGGTATTGATCGTTAGAACAAAAGAGTCTGGAAGAAAGAAGCATAGGCCGCCGTCAGATTTTGCGACTTTACGACGTCGCGCTTTCGCACGTGATCCTACGACCCGAGGTTGTGCAATGTCGCAACAAATCGCAGAATTGCAAAATCGCAAACTTTGGTGGCGGCCTTACCTGATATCCAATGTTGATTCAAAGTCGTCGAGAACTTGACTTTGTACGTAAACACACTGAGCACAATAGCTCCGATCGGCTTCCGTAACAAACAGCGGATGCAACTGAACGGAGATACAGACCCGTTGAATGACTCCTGACGGGTTGTCCTTAATATAATACATTAATATGTATAAATAGTCATCATACATATGTATGCCTAGAATCGCTCGACACCAATCATTTTTGAGATTTTGAGCGGAAAGCATTCGCACGGCGCAGTCAAAGGTGCACCCGGAATTTCCAAAGAAAACTCACTGTTCGTTCAGTGCTCATACCACATTTACCATGCCTCAACGATATCTTGTTCATGTTACGTGATGAACAATCAGGATCATCGGCAAAGTCGTCGGCGTAGATATGAGACGGGTTTGATGAGGAGGTTTTTATCTGAAAGTCCCTCTTGTCAGACAAACAAGCATCGCAACTTCTAGAGTGCCTATCAGAATGACTGCCGTAAAACGCAATCGATCAGACATTTGCACCCTGTGGAGCACGCGGGGTGCGTGCCACTAAGACAGAAAACCAGTGTCGCGGCGCGCGACGCAATTAGTGCGAGTTGGGAGCGCCGTACTGATTGGGTACCGTAGCGTTTGCGCTTTAAATAAGGCATAGTACATAGTCATCGCTTTGGGACCTAACTATTACAGCGCTGTTGGTACAGGACCGTCTAGAAGATGAGGGGAAATCCAAGAAAACCTAGACAGCCTATCAGATAATAGGTTCGCGAGGCCTATTACTGAAGGGTATGTAGCGGTATATAAATTACAAGAGAAGTGGCTATACATATTTATTACATTAGGTACATAATACTAAGACAAGGGATAGAGAGGGGGGAAGACGAGGGAGAGGACACGACGGGCTATGGTCAGGCGACCATCACGACTGCCGTCCGTTCACCTCCGTTGACCTCTGCCAGCTGCTGCGCCGTGGGTGGCACGTGAGGGCGTGGCCTCACTACTCACGGCTCGGACTGTCGGGTCCGAGCCGTGAGTAGTGAGGCCACGCCCTCACGTGCCACCCACGGCGCAGCAGCTGGCAAGCCACTCGGTCCACGGTTCGTGATCAGCCGTGAGTGCTACGTAATTAGTGTCTGTACCTTTTATTACATAGCACAGCACTGCGCAAATAATCTTTTATCAAGCGAATATAAACAGTAATATTGTATGGCAATGTGCCACGCAATACATAGAAGTGCTAGATTCTACATCAATAAACTCTAGACTTCAACCAGGCAAAGGGAAAGGATATTAAGGGTATTAGCCATCAACTCACCTGCCATCTTGGATCAACGAACCAATCTTCTCAACAGAGAATGGTCATTGCATCCACTTCCGTTTGAACCCAAAAGGAAAGACCACGCTTAGGCCAATGCGCATCTGTAGTCGCACCCTGCGAACTACTGCACTTCCACTTTCCACACGGGAAAAATCCACTCTTCAGCGAGTGAAGAGAACGAGGCTCGCATCACGCGACACCTCGTGAGTCAGGGGGAGCCCCCTATCACGTAGAGTCCATCACCAAGCCGTTCGCGACGGCACTGGGAAACTCCCCTCTCGGTTCCGAGAGAGACCGATCTGCTCACCTTCCGTGAGCTCGGCAAAACTCCAGACTGACGGATCAGCTCCATCCGAAGATGGATCGACCGTCATTTGGGGCGTGGCTAAGGTTTATGGTCCCATGCACTGATCCCAAATACCTGAGGATGCTGGTGGTGCATGTGGGTTTTACGACCCGTAGTTAGGCTACTACAATTTGCACACAGCCCCTATCTCAATCCGAGATAATACTCACAAGGAGTACTAAATTTTAATAACCATAACCCATATATAACAGCGCATTCACTGCGTCTTACACCGGGCCCCAAGTGGCCGCCATTCAGAGTGAAAATCGCGTGGCAGTTTTGGAACGCAAGGAGCGTCACGCTAGTTAAGTCCTGAAGCGATTAGAATAAGGCGTAGGACACTGCTATCGCTTCAGGACCCATTCAGTACGGCGCGCATAACTCGTACCATCGCGTTGCAAGCCAGACGCCGCAACGCAGTTTTCTGTCCTAATGGCGCACACCCATGGTAGCGCACCGCCGGTCAACAGTAATTAATAGTCTTTTTCAGTTTTATTCAATATTTTAGAAGCATATGTGAGGCAGTGTTGAGGCAAACATGGGTTTCGTATTGCATCGGGGAAATGAATAATCCAAAATCCACTGGACATAATGTCACACGCGTTACACACACATCGCATGTCAGTTCATGACCGATTTTGCGTCTAATGGAACATTTGTGTGTTAGGAAGCACCTGCACCTTCGTATAGTGATTTTCCACCTGAACTCACTTTGATAATAACCCGTTCTGGCTCACAGAGAACCAATGGAGGGTCGACAATTTCATTTGGATACTTGGCAGCGTTAGCCATTTGCCACCACATCAATGAGATCAGCAAAATCTTCATCTGAATCAATAAATAAATAAATTAATACATGTTATGTATGGAAGACGAAAAAAATGGAAAAACGAGTGAGAAGAGACTGAGAAAATTTTCCAACGACCTATACTATGCCTAGAGAGATTGCAGTATATAAGATACCGTTATAAATGATTGGTAAAGGAAGAGGATTGATTATGAATTTTTGGAAAAGCTATAACTGACTGGAATGTTTGGAAAAGACCGTCCAGCTACAAATCGCTTCCGTGATCGAGTGATTTTTGGGTCGAGTGGCCTGGATTTTCGCCCGGTTTATCCCTGGGACAGTTCACCGTCTCAGGAATCCCCTCACAAATCACCCCAACACAGAATGGCTACCACGACGGTGAATGAGAGCTGGAAGAGTTCTGTCAGGAGAGGCAACCGCATGCGAATGTGAGCTGGGTACGACTTTCAGTAGAAAGTGAGCCACTCGAATGACGAGACCCTAACCCTGGGACTTGTACAGCCACAGTTTTTCATGTACCGTAAGAAGCTGTGAAAGAGTGTCGATGAGAGTGGGATGTTGCGGAGGGCTGGTTGAGATATGCTTCATTTCGATCAGAATCCAGAAGTCATCACGATGAAGGCGGAGTTCGAAGAGCACTTTTCGTATCATCTTGAGAGACTCACATGCGCGCATACGGCCACTTTACATTCAATGACGCCGACCCGTTGGTTGAAGTCATCTAAGGGGCCCGGTTTCATGGATCGAAAATAGTTCGAAGAGTGAAAATAGCGAACTTGTGAAAGTGTGAGTGAAGCCAGTGGATATTATCTAGCTTTTTAGGATAACTTTACAGTATGAACGGTATACCATACAATTTACAAATAAGGGATGAAGGATAAAATTTCTGATATGGATCGATCCTTTCTGTGGTACGCGCCGCTCATTGATGTCCCATGCTGGATCGTGGGAGAGTTGGATGTGTTTTGCCGAGAATCTGAGGGGCTGTATCTTTGCCGAATTCTCACTTTTTCGCAAGAAACTTTGCGTGCGTCCTCTATTCGGCAAATACAACATAAATATATGGGTAACAAAGAATCTCATTTTTTTTGTAGACGATCCCAAGTTTTCACACCGTGTTTGATGCAGTTGTGAAAGGAAATTTCATGTTAAGAAACTATAATACATTGAAATTGGCGAACATAGTTTGCAGCCACCCTTTGAATCCAAGTGTAAGTACTTTTTGTCAGACAGTCAAGAACAAAAGTTATCGCAGTACATACAGTAGCGCTCAGAAGTATTCGGCCAAATAGTTTTCCTTTTGGGTTTTTCATTTGTAACTTTTTTGCGACTGGACCGATGTAATAGAAATTTTAGTATGTTGTAATTGGAGACACTGCATACTAGATATACTATTTTGGCGCTCAACGGTTCAAGTTACCTGGTTAAATGCAATTTTTTGTTTCTGGAATGCCATCCCTATGCCGTCTCGCTGTCCGCTGTCATCAGAAGTCGGTTTTTCTACAAAATATTGATGTTTTCTGAGGCTTGCTAGTTTTATGTTTTGTAAAGAAAGCCGTTTTTCTTGACTAAGCCTTTTCCTTGTCTCTGACAGTTTTGTAGTAAATTCTTGTGAAAAACCATGAAAAGAGTCAAGCGGCACTCAAATAAAAGGAAATGTTGACAACACTAGGTTCAGTCACTACATATTAAAATTTTGTCAACTTTGGTCAAGTAGAAAAAAGTCATGACAAAAAGTGTTTGGCCGAAGACTTTTGAGCGCTACTGTATATTTCCTCCAGGCTGAAAGTGTTTTCTCTAGTCTGTGATATCACTGAGAATTCCGGCTCTTAGAAGAGCGCTTTTCTACAATCAGAAGTGCTAGTGCAAAAATACCAAGTTCCGAAATACATAAGTGCAGTTGCAAAAACGGCAGTTATCCATGAGTTAGTTACCACTTTGGAGATTATGAATAAAATTATAAATCGCTTATTGATACATACATGGTAAATGGTCACACCTGCCGGTATTTCAATGGCCTCAAGAAATCCTGAATGGCTTTGTTGCTAATTTGACGTGCAGGTTTGATCAATTCGCAAACAGAGTTCATACTTCGCAGAGCGTTTCGCGCAAAACGTATGAACCACATCTTGTCCACGTGATCAATACTGCCAAGAGAACGGTGAATGTGACAGGGAACTACAGGAGTGTCAAAAAAGGCAATTTTTCCTTCACATTCAATCCCACATTAGTCTAACTTCAGCGAAGTCTTACGAGGTATTTCATTCTGTTTTCCCCGGATCCATAACGCCATTCGTTTCCAAAATCCAGAAAGTGCCAATACCATTAAAACCACTGCGGAGGTGGGATTGGGGCATGAAAAATAACACTTCGGATCATAGCAGCATTGTCCAAGCAGCAAAGGCTCTGTGTCTTCCATGAACGGAAGGGGCAATCCTCAAAAAGCTTCTCACAAAAGACCTACCACGCAACCTGGCTCCACTGTTTTGAGCGGACCTTGATACCGTACGTGCTCTGAAGCTCGACTGCGCCGACTGAAAGCTCCGTATTCTGATCAAGGGGAAAGTAGTGAGTCCCAGCTTGCTCCTGTTTCTAGGGAAACATTTCAGGAATATTTTGCTCCAATACTTTTATCACTTTCGTTTGCATATGTCTTTTATACTTGGTATATGTGAGCCGAAGGCAAATTTCTTTTTTTTTGGCACCCCCTATAGAGTACTTATTGCACCGCCTGCGCTTCATAAGAAGCGCGTACCTGATGCAAAATGGAGGATGAATGGGGTGTGGCATAAAATGGTATGTTACGTTGGTATTTCGAAAGTATTAAACTCCAAATAGAGTATGAAAGATTATGACTGAGTATTTATTTTTGAATTTGTGCGCTTTCTACTTAAAAGCGAAGGATCAATTAAAAAGGAATTTTTGGGGAGTCCTGCAATAAAGAATTAATTCGCATTTGGTTTCGCAGAAACCGTTGAATCATAAGTCACGGTAGAAAGCAGGTGGGTGTGAACACTCATGTCAGCATTTCGCACCGCGTCGTGTCGCAAACGAAGGGATGCGGACGAGCTAAATGTGCCGTGTTGTTGGGTCTCAGAGCGAATACAAGTCAACAGTGTATGGCGCCTCTAGCATTTTCGCGTTTTCGTTCAATAACCCTACTCTAGCGGTGCAAATAGTCTGTACACACTGCCTAGCACGCCGCTCGTTATGGTGGGGATCCCTACATAAGGGTACACAGCGAAAGCAGGCATACTGAACCCTTCCCCTAGCTACTTACCATTAGAATCAGATATGCATCCATTTCGTGTTAAAGTGTGGGGCTTCGTTCAGGGGTGTATGCTATTAGGACAGAAAAATCGCTTTGCGGCGTTTGGTGTGCGACGGGATGGTGCGAGCAATGCGCTCCGTACTGGAGGGTGTATATCGTTAGGACAGAAACGTCGCGTGGCCGTGTTTGGCGCGCGACGAGGGTGCGAGCTATGCGCGCCGTATTAGTTGAGTTCTGAAGCTATTACGCCTAGAATGAGGCGTAGAGCCCCGTCATCACTTCAAGACCCATCCGATACGGCGCGCATAGCTCGCACCATCTCGTCGCGCGCCAAACACGGCCACGCGACCTTTCTGTCCTAACGATATGCACCACCGTACTGGATGCCTCTTGAAGCGATGACCCTGCTCTGCACCTCGTTCTAGGTCACGATCACGTCGCGCGATAAACGCGGCCACGCGAAATTCCTGTCCAAATAGCATACACCCTTCATTTAGCAGTTTCCTGAATCAGGAATGTCCGATCGAAAAAACTTCTATTCGAAACGGGATGGAAGATTCTCAGGGCAAGTAAATCAGCAAAGTGTTCGAACAACCTGGTTGGCTGTTTTAAGCAACAGCTGCACCACAAGAGGCTCTTATAACGTCGTTTATGACTCCAGCACTTAGTCGAGTGGCATGCTTATCAAAGAAAAAAGTCGTATTTCTTCCTCAGTGCAGTCAAGTGACGTTGCTGTGTAAGCAAGACTAATCCCTTGTAAAACGCAACTGTGGAGATTGGTTTGTGAAAACATTATGAACTGATTCGCAGCCATTCGCCATACTATACACATAAGAAAGCCATTCCGGTGAAGCAGCCTGCGTTCTTGATTATTTTTGCAAGTTTTTGCTTATTTACGACTTACGGTGTTGATTATAAAAAGTATGTTTAGAAAGCGAACTTGTCATCCTCTGAAAAGGATTTTTCGGCCGGCCCTTGACCTGCTATAACTTAGAGGATGCATCCATGAATATTCCATGATTCCAGTTTCTCTTAAAATCACTACTAGATACAGTGCATGGACAGAAACACGAGAAGAAAGGGAGGTCAACTTTGACCCCTCCTGACTCGCTTCGGAACAGCCTGTAGCACTTTTAGCTTTCAAAGTTGTAATCAGCGTTCGAAACTCTATCGATCTGTAGGGACTCCTATGCGAAGTTCCATGGGAAGTTGAAAGCCCTTCCTGGTAAGTGCTATCGCAGTGATGGGATTTTATTGTGGACACTATGCTTGAGCCACAGGAGTGGAACGGTCCCCCCCCCCCCTCAATTAGAGGTTATAGGATAAGTGATTAGGCTTAAGCTAAATTATATGTTTGAACACGTGTCCGAGCTGTAGAAACGGCGCATTGGATAGGGGCTGCCGCCCTCGATAGTCGACCCCGCCTCCTATCGACGTGGTACCTGGTCGGCTACTATGGGAGCGGCCGAGGATATGTGGTGAGATCGAAGGTATTGCAGCGCGCTTTCGCAGTTTTAGCCTGAAGCTCACTCCAGGAAAATTATGCTGTCGTATTTCCAAACGTTACCTTGTGTTTACCTAGCAACATGCAAATGGATTTCGTTCGGAGTATCCGCTCCTTGACGATAAGGGCGTCCGCGTTGAGGATCAACGAGAAAAGAGGGCCTATTTCTCGGGTTTAGCTATTTCCATCCGTTTTTTTCACTGTCATTTTACTAGGCATCTCGACTTTCAAATCCACCTATTCTTTTACTTTTCGCCCGAATTTCCCTAATGCTTTCTTTAAGAGTACAAATTTACAGATTTACACATCAGTGATGCTATAGAAGTCAACACGGTAAAGCATTTTATGGTAAACCCTCCCTCATTGCGATAGTAATCAATGGTATCTCGAATGGAAATAAAATGCATGACTCATCTCGATGGAAGAGCGATCAGCGCTGAGTTGTTCATGCTTTTCTGTGTTTCATGCGGAATGTGAGACGATGGCATGGATCTGTGCAATTGGGACACAAAATTCGCGTGGTCGCTTGGAGCAATAGAGACATTGTACTAGTTGAGTCCTGAAGCGATTGGGACTAAATAAGGAGTAGGGTAATATCATCGCCTTAGACCCAGCAGATACGGCAGC
This sequence comes from Trichostrongylus colubriformis, assembly GCA_963978905.1. Taxonomy (NCBI): domain Eukaryota; kingdom Metazoa; phylum Nematoda; class Chromadorea; order Rhabditida; family Trichostrongylidae; genus Trichostrongylus; species Trichostrongylus colubriformis. The sequence goes on from OZ022257.1 coordinate 6,062,905, forward strand.
GTTCATACTTTGCAAAGCTAGCGGCAAGCGTGGCTGCGTGTCTCTGCGTCTCCTCCTGTGCAACCCTGTCTCGCTGCCTGTGTCGTATGCGCACCCTGCCGTGCCACGCTGCCTCTCTGCCTGTGAACGCAGCAGCGCCCTGCCAGCGAAAAGTATGAAAGCAGCCTACGGAGCCATAACTCGCTCCGTCGCGTCGCATGCCGCTGGTTGCAACGCGAAATTTCAAGCGGAATTTCAAATTTAGTCTCAATGGCACACGTCCACGAAAGCACAGGTGTGCTATCAAATACTCTCACAACTCATTATACACTTACAAAAAGCATTTATGCTTCTCTATCTCGAATGTGAATGTAACGAGCGGCCCATCCAAGGCATTGAGCATCACATTCAGGGTACACCGAGAGTCGAGGATTCCTCGACAGGGGGTTGTACTTGATTGGGGGGGGCTCGTTATTACAGAGACCGGTTTCGGTCCTTGAACAGGTAATAAACGGAACGTTTCGTCAGCTGAAAAAAATGGAAAAGGAAATAGTCGCTTCAGTCCCCCCTCCCCGTCAGGGGATGGGTCGTACTGAAGCAGCCTATTCCTCGATACCTGGGTGTTCCTTACTCATATAACTGGTAGTCCTCCACAGTGGCTGGAAATCTTGAACGCAACAACCGTTGTAGTCGTTTGCTACGTGAAGCGTGCGGGATGACACAGTGCTTTTGTTCTGATTGTCAGCTTCATTTATTTGTCTACGAAGCGCCCTTTCAGTACGTGAATGGAATGGCGTATTAAATCAGCTTTTACATGATTACGTACATGTAGAAGTCCTTTTGAACTAATGCAAGAAGTACAAGGAAGTGATTATGAAAATGCTGGACCTTGCTGCTTTCGCATGAGCGTTTCGTAGACCTTTAGAGGCTATGAGAGGAAACAAGTCTTACTGAAGCTATCCACGTCCCACCGTAACTGCTGCTCAACACCTGTGCATTTGGTTACTAGAGCTGCTCAAATTTAAACCAGAAATAATCGGGCGGGTTAGTTAATCACGGAATCTGCATCCCTGTGGATCTTTTCTCCCCTCTGTGGCCTTTATCATCGTTATTGTCAGATTTCTTGTCCTCGTAGTAGCGGAAAATCAAGATAGCAAAAATAACGTGAATTCAAAGGCTCCTCTTAGGGTAAGGAGAAAATGAGATCTGAGAAGCTATATTCTCAGAAAACGAATACCTTACTTCAGCAGAAGTTATGTGGTTGAAATTCGCACTGGCAAAGTGTGGGCTGGGGTCTTATGAGTAGAGCTGCCATGCATCCGCCAGGGAGGTTTCTGCGACAGCGAGACAATGTTGGTGGCCGGCTGACTTAACTTCTCGCCTGTCTGTATCTACCCCAACGGATAGTGTTGCTGGAGCGCGCGAAAGAGAAAGAGTGAGGAGGAGAGTTTTCGTGTTTCCATTTGCCTGGTTTGTCGCCTATTATTTCTGTATTGTACTGGCACTCAACAGCACATATTTTTCATGAGAGGTCGTGAGAGGACAAAACTCTGGAGTGTAGTGGTTCATGTCCCGTACATATACGGTAGCGGTCAAAAGTACATGCGGTTTTGGATTGTAACCATAACTTTGGTAGACGTTACGTCTATTGTTCAGTTTTATTGTGTTTTAAAGACAGTTGGTTTTCGATGGAGCGAATTATATTCTCTGGTTGAGGCGTAGGGTGGAAATTAAAAAAATTTATCCAGCGGAAGACTCTGAAAATGACCAAACTTTTTAAAAAAATTTAATTAGCAGGAGAAAAACATGTTATCGAAACGAGCAGGTGTGTAGAAAGGGACCCGAAACATGGCTAAGATTTTGTTACACGTTGTCCGGAATCATGACAGCATTTTACAGCACAGAGGCACGTAGATGGTCATCCTCAGAGTTTTCAGTTGAATAATTTCCACCCTTCACCCTGCACCCCACTCTGCTGATATGCTTTGCTTCATTGAGTACCAACCTTCAAAACACAAAAATTGAATGAGAAACGTAGACGTCGACCAAATTCGTGGTTGGAATCCAAGACCGCATATATTTTTGACCGCTACTCTACGCCACCAAGGGCATATGATCGATACTGTCTTCATATTCCACAAACGTGCAGGAGATGGATGAGAAGAAAACGCTGCATCGAGCCGATCTTATTCCACACTACCGTTCCGGCAAACACCCAGATGATTCTCACCGGCTCTTGCTGAAGGAAGGAAGAATCAAGTACCTTTTCGATCAACGTGCTTCAGATGGTACGGCAAGTTCGAAAAGAGTGAAAAATTCTCTCGGAGACTGTGGTCGCTTTGGACGTCCCCCTAGGCAAAAGAAGCAGCTGATATTATACTTGCCATTTGTGAAGAACGACCTGACATTACGGTACGCGTGTTGGCGGGCGAGCTGCTAAATCCACGGTGCAGATGTTTTTCGTGCGTCAGGTAAACTGGCAAAGTTGCCACAGGTTCTTCCGCACACTCTCTGCTCTTACAGCTAGAAGAAGCATGTTGAGTGTGCATCTCTGCTCAGCCGTTATCGTACGCCTTCTGCAACTCCATCGTTACCATGGATGAGAAGTATTGTGTCTACGATAACAAGGTGTGCCGAAAACATTGGGTCAACTTTGATGAACTGGGAACCACAGCCGAAACACCCCGAGGACGACAAGAAGGAGTTGATGTCATTCTCGTGGGATATTAATGGCCCGGTGTTGCGTGAACTGGTTCCAAATGGTTCCACGGTCGACTATAAACGATTCTGTATTCAGTTTGAAGAAGTAGTTGAGATTTTGCACAATTCTCGCAGCAGGAGAGGCAAAACAGCACTCTTCAAGGACAACGCCAAGCCACACACGTCTTGAAAAGATTCAGAACAAGCTGAAAGATCTGGTGGTCAAGCTTTTACCCCATCCATCCTACTCGCTAGATTCGCACCAACAGAGTCACACATTCATTCGCTTCAATCCGCTTTCGCCGGAAAAAAATCAGCCAATAGGGGAACCTCGAAATAGCGGTCAACTTCTTGATGTCCCAATCTCCAGAGTTCGTCGCGAGTGGAATCAGATCTCACCCGCAAAGATGGCTGTGAAGGAACACAGCGGTGATTATTTTGATAATTGATATTGATTCTTAACAAAGTTATTGACGAATCACTGTACTACGACTTTTGTCTCCTTTCTTTCCGGACATAATAAAGTCTACCGAATCTACCCCTATCAGTGACTCTGAGTGTTTTTATCGGTTTTCTTCATTGACTAGTCACTTCGAACCTCTCCTTTCTTTATAGAATGCGATAACACGTCCAGTAGTACCGAGCGAGGGGGTGTATATCGCTAGGACAGAACCGTCGCGTGCCGAACACGGCCACGCGACGTTTCTGTCCTAGCGATATACACCCCCGAGCGAGGTGTGCCTTTAGTTTTTGAGTATCAGAGTGCTCTGATGTCCAATACCTTTTGACCGTATCGTGCATGCTTCCTTTCAGAATTATGTCGAATACGTTTGAATGAGCACCGCTATCATTAATGGATTGATTATACCCAGACGGAGTAATTGCTTGCATTTTGTTACCTATGCAAATTTTTCCAAGCAGTTTTGAAATCCGCCCCACACAAGCGATGCCGCGGATCGGAGAAATTCCTTTTCTCTTTTGGCGTGCGGTTTTGTTAACCAGGTTGATGTGATAATGAGCAGCTTTTCACTGCGCTATCTCGTAGTGCTTTTATTGATATGATATTTACTATCTCCTAAAGGAATCGCCACGGTCTTTAGGTTCTTCTATGACACTTAAAGTTAGGCTATATTTGCACACTACCGATCACATGAAGTTTCACGCAAAAACAAGAATCCGGCTGAGTAACAGCATCTCAAAGCAACGTCCGACGAATTAGGGCGTCCGGAGTGGCGGCGCACTTAGAGCAAAGAGGTGACGGTCATGTGGTCAGAGACGCAGAGTGGGAGGCAAATCAACATTGAGCGCGAAAATTTGGATTCCATTTACATCGACTAGACCTGTCCAAACGTTGCTCGGTGGGAGTTCAGCGAGCTGCTGCATTTCCAGTTCTTGGTTTATGCATTGAAACATAATAAATTCCTTGATTCTTTTTGCGCTCGCGTCCATGTTCTATAGTTCTCAGAATGATTTCAGAGAAATTAGAATCGTAGACTCTGAATGAATTACTCTGATTAGTGATGGTGTTGTAGCTGTTTACGGCGATTACGGGTCTGTTCATTTGTTTCTTAGGCTATACTCACCATCATACATGGCTATCTAACGTAATAAAAGTATTGCCTTATTTATTTAATCGCATATTTAGACATTTGTTGATTCATTCATATCAATAATAGCAGCAATAAGGTACACAGGTACACAACTAAGGCCACGGACCGTGGAGTCATTGCACTCAGTCAGTAGGGTGTGTACCCTTTTGCCCATAACTCAGCATCCTTGTAGTAACCTTATGTCAGCATTTCGCACCGCGGCATGTCGCAAGCGAAGCAAGGCGGACGAGCTAAAGGCGTCATGTTGTTGGGTCCCGGAGCAATTACAAGTCAACTGCGTATCGCGCCCATAACATTACGTGTAATCGTTCTAAGACCGAACAACAGAAACGCGCATAGCTCGCACACACTGCGTCGCATGCCGCTCGTGCGACAATCCTGGCATGTGGGTACACACCCCAGTCAGGATAATGGCTACTCATGAAGCCTTCTATCTAGCCATCTAGCAGACAAAAAGCTTGCGCACCTTATTATCCTGTCAGGCTCTCGCGCTCCGGTAAAATGTGCAACACCTAGCCGCTCTGCAGCCGCACGCTAAGCCCACGTGTGCTGCGTACATAACGATATCATGGTTCTGGCCTAAGCATGGTCCCCTTTTCACGCTTTGACGTTTTATTTCTATATGTTTCATAGCTCAAAAGTACAGCTAGCAGCTTTTTCTAGCCATGCATTTTTGAACAAGGAGGGGTAGCTAGGAAAATGGAAGTGGAGCAGTATCGTAAGTGCATAAGAGGAAGAAATATAATGGCCAAAAACCTGAGAAATGATGGCCACTTTTACCTTTCGTTCTATGCGGGCATTTTCCAGCATGGCCCACCAGTGACGCACGCATTCATCAAAGTCACATGCATCTATGATGTGTGGCAGACATACGCAGCACATGAAGTGCTCACCTGTGGGAGAACCTCGGTCAAAAAAGGCTACCCACCCTGCTATGGCGCTGGGGCGTGTATAACGCCGCAACAACGCGATTGCTTCACTCTTCCTTGAATCCTTAGCATTAATTTACAGATAAACGAGTAACATAAGTATTTACCAGGAAATGCAAGCAAATCGACAATAAATGAGCAAATTTATAGTGACTATGGTTTCACTTTCTGAAGACTCAAAACATACCTTTTGCTGGCTTTAGAATAGTCCCTGCAATTGTGACAAGCTGAGATATCCCACTCATCGAAAATATAGTATGACAAGGTATCATCATTTTATTCTATATATTTTTTACATTTTTGATTTTTAGTTCTGAGTTTTAATTTTATTTTTGATTTTTATATTATTTTGAAAGTTATTGTGGCTTAACGTGTTTTTTCTTTTACCCTATTTTCAATTCAACGTGTTTTACTATAATTCTAAGTCGCCTTTGGTACAACGGCAGTCTACGAGCGTTTCTGCTCACTAAAGGTTTCCCAGACTTCGTTCGAAGTTTCGTAGTGTGTCAGACACACCATAAATTCCAAATCCATTACGCATTCGTTCTCCCCAGAAATTCGGCATAAATTACGCTTTGTGATCGAAATGGCTGGACACAAAGACGGCTGTCAGCTGAAGCGCATATTCAGCGACGAGAGAGGGTGGAAAAGCGCCGAGAATACAGCGTGTAGTCGAATGATGGCCAGTCAGCAGTGCGCTAAACCGAAGCGTTTGATGGTCAGCGTGCTGGGCAGCCGTGTGAGTGAATGGTCAACGAGTGGAGGCGTCCGAGAGGCGCTGCACCCTACGGATAGTCAGTGTGAGGCCAGCTGAGTGCGTCAGACATCTACGCGTTTGCAATGTTCGTGAGCGCATGAATTCGACTACATATCGCATTCCGATGCGTGGCCAGCCGCCGCCACCGCCAACACTCGTTCAGCTATTCCCAGCAGCCTCGTCACCGTCACTTTACTATCGGCGCTTACAAACTGGTTTCGTACATAGGGAAAGCAGTTATTCTTCTTCAGAATCTTCCAATGTTCCCTCAGTTGATAGTCGTTCGTATCTTTTCTGCTCATGATTGTGTAGATCACTCTACTTACTAGAATATATGTCTCCAGTAGAATGTACAGTACGCCCACAGTACCTCTACAGTACATTAACAGTAGTTTTTAAGTCGGTTTTCCTTCTCCGTCGATAATATCCATATTTTTCAATCCTTATGAGTGAGCCATACACACCCCGTCATGGTACTATTGGAACGATCAAGAGGGTCATACAATAGTTTCTAGACAGCAGACCAATATTTCTGTATCGTTGCTTTGCTCAATAAGATTTATACCGGTTGATCTACCCCAGAGGTTTCGGATCGCTGGTCCGAGCAAATTGCGGTTCCAAGGTAGATGAGAATGCGATGTTGCACCCCCTTTCTTGTATTCAAATTTCAAGAACCATTCCGTAAATATAAAAAAGGAAGTGAAACAAATAAAATCAAATGAAAACTTGGGAACGTTGCATTTCTACCAAAAAAGCTCCTCCTCTCCTTGCATTTATACTTAAAAGGCTCCTCATCCCTTAAAAGGGATCATCACGAAAGACCAGGAAGCACACATGGGAAGGTTAAGTGTGAATAATATGTACGTCTTTAGTACTACATAACAACTCAGGGCTTCCATTGAGCAGCATCCCAGGTATTCCCCTTATCATTCCCCGTCTGACGATAATGACACCAGAGTGATTGGGAACCTAATCGCCAGGTTCAGCTACCATGGGAGCCACCTGATCCCCACGTACACATTATGTGACCCATTGACTTTCACCTATTGCCTTCCATATCGTGAGATATTCACTGAAGTCCATAATCCATGAATTTTGTCGACGGTCTCGCGAACCGGTCGTGATGACCTGATTTGCGGCCCCGAATTTCGCCTAGTCGGGGTCCGATGGACAGCATACATTCACTTTCGATAGATGATATCGATGGAGTTCCGCTATGATTCGAAGTGAAAATAGGTGCCGTGCTCTTACAGGCGTGTCTTACGATGAGCCGTGCTGTCCGGTTATCTTTCAGCCCCGAAGGGTCTCGCAACTCTGCTACCTTTATCCCTTATGGGCACTGATATTCTGTGTTCTGAGTTCGCTTGCTAAGTAATAGCTGATGAAGTGTGGCCTTCACAGGAAATCATTCTGAAGTTCGTCAGCTGATAAGGCACTACCAGCGAAGGCGTTCTACTGTGTGAGAACGACTTAAGCACCTTATTTATGTAATGATAAGCAACTGGAGCCCACCGAAAGGTTCGATAACCACGAAGGCGTTCTGTTGTGTAAGAACGACTTAAGCACCTTATTTATGTAATGATAAGCAACTGGAGCCCACCGAAAGGTTCGATAACCATCCACGGTGCACTACAGTACAGCATTCGAAACAGTGGCAAGGGCAGTTCGTGCCGAATTTAAAAAGATTGTTGATGATTGAAAAATGAAGCGGTTAAAAACCCAAGAAGTAACACATTCTTCCCATCGTGGATTCCGAAAAGGGGCGGGTCATGTTAACGATGGGGCGGGCCACATTAATGGCAGAAATAGGCGTTCACAAAGCCCAGAGAAATTTCTTTCTATTGGAAATTTCGCCACATATCGTCTTCGTAGGTCCGTGGCTTTCGTTTGGATCATCAAGTTTTCATTATTCACATTATCGCTACCACTGTCTTCTGATAATTCCACTATCTGTACAACTGCTGTGGACCCAATTAGACCCAGAAGTACATTCTTCACCCACTAGCCTCTAATGCTACCCTTAAAGACACTGACAGGGATAATGTGGGTAATGGGAACTCCTGAACTGAGTCACGCAAATGAAAGCTAAGGGTCAAAAAAGATTATGTGTGGCGAAATTTCCGATGAAAAAGAGTGTTTCCAGGCCTTCCTCAACCCCCTATCTTTTGCTCTATGCCAGCCCGCGCCTTACTTCGTGGCGATCCACCCCTTTTGAGAACAAACGGCGGGAAAAAGGTCTTCTATCTCGCATTTTCGACCGTTTCCTTCGGTGATTTCACTTCCGTACTATAGAGCATCTCGACCTTCATATTCAATGATCCTTCCATGTTTGACCCAAATCACTCCTATCACTGCCTTAAAAAGACAGGGACAGTGTAGTGATATCTTCCATACTAACCATGCTCCCAGCCATTACGAGATGGGTAAATTGGTAGTACAAAAGTCTTTTGGGGATTAGTAACACTGCACTGTGCATCGTAGTCGATTCTGCTGGTTATGGGCCGAATCGGTTTCATCCGCTACAACGATTCTGTATGGTGCTATCGTACCTGACGCATCATCCCAGAGGCGGATCCGTCAATGTCGAACGCTTTATCCCTCCCTTTATTAGCACGGGCGCAAAGCTCCCGAGCGACGGCATCGTGGCCAGAGGCATCACCGCTCGGTCCTTCTAGGGTTCGTCGATCTAATTTAGTGCGGATTAGCAAAGCTCTTGCCCCTCCCTTCACCATATAACACGACGGCAGTGTGAATCGGTTCGGTCCCTTCTGTTCAAGTTATTGTAAGGACGACACCTAGTAAAAGCCGGATGCATGGCGCGATAGGCTGCAGCTCATCGATTCTTTTACTACGGAGATACTGGTTATGAGCTTACACCTTAGCTCACCCCTCCTACACCTGTACTGCCTTTCCAATCACCACATTTTGATGTGATGTTCAGTGCACGCACAGGGGAGGAGGAAGAGGAGCCGTGTTATTTTAACGTGCTGTTTTCAGCGACCAGATTACGGTACCTTTGTTGTACTTGTTTGTATGTGTGCGTGTGCATGCGCGCCGCACACACATGCGATTACTTCTATAGTGAATACGGGGACGGCTTGACGTTCACGTAAAAAGCAAACAGGTCGTCATCGTCAGCGAACGTTTGTTGTCGTTTCCCCCATCCAATCTGCGAAAACCGGCCATGCGACAATTGCTTCAGCAAAACATAGTCATTGATTGGTTAAAAACCCGCGCGGCGGCACGCACAAACACATTCACATTCGCGACATTGAATCGCGCCAATTCCCGCTTTGCTGTGCGCAAGGGGTAGTATTTATACAAGGTGAAAGTCGATCTTATAGGGGGGGGGGTCCTGCCGAGTATTCCTTTCTGACTTTATAGCTCGTCAAGCAGCTGTTCCGATCAAGTACTGAGCAATCATGTCATTGTTAGCCACTCATGGCTATTGACTGGACCAGTTTTGGCGGGAACTGGCCCCTATCGGCGTTCCATGGCGGGAACAGGCCCTTACCAGCGTTCAATGGGAGCCTGGAACGGTATCCGAGCTATCCATTGTAGCTAAATCTGTATTACTTGAAGATGCAAGAAGGAAACCAGGCTCAAAAAGGGAAATAAGAAATCAACTCATTCCACAATTCCCCTTAGAGTACTTGTTGGGCCCAAGAGCTCCCAAGTGTTCAAGAGGACAGGAATGTGGAATTAAAAATAACCCGCTCGGATCCTCTACCTGGTAAACACTCGTTATTCCTGGGAAATACATGACCCTCCTAACCCTCGCTTTTAACCCCCAACCTCCCTTAACCTGATCCGAAATTCTCGTTTTTGCAAACGTTTTTCCCAGATATTGTTAAATGCCCACTACTCTTTGGCTTCACCGCAATCCCCTGAAAGGAAAGAAATGAACCTAGTTAATGCTACGGTATACCTTTTGGCCTCTAGGCTATAGTTCAACTCCTTTCATTGGCCTGTGATATTCCTGAAAACCTCCCACTCCCTCAGTTCCTTTCAATTACTCCCTACTTGTCCCAGAACACAAATAGCGGGAGGAGGGTAGAAGCCGCTGTTCAATCGTCCTTCTCACCTCTACCTCCCACGCTTTCAGTCGGATTTCAGTAAAGTGCAGGTTATTTTTCTGTGCAAGCCCCTTGTGGATAGGAAAACTTTGACTGGTGGCAGGGAATTAGAGGGAAGACCAGTTCCCTCCACCAACGAGTCACACTGACAGCAATTAAAGTCAGTTTTTCTTCGAAACATTCCATCTCACTGTACGGTAGTAGTATAATAGTATTATTACACTTTCGATTTATGTTACTAAAACATATTTGAATAATAATTATTCAAATCGTGACAGTACGCAGCAGTAATTGGCAGTGGCTAACTGCGTGTAGAATTTCAGCGCAGTAATAGCGGAAGACGGGGTGTGTGTAGATATGACAGCGAATCGCGCGACCGCCCACGGCGAGCGGCGCGGCAAGTAGGAGTCGTTTGGAATTCCGCTCAAGACGCAATGAGCTGGCATCGTGAGGACTTTTAAAGGTAGGCGAACTCCCGAAGCATTCAACTTACAATCTTTAGAGCCCATTGCGTCTTGAGCGGAATTCCCACCGGCTCGTACTGATGGCGCCGCGAGTGGGACGCCGCGAAGCGATTCGCTGTCATATCTGCACACACCCCGGAAGACGCAGGTCGCCGTCAAACATCGCGATTGTGCGTTTCTGCAATATTGCGCCTTTTTTTGATTCTGCGATTTTGCGATTCTGCTATTTTGCCGCGTCGCACTTTCGCACAAGACTCTACAATCTTGAGATCGTTGTGCAATACCGTAACTTTACGTGCGCAGCCGCGACACCACAAAATCGCAAAATCGTGGAATAGTAAAGTCGCAAGATTGCAAAGTCTGACGGCGACCTAAGGAGGATTACTTCTTATTCCTGCAACGAATAATGTGCATGGCGAATCCTAGGGTGTTGATAAAAAAAATAATTTTACTATTCTAAACATAGCATCTGAAAAACCTAAACACTAGAAAATTTCAAAAAATATCTATCAAAATTCATAAAAATCAACAAGTACGAATTCATTGATTTGCTGAATTCCTTGGTCCGTTGTTCGTGCCCTGAAATGCCGAATTCAATGCGCGAAAGTGCACTATCAGCAGGCCACATATGTGCATCACATTGCATCGCGCGGGGGGGGGGGGACAATTATGCGTCGACATCTGTCACGTAGCACACTCGATCCACGGACCTTTCCACAAAGGAACTGATCTTGTCTGAACCCCCTGTGTCTGTATAGCTCTGTGTATATGCCCCCCTAAAGTTCATCGCCGTGGAAACGCCTTCGCCGGCACCGCCCCACCACCTTCGCCGCCATCGTCGTCATCGGGTCGCGCTTTGAGAACGCCATGAGGAAGTCCACCACACAACTACATGAGGGACGTGTGTAGCCCCATAACACTCTCTCATTAACACACAGCAGCATCGCTATGCTCAGCCGCCGGCTTGCGCAATCGGTTTGACCAATGTCGTGAGATCTGGCGCCCTCTGGCCACTTTAGCGTTGTCTCCTCATGCTGGCGCGCCGTCCGTCACCGTCTGCGTCGTGGCGTTCTCCACACGTCCGAATCGCCGTCGCCGCCGCCGCCGCTAGTCCAACCAGCTCTTGCTTCGTGCCAGCCGTTACGCAATAGTCTCTCACGCCCTCGAAACGCACTCATTGTTGCTCTTCTGATGCCGCTTTCCTCGTTTTCTGGACTTCCTCGTTTTCTACCGTAGCCAAGTAGGTATGATCTCTGGCCCTTTAAATAGTTGCTCCACCCTCTGACTCCTTTTTTCCTTCATGAAAATACTAAATGATTTTGGTGCTAATGTACATAGTTGGAGGGGAGGGGGATTCACTGTCGCGCTGTCGTCGCTTATCCGAGACCGTTTTACATTCACCGATTTGTTCATTCAAGTGCATATTTTTACCTAAGCCTTTTTGAAGACGGTAGGGGCTTCCCCCAAAGTAAGGCTCAGGCGAAATCCTAGGCAAATATAGCGCGGATGCGGAGCTTATCGGATTGGTCTCCCTCCAACCAAATCAGCTCTATGATTTCTCGTGAAAAATCATTTGGGAATCTTTCTACTACATCTTCCTCCCCATAACAATCGAATAGCTCCAGGAACTATTGGGTTGCCTGGTCTAACCAATAGCTGTTGAATAATTGAACAACCGCACGTGTCCCCCCTAATTATCAACTCAATATCAATTGGTTTCAAGTGGTTAAGTAGCTCATAATCGTTACTCTTGAGAGAAAGAACCATTGCTGTCAAAAGAACCCCCTTCCCCACTAATACCAGTCTCCATGGCGTACTTCCGCGTTGGATTCCGAGAACGTAAGGGGTCAGCTGCCGCGTGTAAGCTGGCCGTAATTCGTGTGAAAGGTTCTTCCCTGTCTAATCCGTCATCGGACACGGGGGTTTATCCTCGTAAATGTGTTGAGCTGTCATGGCTTAGCTTATAGACCACCTAGACAACTCATTACATAAGAATACCATACCGGGCCTCATGATACACTTGATAAAAGCTACCAAGCCAGTAGCACGTCCTGTAAAAGAAGACGCCCAGAAAAGGTTTACCTGGTTGTAATAAGGACCAGACATGTGGACGTAAACACAGATCTTCGTGCTGCACATTGTAAGGAGATCCTGGATCATGCCCCAACTTTAATTGGGAGTTTCCTATTTAGAAAACTATTCTCTGATTGAGATAACACACCTTGTGATAGTCTTCACTATTATTTTATTACACGAGTAACTCATGTGAAATCAGCATCAGGAACAATAAACAACTCGAAAAACTCTAGGTAAACTAAATTTGAGCACAAAAAAACGCGACGATATACGCATACATTAAAGCACATAATTCTGGGCTATCTGCCACCTACAGTCCATTTCGTAGCGCTTGATAGGGCGGGCCTGAATGGCGAGAGTGAGAGTGTGTAGCGAGAGTGAGAGTGTGTGGCGGGGTGAGAGAGCTCTACACCCACCCAGGTCCACGGGCCACGCCCTATCAGGCGCTCCGAAATGGGCAGTAGCTCTTTCCCATATCACCCACATTTTCTTGGCTTTCTGGTCGATTACTCCTCTGCTCCACCTCATTTCCTCTCTGAAAGCTTTTCATTCTTTCCCCAACCCAAACTTTGTTCTGAGATTCCGGAGCCTAAGAACTGTGTTGCCGACCTTTACCGTGGCTGAGCTTCAACTCCAAAACGTGGTGCATCAGTTACATCATTGTTTATTTATTTATTTGCCTTGCATTGTTACCGGTGCGTTACAAACCTTCAAGGCTAATAGGAAGCATCTATAGAGTGAAAAGGGATTCATGAATTGGAAGAACTGAAGCATAAAGCTGAGAAGATCCTTTGGTTCGACACCTCGGATCTTCCCAACCATGAACCTCTCTCTACTCTATAAAGCCCTGCCCCAGCTTCACAGATCCATCTGCACCCTTCATAATGGTCACACTTTCTTTTCTACCGTATCTTATGACTTTAGTTTCTAATCGATCATCTTCCCCACGTCATAGCACCCCGTAGCCGCCGTCAGACTTTGCGATTTTGCGATTTTGGAATCTTGCGATGTCGCTCTTTCGCACGCGATACTACGACCTTGAGATTGTGCGATGCCGCAACTTCGCGTGCGGAGCCGTGACATCGCAAAATCGCAGAATCGCAAGGTCTGACGGCGGTCTTTCATTGTGGTTCATCCACGAATCTGAAGAATGAACTGTGTCTGTGACGACAGACTACGCACTGCCTTTCAACTGGAATATTATGTTCATGAGAGAGAAATCGGGGCTTAAATCTTTGCTCTCAAAAGTTTTAGACCTCCTTCATTCCACTTTAGTTTACTGGTCAACTAAAGGTCTTAAGACTTAATCAGACTCAGGAATGCGACTTCGTCAACTTTCTCCCGGTCAGCTCAACGAATTATTGATTAGCATTTTCCGACTTCGGGTTTTTGGTAAACAAGGGGTCCTAACAGTGCGCGGTGAGTCATCGCTTCAGGGCGTTCAAGTATGTTGCTATTTTCAATATTTACCCCTTTTTAGTGATCCTTAGCAGGTTCTATTCAGCAAATCCCCAAGTCCAGTTCCTCGTAGTATTTTTAAATGTTTACAATTTCTTTTACTAGCCACACGATGGATGTCTGCGACGAACGGTGGACTCGCTCGCTCGCTCACTCGCTCGCGGGCGATTCCATTACGCACTCGGCGATGTTTTTCTCGTTGACTCTCGTCCAGCAGCCATCGTCTGCCGCCGCCGCCGCCGCCGTCCTCCTATCTCACCGCCGGCGGTTGTATAGTAGAAGTGCGATGTGATTCGTAAGCTTTGAATTCTTTTTCATGCGCACGCGCTCACTTGTACATTCGTGCTCCCAAGTCCGGTAATCGTAGAAAAGCTCTCAGCGCAGTGGCCATCTCAATCACTCTCCCCGTTGCACTGGTGCGCTGATCATTCTCATGAGGGTTCGTCTGTCTGCGGCGGCTCCCTCCGCCCGTTCCTTCGCTTGAAATTCGCGTCCTGAATTCACTTTCTCGCTCTCTCAATGACAGCACGGAGTTCTTCTACTTTCTCAACGTACGCCCATGCATTTCCACTTTTCCTTTTATTGCGTCGGTATAGGTGTGATTCCGCGTGTTATACGATTATGTGCGCCATTCCTTTGTGTTTTCAGTGGCTAAAATTGAATATTTTTATATTTTCAGCCCACCGTATACAATAGTGCCCCAACCTATCAGTTCGGGACCTCATCTCAAGAGCGTCACCGATCCCCCCGGTTTACTGTCCAACCATCCAACGAACCTTCGCCAACCCCCGCCCGGCTTTCGATGTTTTTTTACCTGGCACCGTCTTGTTCAGCACGTCAAGTGACGCCTCTTTACAACACCGTCGTAGTTCGCATATTTATTGGTGAGTTCCATTTGTTTTCGTTGTACGTATACGTAGTTTTTATAATGAACAGATTTATCTCGAATCCCGTTGACCCGGCACGACTACTATACGATATCACATATATCATTGATTGCCATTTTCTTTAGCATTTTTATCGATTGGTTAGAAGACGTTAGTGTGAGCCACGCGTTGCGGCTCACATATGATTGTTATTGAAATCACCCTAAATTAATCCCAATCACTTAAAATAGCTCGGATAATGTGGATTAAGAACTTTGGGTAGCTAAAGAATGCATTGCATGTACCACTGATATTCTGTTAATCTGACCAGTCACCTGGATCACAAATGTGACAGGAATGCGTCGCGGTTGACTGCGACGCATTCTTGTCACATTGCTTGATCGAAAAATGAGGCGCCCATTCGAAGCTTGCCGTATCTTTACCTGTAATTATGCGAACTGAAGGTAGGAAATTCATAGAAGAGCCTCTGGCTGGCGCCATTTTGTAATCGGAAAATATTGGTCGTGCTGCTTGTGCAGTGATCAGGCGAGGCACCCGGTTCATATTTGTGACGGCGGTGCGTTGTGGTCGCGTCGCGTGCTGGGGTCCAATTGATAGGGTATTTTGTCCTATCTTACCGTTAAATTGAGTTAACTAAAGGTGATTGATCACAAATGCCATCCATTGCGATAGTCGTATCTAATGGTGATCTATCAGGTCTATGCAGAATAAATGGCCGAAACGTAATTGGCCATAACTTCGCTCAGACACAACTTTATTTGTCGAAATAAAAACCATTCGAATCTACAGAATTTTGCCACGATCTGGTGAGGAAAATATACCATCACGATCAAATTCTGGATTGCGAGAATCAATAAAGTCAAAAATGGCATTTTTACCGTGCATAATTTTTCTGCATCGGGAACCCGGAGAAGTGGTAATCCGTCAGGGATAGGTCTGGGGAATAAGGGGGTGAGGGAGAGGCTCGATGCCTAACTGCATCATTTTTTTACTGGGTGCGCAAAACAACGCAAAACCCCACAGTTCGCTAGTCACCCGGCAGAAACTGATCGAGACTCTCTCTCACCCCCCTTATTCCTCAGATCTATCTCTGACGAATTACCACTTTTTTCCGGTTCTCGATGCAAACCTGGGTCAGAAGGAGTTCGCCGAAACGATGCATGTTGAAAATGCCATCGTTGACTTCATTAATTTTTGCAATCCTGAATTTGATCATGATGGCATATTTTCTTTACCAGATCGTTGGCAAGCTTGTGTAGATTCGAATGGTTTTTATTTCGACAAATAAAGTTGTGTCTGAGCGAACTTACGGCGTTTTGAAAAACGTAGTCCGTTTTGGCCATTTATTCTGCATAGACCTAATAATACCATCGTTTATGTCAACTTTTCTTAGGGAGGTGAAATTCGTGGAAAGGTTTCTGACTGGCGCCATTTTACGATCGAATAACACTGATTTTGCTATGAGGTACAAAGTGGGGTAGGAGGAAGGGGGGATGGGAGGGAGAAGGGGAGGGGGGGGGGGGAGAGTGGAAGAGAGAACGTGAACGTCGCTGTGAGTGAACAGAAAAGCGACGTCAAAGGGTTTGCAAGAATGATTGCACTTTTGAAGCGAGTGCATGAGATTATAACACTGGAATTTTCTGTGTGTGAAAATTTTAACGACACAGAGTGTAACTGGTTAGTGTTATGTTCGAATAACTATCATTCTATCATTCTGGTTATATGATTATTTGAAAAGAAACTAATCATCATTGAAATTCAGCAAATTTTACATTTTCGTAATATTATCAAATAACTTGTTTCTATCTTGTTCTCTGTTTAATTTACACTGGAACTAGATAAGTGATGTGTACTGGAAAATGGAGTCGCTCCTGCAGAAACGTCGGCCCTATTCAATTTTGATTACAATCGGATTCGAGTGCAAGAATTTGATCCCTCGACCGTGCTAACGGGAGCATCGCCGGTTGTCATTGCACTACCTGTGCTTGCTGATATGCAAGGAACATACTTATACAAATTTAATGTGCTCTTATTGTACATTTCTCAATTGCCTTGTCCTGTCATGGAGAAAATGAATAGAACTTGCGAATGTTTAATGATTTCTCATCGCCAATGCCTCCCACGCGAAAAAGGAGCGAGTGAGAGGTGACCAAACTATTGGGTAGTTCGATCATGGAGGAGGGGGCCTAATATTTTTGAAAGGAGCGTGTATCAAGCAGATGGATCAACGGATCGGAAGGGCTATCGCGATAATGAAAAAAACTAAGTTTCTCGCCTGAAATGTGACCGTCGTTCTCTCATTCTTATGGTAGACGTGTCTCTGGAGCATCCCCTCACTGATATATCGATTGCAGTCACGTAAATCTGGGATGTGGTCGGTCGTACGAAGCACGTGACGCGCATGAGGGGTGTGTCTGCCAGTTTGCGGGCTTTTCACACTGTTTCCTGGCGCCCTCTGGGTTGTTATATGCTAGCTTCCTTCCCTTCTTTTGAACAAAAAAAAAATTCCATTCTGTTCCTCTCAGGAGGAGATTTCTAGGGGCACGCGTATGAGCCACGGCACTAGCCTTACCTGTAGTCGGACCTATGTACCTATTGTCACGTACGTGGATAATTGCGGAGTTTATACGTTGCAATATGCTATAAATGACGTAGTCACTGATCATAACCATCGCTCAAAGAACGACCAACGGAAAATATTTCATTTTGAAACGGTTCTAGTGTGATGATAGATTGCAGTGTACTTTGAAACTCTAAAACAGCAGTAATTTGAGCGCGCTTGGAGATCTGGTTGTTTAGGCCATGCAAAAAATGAATAACAAATTGGTTGTGCTGATTCCCTCTCCTTTTATTGAAGAACTTTCCTTTTCGATTTAGAAATGTGGTGAAACAAATTTTGTGATACTAGAGGATGGGAATTATAGACAGGCCCGCATTATTGTCGCTGCGTCTAGTGTCCGAACTGAAGTGATATTGCTCCTCAAAACCTAGTTAATGGGAAGTGAGCTCCAGGATTCCTTTGGCTGCTGGAGGCTTGATAGCAGAGGCAAAAGCAGGATATCACAGGTTGATAACTATTTCTTTGGATTTGTACCAAACGCCTCTCCATTGTGGATTTTTACTTTCGCAAGGATTTTGGCTACTCTCTTATGAGTCCAGCCTTTTGCCTAGATTGCGTCTTTTCTTTCTTTATTTTTGATTCTTTTTATTTCACAGCCCTATTCCAATTTCATGGGGTGTGTGCAGATATGACCGCGAATCGCTTCGCGGCGTCCCGCTCGCGGCGCCACCAGTACGACTTGCGGATCCATTGCTCTTGGCAGCCTGGCAGAGCGTGGCTGCGTCACCTCTGCTCTTCCACCTATGCCACACTGTCTCGCTCGAAGGCTGTCATGCCCTGTCACTGACCCTCGCACCCGCCGCGCCGCTCGTCGCGGGCGGCCACGCGATTCGCTGTCATATCTGCACACACCCAACTTCATGTACATACTTAAGTCCTGATTGTTCGAATGTCTCGAGCGACACGCACGCATACGCGGCGCATCACTGCTGCACGGTGTTGTGCATGTCAGAGTTTTTGTTATTTGTAGAAATTCTGAAAATCGGGCTGTGTTCGCCAAAAATAACTACAGTAATAACAAATGAACATCAAAGCCGCATTTGGCCTTTTAAAAACCGAATCTGTCAATTATTGGACCGTGTTCACACTCGGCGACATGATCGTGATTGCCGAAACGCATGGCCCATGGCCAAAACGTTGCGATATTCACCGACGTGAACGCCCTTGTGGGCATTATTCCAGAAATGGGATTACCTCAACACTGACTGCACGATCAATACGTCAACCAACGGATTAACCGCGGAGCGTGCTTTGCGAAAGTCACTATCGCATCGCCGAGTATATACGCTGCTGTGCCATGATTGTGTGATGGAACTCAATAATCGATAACGATTGATTTTATTTCAGGATCACCGTCGTCTCGGCCTGGCCGGTCGGCTTGGATGCCCCCGGTGATTTGTACAGGACCGAAGTCGTCTCTCATCTGCCATTAATCTCAATATGCTGCTGTCGTCTTCATCTACTTCTTTCTTCATCTATCGATTCCAGTCTTAAATTTCTATTCAATGTTGCTTCTTAGATATCGATTAGTCCCGAAGAGAGAGAGTTTATAGAAAGATAACAACGGAAGAGTTATACAAATTTTTCAGAAATTCTAATAGGTCTTTCGGTATACTCGTATGTTTTTCAAATGCACACAAATGCTTTCCACCAATAAGTCTCTTTTTTTCTGATCATATTTCTTCTTTTACTTTTCAAAGCTTTTCTCCCTTGCCCTACTGCCACTGCAGCTGTACTCCAGCCATACTGCCCATTTTCATGATGATTTGTACAAATATTAGTTGTTTTAAAATGGTTTTTTCTCTTAGTTTTGTCATTTTTAGCTAAAATATTGTCCTATATCCTGTTGAAAATTTGGTCCCATGACGTAATCTCTACAAAATTTTGAAGCTGGATGTTATTTTGTGCAGTTGCACCATTACCACCGCTACCGTTTCTGCACGTCATGGTGATCAACGCATCTAATGCGTATTGTGCTCAAGCACTGCCGCGACTCCAACGCACTATGCGTCGTACCCCGCGATACTGACAAAGATCCTCGCTGGTCGCTGTCAATTTCGATGATCGTCGCTGTTGCGTTGGTGTTGCCGATTTATACAATGTCTTTCATGTACATAGAATATTTGTGTCAAGTCTTAGTCGTACTACTCACGTAAGACGCTACGCTTGTGCACGTCTAGTCATCGCGGCGCGTGCGTGCGATACGACGTCTTTTACTTGGCGACGCGGCACGTGCGTGTTACGTGTGGTGGTTGTCACGTCGACCATGAACACAGAAGTCGTTGTCGTTTGCCGCTCGTGTTTTGGTGTTCGTAATTTGATGTTGCTTGTCAGTCGTTGACGGTCGGTGCCCCCCTCGTAAATGAACTGTTCCAAAGAAAGCCTTTTTTACCTTGTTGTTCAAAATTTGAAAATATCAGTTCAACAATTTTGAGCTTCGCATCACCCAACAGTCAATTCACGCATTTGAAAAGACGCTGTTTATCAATATAAATCAGGGTATATATCAAAAGGACGGAGAACTCGTGTCGCGGCGCAACGCGCAACGCGATACATGCGAGCCGGGCAGGCTGCACCAAGTTGAGCACTAATTAACCACGTACCACACAATATTGCTTGAGGCCGCGTTCATACTTTGCGCCAGCAGGGCGTGACTGCGTTCAAAGGCAGCGAAGCATAGTGGCACGGGGAGGTGCTGAAGAGACGAAGCCGGTGAGAAGACAACGTGGCACAGGTGGAGACGCAGAGACACGCAGCCACGCCCTGCCCCCGACATCGCAAAGTATGAACGCGGCCTAAGGAATCACATACGCCACCTCGCATTAGTTCGCGCACGTCTCGTTGCAGCCGTACGCAAATTTTCTGTCCAATGGCACAAACCTTGGATTATTATAGGTTATGCAGGAAGAGACATACGTATAGTCTTCCGGGCGACGGTTGAACACACGTACAGTGAGGTAACTGGGTCACGCGGTTGAGAGCAAAAGCAAAACCGTAATTCAGCGAAATGACAGAATACCGGATCAAGATGGTGGGCATATTGATGGTCAAGTAGGGGAGCCACAGCTTGGCAACTTGCCAGAGCTGCCGGTTTTGACTCGGAAAATTAGCGAAGCATCGCCACCAGAGTATACCGGAAGTCGTGGATTACTCGGTGGGGGGGGGGGTTGTATTTGACTGGACAGGAGAGGGGGTTATACCTGCAGAAATCAGCGATAAACGTTACAGCGAATCCGTGTGAGAAGCTGTGAAGTATCATTTTGCTTCAGGTAAGTATACGAATACATAGCAATGAAATACATTGCAGCTGTACAATCCACCAACAATTACTGGTATTGTGGAAGTCACAAAAGAGAGCTCTCTGCAGGGGGGGGGGGGGAGGGGGCGAGGGTCGTATTTTGTCTCTGCAGGTGGGGGGAGGGGGGTCGTACTGAACGGCTAATTCCCTCGATACCTAGGAAAGCCGTGGTCCCCACGCGCGGCGAGCCGACCTCAGGCCGGGGTCAGAAACTGTATATCTCAACATACACTTCGATAATGCAGATCTGAGATGAATTCTTGGCGCACTCCAGAGGCTTCTGGCCCGGATATTCTACGCAGTTAATGGCTGTTTTGTAACCATATCGCACAGCATAATTTTTAAAATGGATGTGTCATTCCGTGTCACACTTTCATGGGATGGTCTATTCCCGCCAATGCTCCGTGCGGTCGCGTTGCGTCGTCTTATAAGCATATACATGGGTGACTATGGAATGGAAACAGAGACGTTCTTTTTCGAGCGAAAATGCTGAAAAACTCAAACGCATATTTTCGGATTACTTACAGCCGGGTGTTCCAAGAGTTTCCGTCAAAGTTGTGGTTGCAAAACCGCGCCGCGACCGCACGCTGCAACCAGTGCGTGCCTCAGCTGAATGAAGTTGCTCTGACTTATACTTTATTTATACCTTTGATTCAGGTTATAATCACGCTCACGGCAATTTTATAAACTCAGCAAGATGAGATCTTTATGGAAATCTGTAAAAAAAGTGCTAAACGTGCTCACGAAATTTCTAAAAGGACAATTGCTTTAAAGACTCGATGGCCATCCTTGCACGAACACAGAACGAAAATTGCCATTTTTCGAAGGAAGCGCACGACTTTTTTCCTAAAGCCCTAGTTGCAGCATAGAGAAGTACACCACAATTCCGAACAGCAAAGTGCAAGGGCATGAAAAAAAAAACAAAAAACGGTGATATGAACGCTAATCAGTCAGTTCTGCAAAAAAGGCGCCGCGAAAAATAGCTCTGATGTCCTCAGAATGCACTTGTGAGATAGTCTGGCCTGCACTCCATTCAAACGTTGCAGCAAGGGCACACACGCACTCAAACTGTGCACTCGCTGATCTCGTATGATGGTGCATTACTCGGTGCCAAATAGAGGGATCATTAAAGTTTTGCCACAGAAACAACATATTATAAATAAATAAATATTAGGTTGATTAATAAAAAACCGGACAAATGGTAGTGATGATTTCTAGAGATCATAACTCAGCAACGAATTAACGAAAATGGACGCGCGAGGTACCGTTGGATTGAGTATGAAAAGCTCTTGAAAGTACCGCGAAATAATCACTCCAAAGTAAATTCATTCCGCCACAATGCCGCACGATTTCAAGCGGTCCAGAGACCACATCCGCAACGTCATACTATTTATATCGCTATCTGGCCAGGAACCCGCGGATATCGGCAGACGTCTGATAGAAGTTCACAAGGAGCATGCCCCCGGCAGAAGTACACTGTAGTTGTAGCATTCGAAGTTTGCGTCAGGCGACTATTCCATCGAAGACGAAAACCGCGGTTGGTGGAGCGTACACGGCGTAGAGTACTGGGAGCTGCTCGATGAAGGTACCACAGTATCCGCCGACGTCTACGTTCGTCAATTACGAGAATTGAAGGCCAATGTCCAAAGTTCGCTACGGCGGCGGTCACATGTCTACTTCCAGCACGACAACGTGTCCACTTCCACAGACCGCACTTCGCAAGATCGACAAGGCCGAGCTGCTGTCGTACAGTTGGACCGTACTTCTATACCCACCGTACTCCCCAGACCTGGCCCCTTCAGATTTCCACCTTTTCTCCCACAGCCAACGCCATCTGGACGGCCAAGACTTCAAAACTCGCGACGAGGTCAAGGCGGCACTCGGCAACTTCTTCGAGCTCCACCCTCCGGCCTTCTGGAGCAAAGGCATCCATGACCTGCCTAACCCGTGGCAGAAGGTCATCAATAAAGATGGAGCATATTTCAAGTGAATCCCAGTTGTCGTTAAAAAGTTGTACGACAATGATTAGAATTTGTCAATTTGTCCGATTTATTATGAATCAACCTAATACTTTGTTTCTGTGACGGAACGTTTTTGTGTTTTTGTGAAATACATGAGGTAAACCCATGTGGCACTGAAACGTCATTGAAAATCCAGTCAAGAAAACCAGTCAGACTATGAAAAGAGAAAGTGATTTGAAATTTTTATCTCATTACCTGCTCGAAGGTGTTCTATCATAAAGTAGATATGAAATTCTGATCATCAGCTTCCGCGTAAACGAGTTTTGGACCCTTTTGAGTACAGAAATCGCTTTGGCCTTTTTAGGATAAAAGACGTGCGTACCGTGTTTTGCGTATTCGTAAACAAGGGGTAGTAATTGGCCTGTCCAAGGAAATAGACCCGCAGGAGGGAGTGGTTAAGGGAGCAGGGCGTGCAAGGAACTGTAAAAGGCAATTAATTTAAAAATACATGAAAAAAAGCTGAAATAGAATCTCCTCTGTTTCCACTCTCTCGCTTGAACCATGTTCATACTTAGCGGTGCCGGCGGCAGGGTGGTGGGGCTACATACGACAGATCGCTTCGCGGCATCGCCCGCGGCACCACCAGTACGACTTGCCGAATCGATTGCCCGTGAGAGCCCGGCGGAGCGTGGCTGCGTCACCTCTGCACTTCCAGCCATGCCACACTGCCTCCTGCACCCATGCCACCCTGCCTCCTCCACCTATGCTACACTACCTCGCTTGAAGGCTACCATGCCTGGCCACTGGCACTCGTACCCACCGCGCCGCTAGGCGCGGGCGGCCTCGCGATTTTCCTCACCCTCAGGGGCGGGATGTGGGTGTATATCGTTAGGACAGAAACGTCGCATGGCCGTGTTCGTCACGCACGGGATGGTGCTAGCTATGCGCGCCGTATTGAATTGGTCTTGAAGCGATGACGGTGCTCTACGCCTCATTCTAGGCGTAATCGCTTCAGGACTCAACTAACACTTCAGGACTCCTAACGATATACACCCGGCAGGATGTGGCTGCGTACACAAGCAGTGAGGCAGAGCGACACGAAGGGGGTGAAGAGACGACGCAGGCAACGAGACAGGTTGGCACAGACGGAGACGCAGAAACACCCGCAAAGTATGAACGCAGCCCGTGCGAGAGAGTGAAACGTGAACCATGCAATTCCACTTTTTTGATGCGTTTTTAAATTAAGAGCCTTTCAATTTTCAGTCCCCACCTCAGGGCCACAACTACATACGGGATTTCTAACTCGCACGTCAGATCGAAATTTTCTCCCACAACGCACAACTCAAGAAGTGATATCCGTAAGCGCTACGTGCAAGTACGACGAGCGTACAATCAAGCTTTTCGTGTTGCTATTCTATATGCATTATAAGCAAAGTTATACAAGGTTCACCGCAGCAACACTGTATCCATAGTGACTTTGGAGGTGAAATAAATTGTACTTCTGTAATTACACATATCATGCGCTACCACACCAATCTCTCCAACTTCTACGACTTCCTCGTGGTGAGCGCAGGGTCACAGAAGACATGGGTTACTACTGGTGCTGTGTAGATGGGTGTACCACGTATATCCTGGTGAAGGATAAAGGATTAGACATTGGTATGACATCGTGAGCCACACATCCCTTTCTCATTCAGAATCATTGTGACATTTGATTTGATTAAGTCTACCTGATGAGTCTCGCTGACCCGCCAAAATGAACTCGGTGTTTTTATTCTATCAGAATGGTCCGGTACCAATTCACCGGCTACTTGCTTGGTTTCAACAGGATTCATCTGTGACTCAATCTCCGAACATGAATGAAGGTGGCCCCTTCAATACATCATTTATCTATTATTATTATTACAAAGTTAAATGTCTTTTTATTCGAATGCACGTCACGCTGCGAAATCATTGATCGAAGTTGAGTGCATAGTCTCGGGTGGTATCATTATAAAACACGATTTTGCACCGAGGTCTACAAAGTGTGACGCGGTACGTGCAAGCTAGGAGCACCGTAAACAGTTGGGTCCCGATATGATAAGGCGTTCTACGACTTATTGTTGGCGCAACCGCTTTTGGACACTTATGTACAGTGCCCCTAGTTCGCTCGCTGCAGGTCGCACATAGAAAACCCTTCCTAACGATACACATCCCACCGTACCTCTTAATGTGCTGCACAGGCTTGCAGTAGATGTATTAGGTTGTCGGGAAAGTTTTTTCGTTTTTTAAAAACATGCTTTTTTCCGGCTAAGCTGCTTTCCAGCGATTTCTTCTGTACATATTCATGTAGTACAAGTTCACACGCA
Source organism: Trichostrongylus colubriformis (assembly GCA_963978905.1). Taxonomy (NCBI): domain Eukaryota; kingdom Metazoa; phylum Nematoda; class Chromadorea; order Rhabditida; family Trichostrongylidae; genus Trichostrongylus; species Trichostrongylus colubriformis. The sequence goes on from OZ022257.1 coordinate 6,088,068, forward strand.
TCTACAGATATTATTGTCTTTCATCTCCCGAACAACATTTTTCGGCAAAATAAATATATAAAAGGAGTACTTTTGAGGCCTTCTACTATATGATTTCAAATATGGCCTCCAGCAACCGAATCCAGCCGTCGTAAAAAACGCTGCATTCGAAGAGGGTTCAATGACTGAGCTTGTGGCACAACTTCGGTTCAAACGCTTTCGAGAAAGCAAGTACAACGTCAAAGATTCTGACCGGTCCGGACCCCCCTCGGAGGTCGACAACGAACGATTGCGGGTGCTGGCTTGCAACACTATACTAACAGCAGACCTATACTGTCAGCAGCCGTATGTTCTGGTCACGAAAATCACAGAGAAATGTCGGAACCACGACACGATTCTTCTCCTGCACGATAGTGCTCGCCCACATATAGCAAAAGCGACTCGCCGAAAATTCTCGAGCTTGGGACAAGTGCTGCCCCATCCACCGTATAACCCTGATCGTGCTCCATCGGATTATCAGATTTTCCTTTCCCAATCTAACGCTATTCAAAGAAAAACCTTCGATAATGAAGATGACACGGAACGGTGTTGCGCAACTTCTTGAAGTCAAAGCCAGGTCAGTTCTATGCGGATGGCATAGCAAATTTGCCTGAAAGGTGGCGAAGAGTGGTAAAACATGATGGTGATTACCCTGTTCTTAGTATGCTCTGTGTTTTGTAATGAAGTGATATAATGGACTGCTTCAAAAAACGAAAGAACTTTCCATTTCACTTTCCCGACAACCTAATACGTGGAGAATCGAAACAAAACTGCCTAATTAGATGCATTCCAGCAAAGGCCACTGAACGTTCAAAGGTCTACACGTCAACTGATATTATGCACTAACCGCCAGTGGTCAAAAATGGTATTGTATATCCAGAAAATCACTATATATGCACTGTATATGAAAATGTAGAAGAAATCACTAGGTTGAGGATGTGCAGTGTTTTGAAGGCGGTCCGCAAAGACTAATTCCACTTACCAAAAAAGAAAATGTTTTGGAAAATAAGCCGAATAATGCGTAGAGACCGAGAAAAGAAAGGAAAAGTTCATTATTTACAAAACAGAGCATAGTGTTGAGATGGGCCTGCAAAGGGCTATTTTACAAAGGAGCCATTTTACTTTTGGTAGGTGGGAATTTCTAAGTGAGGATCACTAGAAGAACAGAACGGGCAAGGGCATTAACACGAGGTTCCACGTGTCATATTCATTCCGTGGAGCAACCGCCTCCGATGTTAGGGAGGAGCCTTGAAAAAAAATTAAGAAAAAAGTACAGTTCGTCTCACACAGGCGTTAGTGGGTTCCCACGTACATACCCACGAGAAGAATGAGAGGTTTCAGCACGATCTCACCAATCTCCTCCTGGAAGTGTAGATATGAAGATCACCTTCACCTTACTAGAAATATGTATTGTATGAATCGCATAATTCACACATTTATAATTTTTGGGATACTGTAAATGGTTGATGGTTGATCCGCACCCATCTAAAATACATTTGATCGAGATAATCCATTCAATATTTAGAACGTTGAAAATAATTTTTGATATACATAGATGCTGAGTCATCGACGTTACTCATATCTTCTGAGTAGGTCACCACGTCCAGCAGCGCGTGCGGTCGCGTTGCATCATTTATGTCTTTGAGGTAAAATATCCACGAACTGAAAATTCCCGTAACACCTGATTGGTCAAGCCGCTTTCATACTTTTCGGCACAAGGGCAGCTATCAAGTGCCTGCCACCGGCAACAGCACATTTGCGAGACGCCCAGCTTAACCCTTGACTGAGCCATACACAGTATGACGATCGTGGCACAAGCCAGCACGAATTCGTGGCGAGATTCGAATTTGGCGGGAATCTTGGCATAGTGCCCGGTGGCAGGTTTCGCGCGAGCTCTCGCCACGGTCATCTTACTGTAGTGTGGTTCGGTTGAGCGTCATGAATAGAGTGTTGTAGAGACGGCCTCGTTAGCAGCGAGAACTCGATTGTCGTCGTCGACGCCGCTGTCGCATAGTGTAGAAGCGGCCCCGTGATGCCTCGACGCGACTACGCGCGGCAACTGCTGCGAAATTCGTGTGATGGCTCAGCTTGAGGGAGAATACCTTCCAGTACAACTCTTCTGAAGGGCCTGGGTAGGGACCCTTGCTAGACTGACCAGATAATTGCAACCTATGGAGCTTTCATCTGCGCTGGTTTCATTCCTAAAACTGCCGCGGTCATACTTTGCGCCGGCAGGGCGTGACTGCGTTCTCAGGAAGCGAGGCAGAATGGCACGGGGAAGGTGCAGAGACAACGCTAGCAACGAGACAGAAGGTGGTCCAGGCGGATACGCAGAGACACGCAGCCACGCCCTGTCGCCGGCACCGCAAAGTTCGAACGCGACCTAATGAAATCGACCGTAATTGGGGTAGATATCGATCACGCGACTCTATTCTGCAGTTCATCGGAAATCTTACCAGAAAGGAACTTCAGGGTGAGTAGGCTGTCGAATGTTTGAGAAGGACACGTGCACTGAGATCACGTTCGCCGTTGTTGTCCGAAGAGAACTAAAAAGGGCATTTTTTTCGATGAGCAGGGTGATGAGCGCATTTTTTACCGCTATTTTTTCTACAGCTCCCGATGGTGCCTGGCGAAGTGCACGTTTCTCGGAATATTGTGAGCAAGTGCGTGAAGAGTACAGCACACGGATACGAACGCTAATCAGTCATTACGATAGAAAAGGCTTACAAAAGGACAAAAAGAATAGCCATGACCTCATAGTGTACTTGCGAGACGGTTCGACCTGCACTTTCACTCGTTTGCGAAAAGGGCAAGCATGCAAGCTTTTTGCACACTGAAATTTCGTCTGATAGTGCACAAAGGGAACACCGGGAGTCGAGGATTCCTCAACAGGGGGGTCGTATTCGACCGAACGGGAGGAGGTGCAGTCGACCCTGCAGAGGTCTGCGATAAGAGTTAAATTCTAAACTTTTATTAAGCATATGAGAAGCGAAGGGTATTTCGCAGTGAACTCGTATGAGGAAATGTGAGATGAGTATTTTTGTTCAAGTAAGAATACATAGCAATAAAACACATTGTAACTATACAATCCGGCAATAGCTACTGGTATTGTAGAGGTCAAAAAGGGGTGGGTCGTATTCGGTACTCGTAGAAGAGGGGGGGGGGGTCGTGCTGGAGCGGCTATTTTCCTCGACACCTGGGAGTGCCCTGCGTGCACATCTCCTTGTATGCTCTGTGCACAGCACTTGGTTAAAAAAGTGCGTGCAAATCCTGCAAAACAAGGGACCTGCATGAACGCTAGACCTGGATCGTTTGCCCAGTTTTGGAAGGCTTGGTGCAAGATAGACAGTTGCTAAGGTAGAATGTAAAATGGAAAAGAGGCAGTGGGAAATTTTAGATGAGTGGTACGTTTATTCAAAAGCATTCGCAAGCTCGCCAGTGTTCAGGTCAATGGTTTCAGCCCTTCAGGTGAAGGGTTGACCTCAGGACATTCGAATTAGGTCGACGCGTCCAACGCGACAAATGTCTTACTGGGCTCATTGTGAAGTGACCGAGCGCTGAGGGGCACGACCGCCATCTCCTCATGTAACTTAGCCCAGTTCGAGTGTCCTGGCCCCCATCTCTAAATATGTAGTTCTATAGTCGATCTAAATGGTACAGAATTCGATTGGCCCGGCCAGGATACAACACATACGATGTAGCAATTGACGGCATCTTCTCTCACCGCAATGGGAGTGGTTATAGAAATTTTCAAAGGAAGGAAGGGGGGGGGGAGTCTTGCTGTAAGTAACTTGTGATTTTACGCTATGCTCTGGTGTGGTTTTTGTCTCCTAACTCCATGGTATTTGTTGAACTGGTAAAAGAAAGTGTGCTCAAGTTCAGCATTAGTTTTCGAAATCGCCCGCGGCGCGACACGAATGCGTTTTTCGCGATGCATTTCGCTTCCAATCTGTATGAGGTCTCATCATCAAGATCCCTTGAAAAGATCTCCAAACTGCACCAAACCAGTGCAATGACCGGCATGATGATCTGTCTCAACAAAAAAAAACACTGTGTAAACATGAGCTGCTTTGTGTTCTTCGAACAAGGGTACCCCACTCAGTTCCTCTGGAACTCACTGCTGGCGCTTACTTGTGTAGTTCTGTGATAACGGGACGAAGGTGAAACATGGGTGACTTTCCCGTGCGGCCGAGCTCATACTCGTCATATTCATGGATATGTGTACTCCAGAGTGGTAGCTGTGCAACTTACGCATAATTGATAACTAATTTTATACACGCGACAGCGTAACAGTGTTCAGAGTTCGCGTTTTTGCGACCACGCGCAAAGGTAAAGATACATATCGATTAAGCGGACACGCGATTCAAGCGATCAGGAGTACCGCTCACCCAATCGATACGTATCTTATCCTTTCCGCCTAATCACCTTATCCATATGTGTCTTTTTCGTTCCGTCTGATCGTCTTAATTGCGTGATCGCCTGATCGATTTGTATCCTATACATCTTACCCGGTCGCCTGATCGCCTTATATGTAGGCGTGAATGAAAACTCTGAACACTGCCGTAGGGCACTTCCCTATAAAGACAGTTTCAGAATGATTTTTACTATTTCATTATGCACATGGTATTTGCATTGTATTCAAAACACATGAACACATATGATGTACATTGTGTTGAACACGTTCAGCTCCTGAAGGCACACTCCAGGATTACTTTGAGTGGGTTAAAGCGTTGAATTGTGAAACCAGAGGCGCTGAGGGGTACGGCGAAAAAGAAATATCCGAAAGATGTTAACGAAAATAGCAAAAACAAGGTCTCCTGACAACTGGGATTGGACGAGATCACCGCGTGAAAGTGAACAATTGGGTCAATTCCCGCCGTATGGTATCATAAGGAGCTCTGGATATCACCTGTTTCCCCATGTAAACGTTTCCGTTCTTACTGGAATTTCACCTATCTTATCTTATCACACAAATCGTAGATCTCACTTGCCACCGTCATTGCCACCAATCACGTCTGGGGTGGGCAGGTCTGGGCTGCTTGGTGGAGTTGCGCTTGCTTCTTTGGCTCTGCACGCTCCAGAAACTGACACCCACGCCTCGTTAAAGGCACAGCCTTATCCCAAGTCACCTGGAATCTGCCTTTAAACCGGAACTTCGCGTTTTCTGAAGACAGTGATTCCTCCGGACAGTACTCCGCCAGTTTCACAAAAGACGTGATCATGCGTAGTGTCCGTGCTCACACGATACTTTACAATTAACGCTATAGCATGGTCCGCAGACGGCTTCAACCTAATAGAGTTCACTTTTATTTTGCTTAATGATGACATCGAAGTACGCACGCACATCGGGACATTTTTCCTACTGGCAATGGGAATAACCGCCTCTTGAATTCCAATTCTTTCACAAAACGATTGAAAGAACTGCTCTTTAGTAGAAACGATGTGTCAAATGAAGTCGGAGAGGGGGGAGACGCAACTTCTAGTCAACGTCGAAGATACCTCCCTCCCTAGGCCTCAGGCTAAGGCAAAAAATCCATATCCCCTGCTCCTACCTGAAAAAGCATCTCTCATCGGGCCTAAGCCTGGAGAGTATAAGGAGCTTCGACGTCGGTGAAAACTGCGTCTCCCCCCCCCCCCCCCCCCTTCCGACTTTATTTGACCCGAAGCGATCATTTCATAGGTGTGACTATTCGTATCGCCTCATCTCTCATGATCACCATAACACTAAATTTTTTAAAATTTTTTACAGGGAGGATGTGCGCAACAAAATACTTGCAGGTGGTGAAACAATATGTGGAAATGTGTAGCAAATCGAAGAACTTCATGCAATTTGCCGGAGGAGTATGTTTATTTTTAGTTATTCAGGATTTTTCTTTTTTTCAGTGTACTGTAATCTTGTATTGATGAAATCTGATCTCTTTTCTATATACTATGTAATCACGTATGATTGCAAATTGCTGAACTACCTTTTCCTACAGAGACAACAAGACTAGAACTATCGTCGCTAGACTTCGTACTTCAAGTAGATGGTAGTTCAGCGACCCTGGAGTCTATATAAAGCGAACTAGTCGATTGCTACTTCAAATTCAGAAGTTCGGTTCCGTTCATCGTCCCCCCCCCCTAGATTTATAGCCTTCTAGGGGCTAGACAATGTCCTTTTAGATCACTGTTCACAATAATCCCAACAGTGATTGCGTGACGGGCCTTGCAAGTGTGGTGGTAGCATTTCCAGTTCAACGTTGTTCAACGGTTCCCCTTAAGGCCTGATAGACAAGCAAAATGATCAATTTCATTTGTAATACCGATTTTATTTCAGTTACGACCTATTACGGTTTCTGAAGGACGTGTAAAAGTGGAATTCGAAGTGACGCCACCTATGACAAATCCATGGGGTGGCCTTCATGGCGGTTGCACTGCCACTCTTATCGATGTTGTCACGACTGCTGCTTGCATGGTGACTCCACGAGGAAAGCCCGGAGTCAGCGTCGATCTTCATGTGACGTAAGCTCATTGGAGAATTTACGCAACTGGTTTTATTCCATTAATGAAAACTTCAAAGCTTATCCATCGCATTGAGGCCGCCGTCAGACTGCGATATTGCGACGTCGCGCTTCGCACGCGGTACTACGAGAGACTGTGCAATGCCGCAACTTCGCGTGCGGAACCGCGACACCGCAAAATCGCAAAGTCCGCACGCGCTCTATAGAAGAAGTTGCGATGTTACAACGACAAGGTGTACGCGCGTAATAATAAAAAATTGTGTAACTTTACAGATATCTTGCTGCAGCTAAAGAAGGTGATACCTTGATAATGGATGCTGAAGTCATCAAAGCTGGGAAAACCCTAGCCTTCACCAGAGTATGTTCTGATTCTCGATAATTTTTAATTTTGGGTAAACCGCAGTCATTGCCGCAATAGCTGCAACCGGATTTGCCGTGAGGCAGGCGAGCAGTGCCTAATTCGTAATTCGTGGTTTCAATTAACTAATCTTCAGGCCGACCTCATCTTGAAGAATACTAATAAAATTGCTGCAACTGGTCTCCATACGAAAGCGTTTCCACCTGAAAAGTAACCAATATGTAGCATTATTGTAGCATATAAGAGGTGTAAAATGGACAAAGCTAATTTATTCTCCACCCGAAAGTAAACAATTTGACCCGCAATTAATTATTTTCTCTTCTTTTTGATTCCAAGATCTAGACCGTCCATGTATTTCTTATCGATGCCATATTCATTTGACAGCAAATCGCCGAGGTAGGTAACCTATAAATCGGAGTACGAGTTTCTCTTTGTTTGCTCAATTTTATTCGTTCTGGTATAACAAGCAATTTGTAAACGTAGATTTGGCCAGTATCAGAAAGTATGCTCACATGGTTTCCCAGCACCGTAACCTGTGGTCCTTCACAGTTGACCGCTTCATTGGTGGTGGTTGCACTCGTTGCTGCTTCCACCTTAGGTCGGAATAATGGGTTTCAACGAATAAAATGAGTAGAAGAATTGTAACTGTAAATGTTTCATGTGAATTGTACCTGTATTTGATGGCATAGCTTCTTTACCTCGATACCGAAAGCAGATAAATTGTTTATCAAAGTGACTTTCTTGTTGCCTGAACGAGTCTCGACCTGAACATATTAAGTGAACAGATAGCTTTTTTTCAAGCACATATTGAGTCGAAACATGCATTCTATTAACAAGCAAAATTTGACTCACCTTGAAGACGATCCTTGGCATATTGATTTTCCTGATAAGCTCTCGGCCATCTGGCATCCGCAGTACAAAAGTTTTAGTCATTTTGCTCTGAATAGCCGATATGGCATCTCCGACTATTCATTCGGAATCCCGCGAGACAAAAGGAATGTTTAAAAGTATCACACCTGGATTTTTTGCATAAGTGTGTTCCAATCTGTGGTCTCATCAGGTATCCTTGTTACTTGTGCAAGAATAGGATCCAGCCGTACATATTTCCCTTGATTCAGCTCCTGAACGGAGGTGTTATCATACGCACCATCTGGGATATTTTGACCGATAGCTGGGTATGAAAATGGAGGTCCAGCTGTGCCAAGGTGGGAAAAAACCAATGCGCTCCTTACCCGTTTTTCCTCATCACGAACGTGTTTCCCGGTACACCACTGTATCAAGCCAGGTCATGCTCGGCTTATGCCTCACTCCAAACCATTGCTCGCCCATCTGGTTGAGGGGCGTTACGTGACAGTGTGCGCCATCATAGGACTATGTTAAAGAACTGAAAACGCGGCTCGCAAAGCAAGTTGCGCAACACACCGCCTCCGCGGGCCTCCGCCGTTCATTTTTAGTGTACATGGCACTTCCTTACACCCACATTACTTCATGTGGTGTTCAAAAGAATGAGATTTTAACCTGAAAAATTCAGGAAAGTAGAGCTATCCACGGATTTTCTTGTGGCTGCTACTCTGCGTTTATCCCGAGATTTCTATCCCATATTTTTTGCCATAAAAATGAGTGGGGTGTATGCCATTAGGACAGAGAATTGGCTTTGTGGTGCTCGCTGTGCGAGGCGATGGTATGATCTATGCGCGCCGTATTGGATGGACACTGATGCGATAACGATGCACTACGCCTCATCCTAGGTGTAATCCCTTCAGAACACAACCAGTACGGCGCCCACAGCTCGCACCATCACGTCGCGCGCTAAGGCCGCGTTCATACTTTGCGCGCCGGTGTCAATTTGACGCCGACACCGGCACCGGCGGCGACGGCGTCAAACTGAAACAACCATTTGCCTGTCGCAGACGACGGCGTCAATAGATAATGCGCACAGCTTGCAAAAAGCTCGATCCAACCAACTACGGTATGGTGATCGTGGCGAGAGCTCAGGATTTATAATTGACGCCGTCGTCTGCAGCAGGCAAAGGGTTGCGTCAGTTTGACGCCGTCGCCGCCGGCTTCAAACTGACGCCTGTGTTGGCGTCAAATTGACCCCGGCACCGGCGGCGACGGCGCCGGTGCGCGAAGTATAAACGCGGCCACACAAATTTCGTGTCCCAATGGTTTCGTGTCTCAATGGCGTACACAAATGAGTGCCGTCCTAATCTTCATAGTCTCCTTCCCTAATATCTATCAGAGCTATTCGCCTTTAAAGATTTCTCACCCTTAGTACAGTCGTTCAATGGATAGAAGATTGAGCTACTGAACTCCTACACTAGTACGTTGCTGATGTCACATTCTCTTCAATGTTGACACATACCTCGCTTTTGACATAACTGGTGACGAGCTCACGAATCTGAGGACCTTCCAACAACTGCCCCTTAGAAAAATTGCCTCGAGTCTTCAGCAACGGCAGTACGTTTTCTGTGATCTTGAAAATAAATTTTCCAAGCAAAGCAGGAATTGAAAATCACAAAAATGAATATGCTAACCGAGAAGTATTCATAAATCTTAGGGCCTGATTTGCTTTGTTCAGCCTCTTCATCCTTTACCACTTCGTCAGTGACGACAAATGACCGCAAAGCTGGATGGCTTTTGAAGACCTGCCAAAGACACAACTAAGGGAGAAAATCTGTGGATATTGACGAAGCGAACCTCCTCTATCAGATCGCATCCTTTTCCCTCTTTCCGGATCTTGACCAGTGGACCATCCTCACTTTTGTTGACCTACAATACACCGTTTTAGAAAACAAATTGATAGGAAATAACCAACGAATCACCATACCTCGTCGAGAAATGCGCTGAACTTTTTATACTTTGTTTTCTTCATCTCCAGTCGTTTCCCGTTTGGTACACATTTGAGCAAGCATTGTGCATAGAACTGAAATACAAACTAATTTAATGGTAGGAAACGAACTTCGTGAATGCATTCACGAGAACACCGAAGATTTGGAAGAACGAACCTGTCCAACGTCCATAGGCAGTTGATCCAACCTGTGCTTTAGCGCAGCTAAGAAACAACGGTACAACTGCAATGGAAGATCTTGATTATCTTCGAGAGTGGTTATGTTATAAAGTCCTCTATAGAGAACACCTTACTAGCTGATCCATAGGTTCATCATCGACATCACCTGTGGCATCATTTGATTCCATGTTGATTACTTGAGCTGGTTTTTCATCTACAAACACTGCTTTATAGACTTGCAACACCAACAAACAGCATAACCCTATTATGAATCTGGGCATCTGGGAATGAAACATCTGCTAGTAATTCAAATTGGACACCTGTAACTACAGCATCGCCATTTTGATCGGAGACCGAAAGTGTACCCAGTGATGGGAAATCCTCCTCCGAACATGCTTCAGGCGCTTTCACTGCTTCTGCAAGAGACTTCAAGTCTAATGCTGTAGGAATAACACGCGATCCGAATTCCCTTAATACTTGTCATTAAAAAATGGGGCGGCCTTGGTTCAAACATATGAGAACCACAGCAAAACACACTTCGAATAAGAAAGCAGCAAACAATTCTGACTTTGAGAAATATCATTAATTAAAAGAGAATGCAATTAACCTGATAATGAAGCTTATAAGGAGAAATCAGTAGAAAATCAATAATACACAGTCTCTTGCAACAAAGTATCTTACCATAAGAAATCGCGGTAGATATGTAAAGGCTGAATTCCCCTTCCCTGAAAACGAAAGGTAGGATCGTGATTCTGCTACAGTATACTGACTTACAGAAGAGCTGTTTTTGCTTAAAAAATAATTACGAGTGGTACTCACATTGAAATTGCTTGCTATTATCTCCTGAGATGACATTAGTGCTGTGCCAACCGCCATAGGTCCCATCACTTGTCCATTGGAGCGAATTGAAATAGTAACGACATCGCCACGAGCGAACTCTCTCATAGGTAACTCAGCGCTACGAATAATTCCTTTAAACGTGTGAGTTATCTAGAGTATGGAACAAATAGAAGTTGCTTTGCTTCAGCGGGCGATCGCAATTGCAGTTCTAGCAGCGGCGTTCATCCTCAGCGACGGGTCGCGGTGGCAGCAAACGATCCCACACTGACGCACGATCAGTCGCTTTGTATGAACTCTGTGTAGGAACGACTATATGGTCACTAATGCGAGTTCAACTCGGTATTGGTTTAATCACTCACCTGGGAGCATAAGATCAGCCCCATTTTGCAGATGAGCAAGAACAGATTCGTGTACAAGAACCATAGGAAACGCCATAGGAGCAAGTTTCGTGCAATATATCGTTGGAAAGAGTACACCTGCCGCATCAAAATCGAAGAACATGGGATCCTTATCGACCAAATACACATTCAAAGTAGCGCCACTGAATGTGACAAATTTTGCATGAGCAACAAGTGCCTTTTTTGGAACTAATTCTCGAATTTCTTCCGGGAGCCTTTGAAGAAGCTTTTTCCTGAAATATTAGATTCAGAGCTTTCCGATAAAGATATAGCTGAAATATGGTAAACAACGTACACGTCTGAATTCCTCATATTAGTGTTCTTTTTTACCGAAAACGGTTTTCTGAACATCCTCAGGTGTCCTCGTATAACTTCGAATAAAAGGATCCTGACTGGAACTTCGGCTGCTTGAAAGATGCTCTCTGTACTAGCTGCAGCACTGATTATTTTGATGTATTGTAAAACGAATAATAAAAAATAATAAATCCAACAAAATGAGGCGTAAATTCCAGGCTCTCGTCCGCATGCTGCCCTTTTTTACGGCAAGACTACCGTACCTGAGCGGTGATTGAGGTGCAGCTTGCTGGTTGAATACCGCTTGTTTTAAAGACATGCTCTTTTTAAATCGATATTCTGGAATTACCATATGATATAGTTAAGAGGGACAGCCTTAGTGCTGTTACGCCGCCGAACCTTTTTTACGGTGCGGATTACCCTCGCGTTCTACACGCCGGAGATCACCGCAATTGTGCAGAAGCATTCAACATTACGCCGAGGACAATAGTCTGTTGTTTGTGTGTTTGGATAGTGCACCATGGAGACCTCCCCCATTCGTAGCTTTTCGGTCTTCCTGTTTGTTTTGCTCGTTACTAAGGTAACGGTTCCATTCACCATTCGCTTTTTCAATGTCATACTTTTAAAATACAAAGGTAGCTCTTCTTTAGATTTTCCATTAATTTATTCCAAATCTTGTTAGACAGCTTATATGCTTTGCAACGTAGTCACATATTTAATCTTGAATAGTTAGATAACTATGTCTGAATACTTTTCTAGGTGCTGTTGATGAGAGGGTCCACGGTCAAATGTCTCTGTTCTTGCGTTCGCTCTTATATTATTTTGAGTTGCTATCGCATCGCAATGAGGGGGTGTTCTTATATAATACTGAACGCTATCTCTGACGGTCGGCTTGTACACTCAGACGTATACTTTTGCCTGAGCCCTGGTGGACAGGGGAAGGAGTTCATAGAGCTCTGGCACAAATAGCGCCGGACGGCGAGCATAGAGGTTGTTCCATACACCGTTTCACTGCGAAAGCACCTACTTTGAAGATAATCACATTGTGAAGTGGTTTTGGTTCCTTTATTTTAGTTCGTCTTTAAAACGTCTCAGCACGATCCTTAATTCACCACGATGGTTAGGGAAGACAGAACTACCTGGAAGGCTAACTATTTCCTGAAGCTTGTTGAATTGTTTGACGAGTACCCGAAGTGCTTCCTCGTCGGCGTCGACAATGTTGGCTCGAAGCAGATGCAGGAGATTCGTCAAGCCATGAGAGGTAAGCTCTCTTTCAGTTAATGTCATTCTTAGCATTCCATACTGGTCAGATGAATTGTTGCTACTTGTTCATACATACTGCTAAGGTCATGCCGTGATTCTCATGGGGAAGAACACCATGATCCGCAAAGCCATCCGCGGTCATTTGTCTAAGAATCCAGCTCTCGAGAAGCTTCTCCCTTACATCGTGCAAAATGTCGGATTTGTCTTCACAAAGGAAGATCTTGGAGAGATCCGCTCAAAGTTGTTGGAAAACAGAAGGGTAAGTTTCATGGTTACCTCATCGTATGCTTACTGAGTCACCTCAGTGTTCCTTTGCAGGGTGCTCCTGCCAAGGCTGGCGCCATTGCTCCTTGTGATGTCAAGCTGCCGCCGCAAAACACTGGTATGGGCCCGGAGAAAACATCGTTCTTCCAAGCTTTACAGATTCCAACAAAGATTGCAAGAGGTACCATCGAAATCCTGAATGAGGTACACCTCATCAAGGTAGGAGAGAAGGTCGGAGCTTCCGAGGCTGCGCTTCTCAATATGCTTGGAGTGACGCCATTCTCATATGGTCTGGTTGTTCTTCAAGTGTACGACAATGGAACGATCTACACTCCTGAGGTCCTTGACATGACCACCGAGGAGCTTCGCAAACGCTTCTTGGCCGGAGTGCGCAACGTTGCCGCCGTTTCGCTCGCTATCAAGTACCCAACGATGGTGTCCGTCGCTCACTCGTTGGCCAGAGGATTGCAAAACATGCTTGGAATTGCTGCCGTCACCGACGTCAGCTTCAAGGAGGCTACTCAGCTCAAGGAATATCTCGCTGATCCGAGCAAGTTTGCAGCTGCAGCTGCTCCTGCTGCTGCTGCAGCGACCGCTCCTGCTGCTGCAGCAGCTGAAACCAAGAAGGAGGAGGTGAAGGAAGAGTCTGAGGATGAAGATCTTGGTTTTGGTCTTTTTGATTGATCCAGTTTTTGTTATGGACGCTAATTTTTGGCCTGTTGCGTGATAAATTGTTGTTGGTTGCATACGTGTTTTGATGTTGACGGTTGAGCCGCAATAACTGTAATATCTGCCTTGACACCCACCATTGCCAGTTTCAATTTGATTAGCTGAGTCTTCGCTGCGATCATGCTCATCTTCAAGGGCTGCGATCATGCTGATCTTCAAGGATTCTGCCAATGGCATTAACTTTATACTATCAAGCGTGTTTGTATGTGACATCGGTGCAAATGTTTTTGGGGGAGGGGCCACTCCACCGAGCTCGGCGTCAGGCGCTATTTTGTCTAAGTTTAGCCTAAGCCATTGTTAAGGGGGGAGCCCCTACTCCCCTAAAGTAAGGCTCAGGCAAAAATATACACTCGAGTATAGAAACTGATGATTGTGGAACGGTTTTCATTGAGGGAGGACAGCGCGGCAATGAGTGACCCCCTCCCCCAACTACAGTAGCACCGTATTTCTACGATTCATTGTTGTTCCGTCGTTCAAAAATGTATTAATGTTCAGTATTTTACAATTTGTCTCTACCAGGACCTTATTCTTATATCTTGTTCATTTTTATTGCTGAATAGCTACATTTGCACGACTTGATTTTTCCCTTCCATCCTTCTTTTCTTGGATTCCTGGAATAGCTGTTATCAATTTTTAGGCCTCACTATGGGTAACCAGTACGTTAAACCTCCGAGGGAGGGTAACTCTCCATACACTCGATCTGGAATACCACCCCCTGCATTGATGAAGAAGTCTGGTTCCGATAATCCAATCCATCGGTATGTTTCTTCTGTCTTTCCAGTTCCTCATGGCTGATTTTGATAATCACATTATTTCAAGGATTCATGACCCGATGTCACTGGAGCTGCACATGGCGGACGAGCGTGTTCGAGCTGCTGGTCTTAGCCCAGCTGAGAGAGAGTGGCGAATGAAATGGCTTAAGGTTTGCACTTTCACTCTTCCCTAAATTTGAGATATTTTAGCACTGACCTTTTATTTAGGATCAGCATCTTCACCCCGACGAACCAATAGTCGTAGATGCTGTGCATCGTCAGTTGAATCCTATACGCATACTCTATAGGTGGCCTTGGGACAAGCTTTACCTTCATTTTCTTAAGGTGCCGGTCGATTTTCTTTAGCTTTCTGTCACTGATATGTTTTTTATAGCCAACATTTGGCGTTTATTATGGGACTGCTATTCGAGTGACTGTGCCGAAACTCTTCATGGCCTTCGTTGCTCTAGAAACGATTTACTACTATTGGAAATATGAAGTTAAAGTAAGTGAGAAGACGAGGCTTCGTAACACTACATTTAATTTCGTAACCCTCTTAAACTAAATCTTCTTTTTAGGACTGGCAACATCTTCGTGGTATTGAGACCATGGCTCTGAAAGAAGTTATTACGAACAAAGTTGAGATCGATGAGAAGTATCCTGGATTGATCGAGAAGGCACTCGTGTATCCTGCTAAGCACGGATATCACACGTATGTCCCACCAATTTTGCATGTTCACTTGACCATGCTTTGACTTAGCGACAGTTTGCTTCTAGGTCGTAGTCTACTATTTTGCCTTAGCAAGTGTAGTGTATCATTACCAAAAATAGTTTATTATCAATTTTTGTTAATTTGCGGTTTAAATTTGCTGAGGTAACTATAAGTGGATGCTTTCTGTGCCCACGACATGTGCCGCACTTCTGCACAAAACTTTTTTTGGGCGGGTGGAGTTCGAAATTCGTTTATTACGTGGTTGACCATATTTTCCACTTCCTCTAGTGATAGTCTACTGCGAGAATTGGAGTGTAATTTTTATGAGTTTTTATATGACTTGTTCTCAGTTTGAGCTGGCCATTTGCATAGAGCGCGTTTAATGGTGGGCTATTTTGAAAGATCTCTCTAGTTTTGCATACCTCCCAATATTGTCTGGCCAAATATGGGAATTATTGAGGGAAAAATATCTCAACAGTTTTTATGCAGTAGTATTTCCCTCTTGCTGCGGTGAACGTCCTTGAAATCACTTTTTTTCAGTCCAACATTCGACAAACGAACTTCCTACTTGAACGTCGGAGTTACACAACGGCCTTGGTAGATGTTTATTGAGGGTAGTTTTGTAGATTTGTAGTCTCTATAGATGTTACCTTGATATTGTATGCCATGTTATGGTTTCCTTTTTATGAAACATTGGTAAATAGTTCCCGATTTTGCACTTATTCATTCGTTTGTTACTGTGAAGTCGTCAGACATACTTGCTCAGATTTTGTTGGTTTTTCTTATCATCTCTTTACACAAATTTCCCAGGCAGGCATATCTCAAATGGGGTGATTTGTTATGTCAGAGCAACTGTTTAGATCGGTGGCTGCTGAGGGAAAGGTAAATTGTTGTTTTTGGCTCTGTTTCTGGCTGGAATGACTTCATGCTTGTTAATATCAATGTCATGTAATATTCTAGCGAATTCCGACATGGGATATCGAAAGCATTCTTACCAGAGCTGTATACCGTGCACTTAATGACAACGGCAATCAGTTGGTCAATGTTGAGTACTCGAAGTTCCCTACCAGCATTGACAAGGTATGCCGTTAGTTCAGAACGATATTTTCGGTCTATCTTGCGGGTTATTTTGCATGGATACTGTAGCTAAAGCAGTCTGAAGAAAGTTTTGTGTGTATCATGCTCATTCCTCACGATTTTCTTCTTCACTGTTCGAATTTCCTACAGGGGAGCAATGCACTATATAGCAGCTTGTCTGTTCCCGTCAGGATATTCAGTACAGCGTTGCATTGTGGATTGCCTTCCTAGGTGATGTAGTCGTTTGAATAAATAAATTTCAGCTTCAGAGTCGAGTGACAAGTGATGCTCAACTGCAGTTGCGTCTGATAGCGGAGAGGCTTTGCACTCGTGTGGAGCGTCGGTATGAAAAACGTCTCTTGCAGCAAAGAGAGAAAGATCGAGTGGATACCGATCGCAAATTGGCAGACATTCGCGCCGAATACTCTGAGCAGATGGAAATGAGACGTCGTGAAGTGTGTTCACTTTAATTTCTTTCAACATGAAATCCTCAAAAAATGGCTTCTCTAAGGAATTTTTGCTGGTAATTGTGCTTCAGCTGGAACGCCAAAGGGAACGCATGGAAGAACAGTATGTAGAGAAAGATCGTGTTTTGCGTCATAAAATCGAGCTGCAGTTGGCGGTATGCAAGTTCATTAACCTGTTGTTTCTGAAATTGATTCTCGTTTTTTTTTTGAGGAAAAAGAAAGCGTTCTCGAAATCACTAGAAAATCCCTTGAAACTCGTCTGGCTGAGCTAGCCATGAACAAGGAGCATCTAGATCGCGCCAAAGCCGAATTCCAGGCGTGAGTAATTAATATTTCGGTTTCCTTTTGTGGCTTTCCTTATTTTATTTTATTTACAGAAAATTCACTTCTGATGTAGAGCTACTGAATCAAGAATGGGCGAAACTCAGCGGGAAGCAGGATGATTTGAGAGCGTTCTTTCGGTAAGTCTGTCATGACAGTATTCCTTTTGAGGAGTTTTTTGTACAGTCCCAACTACTGTTCCGAACCTGACTTATAGCCAGGAATTCGAAGTTGAACAGCGAGGACTTGTTGAGAAAACAGAGGAGCTGGAGAAAGTAAATGCCGCCCTCAAAAAGAAACTCATCGAAAGTAGTACGGAAATCTATCAGATGCGTTCGCAGCTAACAAGGATGGCAAATATGGAGGTAAGGTATTTTCAATTTTTTTCACATTTTTGCAAATGTTGAGTGAATGTGAGATTTGTTGATCCTATTTCACCACTCAATTTTTTAATTTTTTAGGAAGATTTGAAGATCGCAAACGAAAGGCTTCGCAATGAAGCGGAGGAAAGGCATCGTTTGTCACGGTGCTCTTACGAAGTAGATCGTCTCCGAGATGAAAATGCCTTCTTGAAGGAAGAATTGGAACAACTAAAATCCATCGCTCGCGAACCGAAAGCGAAAAATTCTGTCACATCTGCAGCAAACGCGTCGAAAGAGGAGGCTTATGTGGTGAAAATAAACGAAATGAAGAACATAATTCGAGTGATGGTAAGTTTCTGACTCATGCTTCCTAATACGGTGTTCGGACGCACAGTTAAGGATCTCTCTGAACATTTTTTTACACAGAGTGACAAGATCGCCTCGTTAACTTCTGAACGTGATTATCTACGGCAGATTCTACGTGACTCTCGCAAGGAGATAACTAATGATTCTGTAGTCAGAATGCGAGGTGCATCGACCGCTGGGGGATCGAAAGAGTTCAGGTGATACTCTATTTGGTTATAATTAAGGATAATCTCTATGGCCTACCTTTGCAGATCACGTCCTCACTTGCGAGACACGGACAGTAGTGAAGATACGTCTGTGTCTTCGAGTTCTGTGGGCTCGTCGGATTTGCGAAATATTAAGAAAAGATTTAGTACGCTGGAAGATCTGGCCAAGGTAGTATATCCTTTTACGTTTGCGGTTTTTCTGAAGATCGTGTAAAAGTACACGAAATTATGGGAACGTAGGAATTATGAAATTCTCTTGTTTTTCGGATTGCCTCAACTACAAAGTTGAACTATGCTGAAATATGGTTCCCTGGCAACGGGAATGAAAGTTTACACAACGGCTCTACTCTTTACTCTATTCATTTGAAATATATTGCGCATATTTTTCTACAGACTCTTGACACAACCATTGACTGCGTTGCAGCTGCTCGTAGTGTACACGAGCAGACCCTTGTATCACCAGATTTGCTCCTCGTGAGTTTCGAGATGTTACATTCATTTTTATTCCATTTTGAATGAAAATGTGTATATTCGTTTAAGAGTGAGGGCTACGATGACTTCTGTCGGTCCTTGAAGCAAAACGTGGATAGATATAGCTCTCCGAAGAAATCCATGTTGAAAGAAATTGACAGCAAGGAGGCGATCAACATCAGAGAATCAGCCACTGCTACAAAGCCTGGACACTCTTTGGCTCAACGGCCAGATCCAACAGAAGCACCGTCATTGCCAGTTCAGAAAGCCGATTCACCATATTCGGCCGGATTAGCACACACTTCCGGAGAAGCGAAAAGCGTGGCTTCATCATATCTTCCTACGGAAACACATTCTTCTCAAGAAGCATCGCAAGATACCGCTCCCAGTGGAGCAACAGCAGTAACTGGCAATACTGCTAGCTCTTTTGCAGAGAGGCTGAAAGCACGTAATGAAATGAAGCGCACTCTCAAATACCCAGTGCTGTCGCCAAAGGTTGGTTTTATTATATTATATAGAGTATTTAATATTGATATCATAGTTTCTATTGGTAGCATGCGTTTCGGAAGCTTAAAAAAATGTGGCAGAAATGGAGTGTTTCTTTTCATATCCGGGCCAGCTTGTATTTTCTCAATGATGTTTACATATCTTCAGAGTGACATCGTAACTTTGACTTTGGTTGAGCTTTCGATCTTAGTCTCACTCCATTTTTTCTGTGGACAACATTTTGTTTATTTTTTAAAATCGTTTTTTTTTGTTTTTTTTTCGTTTAACTTGGCCTTCATCGCGAGAAAGTTATATGTCGTTAGTTTCAGGAGGAAAAGAAGGAGGAGATGCATGAGGCAAATACTCAGCAATCGAACGAAGGACGTGACGTTATGGAGAAATATCTAGAGCTGTTGACCACGAAAAAGCTAGAAAAAGGGCAGCCGGTGGTTCAGGTATCGCTCACAGAAATGAAAATTCAGTACTTATGTTTTGGTTTTTTGTTTATCACCGATTCCATTCTCCTAGTTGGATGAAGCGGATTTCGACAAACAGTGAAATTTTCAGACCGCGGGAGTAAATGAAATCGTAGTTCCTGAAAATAATTTTTTGGATATGGAAGAAGCTGTTTTGGATAAGGAAACGAACTCTGGTGATGAGATCGAATGGTGATCTGTATAGTACTTTTGGAATTATCTACTCAATGGAAAGTGTAGATTTTGTTTGGTTTTGCTTCTCGACATCTAGCGCTTCTAGACGGATTGATGTGACTAATTAACTTTTTTTCATTATTGGCACCATTGGCTTATTATCTGACAGTGTTCCTTTATTTGCTTTCCAATTTGCAGTGAAAATGTAACTCTTGCCACAAAGTGGAAGCTTCCCGTTTACTTTTGGATAGCATTATGTATTGGTCATTTTACAGTGTAGTGAGAAAATGTCGGTCGTGATTGCATGGGAAATGCTTTGATTCCATGCAAGTCAAATCATGAACAATCATTCCATCATTTCTCTTTTTGTGCATACAGTAAGATAGTCACTTAGGCAAATGGTGTATGTGAAATGCACTGAATCTGGCTTGTAACAATCCTTTTTTTATAAGTTTCCGTAAGTAATCTCATGTGATGGTCATTCTTATTCACTTTCCACTGATTGCTCGAATTATTGGTATTTGATCTCTTGTTATAACGATCTCACCTTTATGATGTGATGAAATCAAGTCATCCAGGTTATCACTGAATCGTCAGTATAAATTTAGAACAATCTCTTGGGAAGTTCCTCTACAACTGTTTGATACAGAACCTTATTTTATTGTGTTAGAGGACGTCTTTAAAGATGACATGGAAATGTATCTCTAGTCATACTGCTCGGCAATCACAGGATCGGTCGTCAAGAGTGAATGTTAGGCCTTGTGGCGACGTCAGACTTCGCTATTTTGCGGTATCGTGACTACCATTTATGAATCTCAAAATGAAATAATCAGAGGAGGTGCGACGCCGCGAAATCGTGATGGGTGATGTCGTCCCCATGTTATAGAAAGATGGCTCCAGAACGATGTGTCATTTTCATTAAGTTTTGCGTTTGTTATTGTTTTTAAGATATTAAGGAGCTGTATCGGCAACAGCTCAGGTGTTAAAACCAGACAATATGTAATGTGGGCTACTTCGTGCATCTGTTTCAAATTATGGGATGTGGGACATATGCTTCAAATGATTCACAATCAAATAAAATGACTGATCGCCACTTGCCACGCGGATATATACTGATGGTTTATTACCAATATATATATATCGGACAGTAATACAACCACTTTATTGCGATAAGTGACACCGGCGCAGGCAAACCTCAAACTTGGGTAATTAAACAATGCTCGCTAACGATTAAAATAAGAACTAAGTGATTAACTGTGACAATCTAAGTAAGCAACGAGATATCATAGATGAGCGAAATGAGAACTGAGATTAAAGTAAGAGAAGGGTGCAAGGCACGGTCTGAGCTGGAAAAGGGCTGGCAGCTGCGCAGTATATATACCGTGCTCGCAGCTGGCCATGGCTTTTGCCCTTTTTTCCATGGAACTGAGAAGTCGCACGTGTCGATTAGTCACTTGCTTTTCATGTTTTTTGCCCTTCGCTACTCGCTAACAGCGATACTCCCGCCCGTGTCGAGAAGAGGGTCCGGGTTTGCCAAACCCATCGATCCTTCTGAGTATGTTCCCGCGCTCTCGTTTTTTGTCCGAGAGTTCGCTCCTGAGGGCGTCGATCTCCTCTTGAATTTTGCTCGCCTTATCGGGTTCGCAACAAAGCGCAGAGTGATGATCCGTCTTGCCGCAATGGAAACAGCAAGTGGAGTGTTTCTTCGGGCACTGGTCCCCTCGGGCGCACCACCAGTCCAAACAGAGGAAACAGCGATTGCTTCTCTCCACCGCTTGACGTCGGCCTTCTCCGTCGCGTATGACGGGGCAAGAGTCGCTATAGTGCTCACCGCGAGCAGGGCAAAAAGCGCAGCGCATATTTTTCTCGCCGAAACGGTAGATCGGCCCCTGGAACGCGCGCGGTTCGCATGGCTTCTCCTTTTCCAACACTTCGATCGCCTCTTCGAGGTAAATTATCTCCGTTTCGAGGTCATCGCGCGTATTCTGGAGTGTTTCCAGGGACTCCTCCTCCATCTCAACTTCCTCCATATACTCTGCGTTTGCTTCGATCGTTTCTTGTTCCTGATGCCTTTGGGCATCAGCCTGCCCCGGCGCAACCGAATCGGCGTTTTGCTGCTGTTTTTCGCTGGTGTCGCGGAGTAGGTTCAACTGAGCTTCGATCGATTGCATCATCTTTAGCAGGGTCTCGTACCGATTTTCTTCTTGTACATGTTCTTCGGCGAATATGTCTGAGCGCAGTTTTCGCAGAGTGCCAAGTAGTCAAGGACAAGGATGTCTACATCTCGGGTGAACGCTATTGTTTCGTGATCGCAGTACATTAGTAATCGCTGCCAGTGCAGCTTCACAAGCGCTACAAAGGTGCTATTTAGGTAGAGTCGCAGACAGACCTCCTTTTGAAAAGTATTGAGTTTTATGACTTGTGATGTTCGTATTTCACACTGTTCCCCTTTGTCGTCGGACAGGCAAAGGATGTTAGATTCACTAAAGACATTCACGTCCTGACATCCCTGACCTCTATTAAGGGAAATCGCTAAGATAGCCAAAACAAATGCCAAACGGCGCTGTCGCTGTGTGAGGTTTGTTCGCCTCAAATGTCGAATAAGTTGCATTCCATAATGATAAAGAAGTCGTATGATGGTACTTACAATAATGAAAAGGCCAACCAGGATTAGGCGTAGAGGTTTCCCGATTGTTATGGGTACATACAAAAGTAAGTACAAGGCAGCGACTAGAAGGTATATAAGGATTGCGATACCTAGTAGTGCGCCTGTTGGCCAACATTCTGGATTTAGAATAACTGCCGAGCATAGCCAACACTGTATATTTTCGCAGAATCGCAGACCGCTGCATGTGATTTCCATCGTTGACAAGGTTGTGTTAGATTCCCATTTAACGAAAACTGTGTGCTCGTAGAGCGTGAGTTCAGGAGGAAATCGAACCAGCTCCCATTTCGAAGGGTTCGCATACAGTTGACATAGGGTTTCTACACAAATTTCAAATTCTTTGATAGAGTCGGAGCGGACCAGAACGCCATTTCTGTGGCATCGCATACTTATGGTATCCGTTGCTTGGGAAGCGCTAACCAGAATTATGATAGCGCAGGTTAGAGAAATCATTGGAAAAACTCTCTGTAACTAACTTGTTTCCTCGGTCGTAGATTATATGGTTGCTCGTGACCAATGTGCTCTTGGTGTTGCTTTGTAGCTTCCTCACTTACTTCGTCTCCTGTCGCTTCTTCGAGTTCTAAAGGAACAATCAAATTAATCGGTCTTCTTATCTTCCTACCTGTGCTTGTTAAAAGCTCTACTTCACGAATTGCACCATCTGCTCCCACTTTTACGTCTAATATACGCGCCATTCGCCACACATTTCTCGGAAGGATTGGATCTACGATGAGCACAATCGCACCTTTTTTAGGGCTAGATGTCGCGCTTTTAGTGGAGCTTATCCATTTTCTATGGTATTCGCGTAAATTTAATAAATAATTATCTTTCCAGATCTTCCAAAAGCGCTGAGTAAGACTTATCGAAGAGCGCAGAGCCTGTTCCGCCTCGCGTCTCGTCTTCAGCGCTGCTGATGTTGCCGCTAGTTCGAATGCTGGGTCATCTTCTTCCATAGATATGTTCTCGGTTGGATATGTAGTGATGATGCTATTTTGTATAAAATCTATGGGGCGAAGCGCTACCGGGAATTGTACATCGGTCTCCATATAAGTGAGGGGGCGACAATTTAGCGTCGACTCAATTTCCGTTACTGTCGTTTGGAGTTCTTCAAATGTAAGTTTCGCACGTCCTACAGCTTTATAAAACGATCGTTTTATAGACTGAATTAATCGCTCGTAAAAACCCCCTTGCCATGGCGCATATGGGGTGATGTATTTCCATTCAATCGCATTGTTAGGGATAAAAGGAATCCATGATTCCAAATCTGTCGCCTCCCTCGCATCTCTGAGGATTTCCGCACTCAACAGGAACGTTGGGGCGTTATCGCAGGTCACAGATTCGGGCACTCCCCGCCGTGCGAAGAATCGTCGCAGTGCGTTAATGAAGGCTTCAGTACCCATGCTGCGTACGACCTCTATATGGATCAACCGTGTTACCGCACAAGTAAATATACATCCATATGTTTTTGATGTACCCTGTTGATCTTGAACCTCCGGTAAATCAAAAAAATCTAGTCCAATGTGTTGGAACGGATGATGTTCATTGACTCTGCGCAGTGGTAGGTCTGGCATGGGTGGATATTTGTAAGGTGATCCATTGAACCTTTTACATCTGACACAGTGTCCTATCAGTTTTCGCACCTGTTGACGTAAGCGAGGTATCCAGAACTCTTGCCTTACGTTGCAAATAGTTTGCGCAATACCACAGTGGTACTTCCCATGCGCTTGGTTTATAATCGCTTTCGCTATGCCTGAATCCGGCGCCAGAAAAATTGGGAATTTCACATTTTCTTCGAGGGATGAGTGTCCCAAGCGACCTCTCACCCGCCAAATATGTTGTTGGTCTCTGAATAGCTTAAGGGTATTGTCCATTGATTTAATATACTCGTCAGAGAATCCTCCCTGATGAGAGCGGATGAGCGCTAATTTCGCATATCGCATTTCAACCCCGGTTATCGCATGCGTACTTCGAGTTGGCACGTTTTTTAATTCTGGAATTTTTTCCTGTATCTTTTTAAGTTTTTCGCTGTGTAAACGAAACATCAATTTCCTTAGTAGGCGCAACACCCATGACATTATTCTTTGCGCCTTCCTAAATGTACCGTGTCTCTCCCAGGGAAATAGTTCTGCACTTGTTGTCTGACTTCGAACTGTGTTCACAGCCGAGCCGTTTTTTGAAGGAATGGCGAAGAGCTGTTCCTTCCATTCTTTGTGCGGTATCGCTAAAAGGCTGGGGCCTGTCCACCATATGTGGTCCCCGAGTTGTGCCTTTGTTAGACCTCTCGTTCCGGCATCGGCTGGATTATTGTCCGTTGCGATATAGCCGAACTGAACTGTTGTTCCCAGATCCTTGATACTCGCAACTATCGCTTCAATCTCTCTAATCCTGTTAGTGACTAGAATACCAACATCGTGTGAATTTTTTGTTTGTCGAAGCCACCCTAGCGCAATCTGAGAGTCGGAAAAGAGTAGAACATTTTCAACTCTAATAACCTTGGATATTGATTTGAGAATTGATAAGGCTAAACGAGCACCCATTGTTAGCGCATTTATCTCCATTTTTGGTATTGTTATTTTGGACTTTATGGAGGGTAATTTTGACTTCGCCATTAATAAGGTACTCGAATTGTTCGCCATTAAATAAGCGCAGGTTGACATCGCAATTGCGCTGGCATCAGAAAAGACTGCAATGTTACAATTGGATGAGTTGTGTATGAACCGCGGCCACGTTCGTGTAAATCCATTCGTTTCGAGAATTATTTTTTCCCATTGTTGTTTGTTATAATCAGACAGTTCTTGATCCCATTCGCAGCCTTCTTTCCATAATTTTTGTTGGAAATATTTCGCGCGCACCATTAAGGGAGTCATCCATCCTAAAGGGTCATAGACGGATGCTATTTGTTTGGTTATGTTGCGCTTAGTGATGGTTTCAATGTTTGGGAAAGTGCACGAATGGTAGATAAGGTCCGTTGTTGAGTTCCATGGGATACCCAGCACCTTCTGCAAGGGGTTCTTTGAATATGTTGAGTTGGGTAGTGATTGCTCCAGTTTCGGCTCATTGGATAAGAATTCTCGCAGATTCATGTGCATATCTTTGAAGATCTTATGCGCCGATTGTGATTTATTCACTATCTCCTCTAGACTGTTGGCTGAGAGTATTAAATTATCAACATAAAGATTATCGCTGATTTCATCCGCTAAGTTACGGTTTTCGACATGATGTTTCAAATGAAATCGAATAGTACTCGCTAGTAAGAAGGGCGACGCATTGAGCCCAAAGGTTACTCTAGTAAATCTATAAGTCGCAATGTTCTCGCCTTCAGGGGGGCGCGCTGTATCCTTTACCCAGAGAAATCTTGTCGCATCTCTATCGCATTCTTGTACGCGCACTTGCAGGAATGCTTTTTCGACATCAGCAATCGCTACAAAGGGTGTTAGTCTAAAGCGCAATAACATTCCGTAAAGTTCTGGAAGTAATTTGGCGCCTTGATATAAAACTTCGTTGAGTGGTGGGCATTTTTTATAGTGCGCTGAGGCATCAAAGACCACTCTAACTTTCGTGGTCGCTTTATGTGGCGTCACTACTGCCCTATGTGGTAGGTAGTGTACAACTGTAGGTTGCAAATCGCACTCGCTTGGAAGTTCTTCAATTATGCCTTTTGTCAACTGTTCTTGAAATATCCTATCATATTCTTGAAGAAGCACGGGATTCCCTCGCAGTGTCTGTAGCGTATTATTTAACCTTCGTAGTGCCAATGCATAGTTATTGGGTAAGACACTACAATTTTCTTTGAATGGTAGTCTTACATAGTAACCATCGCTACGCTTTTCAATAGTGTTATCGAAGAATTTTTGTACCTTGTTCGCTATCGCATCTTTTTCTGCTTTGGTAGATCCCGTATATTCGCCGATTGCCGCGGAGTCTATACTCCAATATTTATCCCATTGGTCTAATTCTTCGTTTGTATTGAAGAGGAAGTTTTCTTCCTTTTCTTCCAGGCTACTGTTGATATAGGTACTAACGCTGTGACCCCCCAAAATGGGGTTGCCATTCCCTTTTCTTCCAGTTATAAGGTATCCTAGTCTAGAGGGTATCGCTCGAAGACCTGATGGAAGAATGTGCGCTTTGTTCGAAAAGTCCAATAATCCCCACAGCTGATCGCACCCCAGAAGTATCGCAGGCTCCACAGGAGAGTTTAGGAACGTTTTGGGGAGTTGAATATTTTCTCGCTTCAAATAATACAAATCATTTTTGCTCAGTGCTACCTGAGTAGTTTTTCCCGTAATGATCTCTGTTTTGCATAAGAACAGATCCATAGGTAATCCGTGTTCATCGAACATTTGGAGCGAAGCAACATCAAACACATTTGTTTTTGGTGTATTTTCCCCAAATGTATATAGCGATATGTGAATTTTATCCACAGTAGGAAGCTTAAGTTGGTCCGCTAATCTTTTTTGTATAAAGGACCTATCCGCGCCAGTATCCAAAAGGACATGAACCTCATGCCATTCGCCCGTTTCGGCATTCTTAATCCGTGCTATTCCGGTGAGAAGAAAAACCTCGGATTTGCCATAAGTGGCGTTCTCGTAAGCAGTCGCTGTAATAAGCGCTTCGGCTTCTCTTCCCTCGCTATTAATACAGTGCGCCCCAGTCTTCGCTGACGACGTGGGTTGCTTCGCATCAGCGCGTTTTGGTTGTTGCGTTGTCCTCGAGCTCTTTGTGTAAGCGCTCTTTGTGGGTCCAGCCGAAGAAAGTGCGATGGGTAACCTTTTGGGACAAAGGGAGAAGTGGTGTTTATCTCCATCACCCAGAGTGCATCCCGAGCGCAGACACTCGCGGGAAATATGATTAGGTTTTCCACAGTTTATGCACAATTTGTGCTCTTTTAGAAACTCCCTACGATTCCGTGCAGAATCCACCTTGGGGCAGCGCAGTGAATTATGTTCGGTATCGCTGCAATAAATGCATAAATTTTGCCTCATTTGGCTTCTTTGACCGGAAGTGGTTTCATAGCGTCGTGGAGGAGGACGACCTTTTGTGCCTGCTCTGAAAGCTTCATTCTCAGGCAGCATTTCGCTGACCTGTTCTTCTGTTTTTATTAGTGTATCCAAATCGGTCAATAATTGGTTGACCGCCCAGAGTTCCTCGCTGTTCCCCTGGACAACCCTCTGTTTTAATAACCTTCTTTGAAGGTCAGGTTGGAATTTTGCTAGAATTTTTTGCGCCACGAATGATCCATTTAGGACGATGCCATTTTGCTCTAACTGGGTAACAAGGGCGAAAAGATAATCGAGCAGTCTACGCTGCTCTGTTAGCTGACTATTGCGCGCAGAAGCGGTCTCTATCCGCGTTTGGAGGCTACGTATTAGTTTATCTTTATCTCCAAATTTTGAATGTAGCAGTTCCACTGCCGCCGCATAGTTTGCCTCCGTTATTGGGTAACGTTTTATCGCTTCTCTTGCGCTACCTTTTAAAGCTTTTAACAAATAGTTAAACTTCTGGAGCCCTGTTAGATCCTGACTATGGACATTGGCATCGAATAGCGCCCAAAAGTTTTCAAAATCGGTTATTTTCCCATCAAATGTAGGAATAGGGATTTCCGGTAATTCTACGATAGTTTTCTTGGTGACAGTCGGTCTTCTGCCTTCGTCCATGGGAGTTGCTTCCTGGAGCCCTGTTCGTTTTGCCCCGATTCTTATGAGCAGGGTCTCTGCGTTGGCCACTACGGCCTGTACCTCTTCAACATAAGCCTGGATTTGCTTATCCTGTTCATCTGTAATTTCCTCCATCCCATCCGCTGTCTTTGTAAAATTCTCCAGCGCTTTCTCAACTAGAGCCGCCGTTTCCCTTAGCGCAGTCGCTTCAATCGCTAACATCCTAGGTGACTCCTCATTCGCCAGTACTGATGCACCTTGTACTATCGCAGTCGCTAAAGAATTTTTGTAGCGGGTAACTAGCGCTTTCTGAGTTCTCAGGGTGATCGGCCCACTCATTTTTCCTTAGAATGATACAACGTTACAAAATAAATCCAAAACAAACGAAAATCCGAATCGAAAATCAAAAGGCGAATAAATTGAAAATATGATTTCCAAACTCTTACCTGCGGTCCAGGCTGTTCTTCAATGCACCATAAAATGACTGATCGCCACTTGCCACGCGGATATATACTGATGGTTTATTACCAATATATATATATCGGACAGTAATACAACCACTTTATTGCGATAAGTGACACCGGCGCAGGCAAACCTCAAACTTGGGTAATTAAACAATGCTCGCTAACGATTAAAATAAGAACTAAGTGATTAACTGTGACAATCTAAGTAAGCAACGAGATATCATAGATGAGCGAAATGAGAACTGAGATTAAAGTAAGAGAAGGGTGCAAGGCACGGTCTGAGCTGGAAAAGGGCTGGCAGCTGCGCAGTATATATACCGTGCTCGCAGCTGGCCATGGCTTTTGCCCTTTTTTCCATGGAACTGAGAAGTCGCACGTGTCGATTAGTCACTTGCTTTTCATGTTTTTTGCCCTTCGCTACTCGCTAACAGCGATATCAAATTTGATCCATTTTAGATAACCTGGTATGTTACAGCTACGGTAGTATTCCGCAGAGATGACTGCGTACTCCAAGGTATGAGCATTGAATGGTTCACACTTTATTCTGTTCCATGTTTTCAAACTACTGCATTTGCTTTGTTTTGTTGATATTCTTCACGACTGCTACAGTTGGCGGTGGAATTGTTAATACAAAATTCTGCGTTGTAAGCAAAATTCATCGCCCTGCCGCGTCTCATATTTCTTTTGATTTTGCCGTTAAAAATGAGGGAATGTAGCATATGGTCTGCGAATCACAGTCCCGATGCTGATGCTGCCCATAGCTCGTGGTCCTTGCAAGATTACTGATATAAAGATTACTTGAAATTCGTGTTTCGCCAGCTCCGAGATCGGGCTGATGTGGTATATTTTTCGATGTTTGAAGGGATTTCGGTTCCCATGCTTTTGCCTTAATCGCTCACTGGAAAACCTCTCATAGGAAGGATTCGAACCTGAAGCGTGGACCACAGCTTCCACAAGCAGTATCGCTTCAAAGTAACTAGATACGAGTCCATGATGATGTGGATAGGATGAAGTTTCATATTTTCAGAGCACTGAGTCAATTGGCAAGAAGCATCCATATTCAGTATTCACGGCGCGACGAGGAAACATCCGCTCCTCACGCGCGTTTCGGGTGTTCTCTTTAACGGTGATCGCAGTCTTCGTGATTTACTGGCTGTTTTCTGGTGAGTTTATATCCGTCAGTTGTAAGCTCTTTGTACACCACTGAGGCCGGAGTGTAATAAATGGAGAGGTGTTGACATATGGACAACATCTAATGATCTATGGTCACTTGGGCTAATTTTCATGGCATTAAGAATTTACTGGCCCATTTATCATGAACAGCTGTGGAGTTTTCATGGTTCTTTGAGGAGAGCATTGAATGAGGCGCTGGTGCGAATCGTGTATGTTTTACACAGCTCGATAGTCCTCCGAATACTTCCAGTTTACTCCCTTGTTCTGGAGTCAACACTAATCTCTATTAATAAGTAGGACAAATATGCAGATCTAACTTTGCTGGGTCCGACCCCCCTTTCTCCTTTTACCTCTCTCTTCCTGCAGGCGTGGAAGTTCTGCAAATGCATTTTTTAGCTACAGGAATTTCACTTTCATATAACTTACATCTATGTTCATAATCTGATAAACTGTCGAGGTATAGAATTGCTCTTGTGTCGGTGTGGTTTAAATTGTAAAAAGAAAGCTGACTGTAACAATTTCCATGCTTATCAATCATATGCCGGTTTTCTGTAGGGAACGTAATGCTATCGAAAACGGCGTTCATCCAATAAGTAATCAATCATATCACTTCTATTCATCGTCCATCGTTCTTGAGAATGACACTTTTGAGTCCATTTAATTTCCCTTTCTCTTCAAGACAACCACTCCTCACGCGCGGTATAATGTACTCTGAGAGTAAACATAGAAGTTATATCATATTTTCTCTTGCACTCACAACTTGTTTCCGTTCTTACCCGAATTCCTGCTTTCCTTCTTTTTCGACTTTTTACCTCATTGAATTCTTCTTTGATTCTAACTCATTTCGGTCTTCATAGATTTGGGGCCGAGTTGGTTTGTGAAACTTTGTGGTCAACCTAAGAAAAAATCTCGTGAAAATTATGATTTGTTCATCTGGCTAAATGAAAAATCCCTTTTCACATTGTGTGGAGAAATGGGTTCTCAAATTAGCTAATGCTCTCTGTGATCCAGCTGAGCTGGGTCAAATATACAGTTGGTTAAATGGTGTTTTTTCATCTTATTCTATAGCTTCCCGACAGGCAGTCAACTATCTCCTTGCCAGACACCCTTGATGAGGGGTGGAAGATCGAAGTGATCACTGAACTGCTCTTCCTTATGGTCTTCCGCTCACGCTTTAACCTGATCATGAGGTTCACGGCTGGAGAGGCTGCTAACGATAGCTTTTCACTGGAAGAGTCTTTATGATTGTCACTACGCGTAAAAATCATGCGCAATCGAAATAAAAATTGCGCCTTCTAGTAGGTACAAGTCTTCGTGATAGCACTCCGTTGGCCACAGGATTGCTTCATAAGCTATTCAGCCGAAAATTGCAGGAAAATGGTACACCATGTTTAGGAATATTTCGATTCCTTAATCGCGATATGATCAAAAGTACATTACCATCACATTTGAGCAGCTCACCTATATTTCAAGTTTTTGGATTTTTTCTTTTAGTACTGTTTTGGATTTATTTTTTTACCTAATCTCATTTTCGAATTTTGCTGGCACACATTCCTCATATTCTTGGTTTGTCCCTCACAACCTCTCGTGGCCCCTTCGTAGTCTCTGGGATTGTAAGAAGGCTAACTTTATATCAAACTGTACAGATTTCCATTTTATTGATCCCTTCTTTCACTCCTGTTTGATTTACTGGGCGCTGAGGCAGTGAACTCAAGAATCCGAAACTAATGCACCGCACTATTCGGTAGAGCAGAGTACAATTCCAACTTCGTTTTTCTCGTCTCTCAATTTTCAAAGCCTTATTTGCACCGTTTTTCCCATTGCCGAGATTTGCGACATATGAATGCCGCTCAAATGAACTTGCAGTCGCCTCTATGTGGGTACAATTGCCAGCTAGTCGGCTCTTTCTAATTGGCAGCATTTGCTGTGTGTTCGCGGGTGAGAAATATTTTATGGCCAAAGTCAGCTTGAACAAACACTTGAATGAAATGATTTGTATTTTTTGAAGTAATTTTCGATTGTTTGGATGTCTCTTAAGGAGCTGCAGTGAGGGAACTACCATCCAGCGAGCATCTTCCGGCCAGTGATGATCTTCCAACCCGAAAACTTCATAATGTTCCTGCCGAATGGGCTGAAATGTGCGAGTTCTTGGAACGGGAATGGCAAGGCGAAGAGGGTCCGATCAGTCATGAGCGTTTCAAATTAAGAGGAGTTGCTGTAGTATTCAGACATGGTGAAAGGTGAGACTCACAGTTTTCAGCGTTCGTGTTATGAGTAGAGTATGAGCAGTAGGGTGTCTTTGGGGACAAGCTTGTGATGGTCAGGTTGTCAGTGTTGCGTTGCGGGCAGTTCACTTTAGGAGCGACGAAATTACCATTCTGTCAAATTGAAACCTGCTACGGACTGTCACAGTAACTAGCTCCCATCTATTTTGTACTTTTCACCTTATTTTTGCTGGGAATTGTATTCTGTGGAAAAGTCGCAACTTCATATTTACAGTCCATTTCGGAGCCCTTGATAGGGCGTGGCCTACAGACTTGGGTGAGAGTGTATCAAACTCTCTCACCCCGCCACACACTCTCACTCTCGCCACACACCCTCACCCTCTACCCAGGCCACACCCTATCTAGCGCTGTGAAATGGAATGTGTGTTATATAAATACAATTATACTATCTGACTTCACTGATCCCTATCTTTATTATTTGACCTTCATCCCTAGCGCAGTAGACCAACTATTTATGCTAAAGACCAAGGACTAAAGGTAGAAATGTGGCTAAGATTTTCGAATCAGTAGTAAATCAATCGTCTCGCGAGGCAAACCCACTCATGGCAAACCTGACCCCGCACCACCCATCGGAACACTCACAATGCATCCAGTTGAGGGCGCCGCATGCTGTCGGGTCCTAGAGAGTTCATGTGTCCTGCGCATTATTCATTGGCTTTTGCTTCGAAAATCAACTACGTACGGCGCCTAAAGCTCGCACGCATCACGTCGCACGCCATACACTGCTCTGCGATGTACTGTCCTAACGGTATATACCCCGCTGCACGGTCACTTCTACTTTTTTCTAAGCTTCCGACTAAGCAATATTATCAAAGTAGTTATTTGTAGATCTCCACTGCACACCGTGGAAGATAAGGATGGGTGTTCTCCTTTTCGTGAAGAGGACCGCAAAGATTTCGAAGGTTACAAAGAATTGGTTGAAAGTGATGACTTCAATTATTTTCTACGCACTGACGTCAGATTTAACAACTTCCCCAAAATTCCATCACAGTGAGTGTTCTGGCCGATAGTTTAATCTTTTTTGCAAGGGAATCAGTCTGACTCAGCGATCGTTGGTGGTCGCGACGGACACAACGCACCTGCAAACGTGTGGTGAACAGTGCCTAGAAGTGCTGTAGCGCGCCAGTTCATCAATACTGGGGCTGCAATGCAGGGGCATCGCGTCTGTCGCGGTCGCTAATGATCATAAGAGAACGCAGTATGAACGCGGTCAAGTTGTACTTCCGCCTATTTGTAACCAGACCAAATAGTTTCGTTGTGATTATAGTGTTGAAGCGTGGATTTGTATTCTATAGTAAGCAATGCTTGGCGCATCCCAATGCAAAAACGGTTGAAAGAAGAATTTTCCATTCATTCTCTTGGAGTACGCCATGCGTCAGAATGTGCCACTTTTTACCATGATTGTGTTGATGATTTCTGCTCTCTCTCCAGACAACACTGTTCCGCTGGACAAATGACTGCTGAGGGTGCGTTGCAGCATGTGAAGTTTGGAAAATATATGCGAGAAAAGTACCTGGAGTCAAACCTCTTCTCGACAGGTAAGTGTCTTTTCATGTAACCTTATTCTATTTTCTTTCCTCAAATGAATATTCCATAAGCTATTCGAATTCCTGTTGTTATTGATTCTTCAAACTGACTGCAGTGAGCAGCATTTGGATTCTGCCACAGCTTTCAAAATTCCAGATTCCCGACTGAACATCACGGTTACATCGTCAAGATACAATCGAACGTTCCAGTCTGCTATTGCTTTTACTTCCTCATTTCTGTTTCCTAGTAAATCGTTTGTCCCGCAGATATATGTACAGGTAACATTTCACTTTATCTTGTTTGCTGTTTTTTTGTAATGATTTTTGTTTGGTATCTGTACTATCAAAACCACGTTGATCACCTACTTTGCAGGCTTCGAATTTCACATATTTATGTACGAATCTGAACTGTGCCTGCAGTAATGCAAAACGATGGAGAGTCAGATTTGAGAAGGTGTTTTACTGAGTATTCATAGTTAGCAGTTTTAGTGAGGTTTAATACGAATTTGTTTATAGGAACGTTACGAATATTTTGTCAAACGTTCACCGCAACACCTGCAAAAAGAAGCGAACTTGCTCAGAACACATTCCGCGTTTTCTCATGCTATGGATCCGTTTCAAATACTGGACGTCGCTCTGGGAAGGTAACTTTTGTAATGAATTATCTGTAGTCTTTCAGCATGGGTTGGAATGAGTGGTAGCCTGGTTTCAATTCCACGATTATCCACAGTCTTGCCTTCTCAAGATGCGCTCAGAAATCGCAGTGGCTATGAAGCTAGGCCTTTGGTTCTCCTCTAAAAGAGAGCTCCGCGGAAAGGGTCATATTTTTAAAATAGCTTAGGCATTCGAAGCAAGGAGCGCCTGTTTCGTTCAGCACGATGACGTTGCCACAACCGGCAATTCTTGTGAAATAGTGCCTCGTTGAATATTATGCGTAGAGACGCCAGAAAGTTGCGATTCATATTCATAAGGATGTTGGAGTTTATTGACAAATTGTGCGACGGGTGCAGAGTCTCTTTTATGCTCTGTGCGACAGGGCGCAGTTACGTTCACATGCATCGAGAGAGATGGTACGGGGAGAGGTGCAGAGACGATGCAGACATCGAGGCAAAATGGCATAGGTGGAGAAGTAGAGACAAGCAGTCACGTCCTGCCTTCGGCACCGCAAAGTATGAAGGCGGCCTAATGTCGTGTTAATGTCAATGAAATGTCGCGCGAGTGTACTTTGATACTGTGTCGCAGAGTATGCATGTCAAGTTAGGTTTTGGAAATCAAAGCGCCTAAGAAGCTGTTTTTTCTGAGGTTTTTTTTTCTACAAATACATTCAGTTTTCATATTAAGGTATGTTTGCCGAAGAAAATCTCTTCCATGCTTTGGAAGATCCTATTGTTTGAGCTATGAGTTTTTGAACCAGGTGAGCAAGCCTAGATCCGCCCTCTTTTTATGTGCAGCTGTGATCGATTTTCAGCTTCTCAACGAGACAACGACCCGTAAGAAAGTGATGTTCAACGAAGGCTCGCGTTATGTTGTGGAAAAGATGAACTTAGTGGAGGCCCACGGAGTCTTGTACCACATAGCTGAAACAATCGCCAATTTGCGAAAGTTTCCTCATACAAATGTTATTAAGGTACGGTTAGTAGTGAAGTAATGGTAACTGTCACATATGAAATTAGGCGTATGATGCGCTGTGGCGCGTTTTTCATAAATACATGTGCTATAGTCGATCGAAGGACCTCCTACGTTAGGTTTGCTGCTGATTACAGAAATGGATGTTTCGATATGAAGGTACACTTCGCTGTAACAAGATTGGTTGAAATACCATCTCGTTGTGGTAGTACACCCTTGAGTTATCCACATTACTTTGTTTTCGTTTGCGCCATCATATCGCTACCCCGCTCGAACCTAGCTAACCACTCCCTCTTGATCTCGCATTGGTCAGTTGAGCTAAAAAGGGCGTGGTTAGCATAGATTCCAACGGTGGTAGCGCTGCCATGACGCATTTGGCCACGCAAAAAGGGTAAAACCTAGATAGTTACCCAAGGAAATACTGCCCCAAGAAGGTAAGCCGACTAATTTGATTATGGCGACGTGTGCTTCCAAGCTATTTGAATGTGTCGGTATGCTAGGCTTCCGGATAAAAGTTCTAATTCCAGATTTTCTCTGGTCACGATGTGACTCTTGCACCAATTTTGGTAGTACTTAAGATACCATTCATAGATCCTCCTCATTATGTATCACGTCTAGTTATCGAGGTAAAATTGATGTTTCTTTAGAATCTCTTTCGGAATCTATTTTATAACTTTTTTCAGTTTTATGAGATGATTGATGGTCTCTCTGCGAAGGAAGGAATATATCTTCGGTTTTTATACAATGGTAAAGACGTCACGAAAAATGTGTTTTTCTGCAAAACCGAGTTGAATGATGGGCTGTGTCCTGGTCACAAATTGGAACATTTTGTCCACAATGAAATATTCCAGCCTTTGAATATGAAATCTCTAATAGAAGTGTGTAAGTAGCTATTGTAGGCAGCATTGATAAGTCTTGCTTGGTCTAAGCTGGTATTATTACTTTTCTGGTACGTGTCTATTTGGGTAAAAAAATATCACTTTAAGTGCAGTTCTAGGATGCGTTCTGTGATTTTGTTATAAGCTTTTTTTGTGTCATTACCGTTATAGGTTAAATCACTATTTTGGTTATTGTTATGAAATGAAATTGTTTGATGATGATGTTTGAATAATATTTCCAATGTGTGTGTGCGGTTACGTCCGAGCACTATCATTAATTCTTCAATGTCAAGATCAAAGGTAATCAGGTTTTCCCTTAGTGTTACGG
This sequence comes from Trichostrongylus colubriformis, assembly GCA_963978905.1. NCBI lineage: Eukaryota > Metazoa > Nematoda > Chromadorea > Rhabditida > Trichostrongylidae > Trichostrongylus > Trichostrongylus colubriformis. The sequence continues at coordinate 6,124,211 of OZ022257.1, forward strand.
GATTCTGGTTCTACCAAGGAGTTGTAATTCCCATGTCCCTAGAGTGTTGTGTCGCTATGCTTGCCACAATTTTCTTTCTATCAAGTACGGAGGGGTGGTTCCGATGTTGGTCCGAAGTCCGCGTCTCTCTGAAGGATATCGCAAGGGATGGCGCCGGTCGATTGTGGAATTGGAAGACGTGGCTCAGTACAACAACAGAGGAAAAATGGGGTAAAAGGGCCAAGAATTGCGATGAGTTGAGCCTCCCTAGATTTTTTCTCTTTTTCCCTTTCGTCACCCTCCCACTCACTAGCTTCTAAGGGGTAGATGCAGACGACAAGGCGATGCCAGCCAGCCATGACCATTGCCCCGCCTTCACAGCAACTCGGCCAGGGAGGCGCGATGATTTCGCGATTGAGATCGTGGAGGCGCGCCTTTCAACGCGAGTTTCGCTTCGAATTGTCATAAGTAGTCCTTTCATTCTCAGGGAACATTCTCAAATTTGCCTTCCCTTTTTGACCCCCTCGGTGCCTCCATTTCGCGATGTGATTGCTTCAAAGTATCTGTAACTTCCTTGCTGAAAATTTTCCATCGCCAACAATTTATAAGAATTCCATAAAACTGATCTTCGCTTCAGATGAACGAGATATAAGAGTACTAAGAAAACAATATACATATACTTGTCTTGTCCTCATGGAACAACCCGATTCAGCCAGGTCTTCCGAAAATGGATGCAGGCCCTCGAAGCTGGAATACATGAATGGTGTCGTGTTGCGAGAGACAGGTGATAGTTACTGCAATCCGCTGTTTTTATTTATTTTCCTGGATTGCTACAATATACTGCGAGGCAACGTCGTGGAATAAAAAAATGGTGTTTTCTGCTACAAAATGGTAAAAATAGATTGAAGAATTCATTTTAAGCTGTCATGGGACACCGCAAGAGAGTTTGTCACAGACGTTTACAAATGAGTTAATTTTTTTAGTGAAAGAGTGAGCGCTAGGGCGCAATATTGTTTGTTCCTGAGATTGCTCTTGCTGACTTGCTAAATTGCTGCAATCTAAGGTTCCTCAATAAATGAAATATATTCAGCTTCGCCATTGTCGTCGCCAGATGATGTCATTTCATCTGGTAGATCCAGCCTGACCGATTTGGCAGACTTGTGTGGTCCAGGTGGCAGTGCAGTTCCAGAGGGGGAGACGAATGACGGTTGGCTGCGAAGTAAACTACGCAAGTTAGTGAAGCTATTGCTTGGAGCTGTCTTAAATTTGGCTGTAATTACTTGCCAGCTGGGCTCTGTCACACGGTGGTCAATCCGAGAGCCACAGCGTTTTAGCTTTTCCCAGAGAAGCCATGTACCATTCCAAACATGGGAGGATAAAGGGCTTGTATGGCGCAATGAAATCTCTCAAAATCTTATTTTAGGGCTGGCTCGGCGTGGTCCAGTTGGCGCAGCTCAGAACCAAGCCATCCTTCCTCCGGATGGCGAGATAAAATATCTTCGGCATGGAACAGCTTGAAATATTCCGGTTTGTATCGGCTGAGACCTTATCATTGCAGCATGTCGTTATTATAAGCGTAGAATGTTGAAGAGAAGTGGCTGAAATTATCTGATGACGACTACTCGTCTGATGGTGTCAAAATGATCGTACTTCTTGGGCAGTTTTATTGTCCTGAAAATAGCGGTGAGTTTGGAGGAAGAAGTAGTTTATTTTCTTTCAATCTTGATATGAATCTTATTTTTTACTGCCACTTTGAATTGTTTTGTTTAGATGATCCGAATGGTGTTGGTTTTATGGATTTTTGTCGAGACTATTATACTCGTTTATGGATCACGTACAGAACAGGAATGCCGCCTTTGCTAGGATCCCAAGTGAGAGGTCTAGGTGGTCGCTTCGTTCATGGCGAAGATTTGAGTAGCGAGAGATCAGATTAAGTCTGGAATAGGACTTATCATTACTGAAAATCTGTGAGAGGAGCGTGAATACATTGTACAGGGAACACTCTTTTCACGACTTCTAGCCACCGTTTTAGGACCAGCAGTATATATCGGATCTTCAGCTTTATTTGTTGTAATGGAAAGTAAGCGTTTTAGGTTACAAGTGACTGTGGCTGGGGCTGTATGATTCGAACGACACAGATGGCAATTGCTCAGGCGATTGTGGTGAACCGGTTAGGACGAGGTAGTTGCTCTACGTATTTTCTTCATGCTTTTTTATTGGGCACGTGTTTTATTATTTTAGGGTGGCGTTATTTTGGACGGAAACAGTCGACGAAACGGAAAGACTTTTCTTCCCAACTTGGGTCGGATCTTTTTTATGAGGCTCAGTTGGAAATTCTGAAGTTGTTCGAAGTAAGTCAAGGCAATCTGATTGAGGGTTGCTGAGAAGTGGATTAAAATTCGAGTTGACTCGCTCAGTACGACTGTATGGGTATACGCTTCTTATTCTCATCTTTCTCAAACGCTAGAGACGTTATTCAATGCTTATTTGAGCATTCCAAATAGCGATATTTGTTTCCTTTGTATCCGAGAACATGGAAGTGTTGGTTGATCCGAGCAGATTTTACTTGCAAAAAGTGGTCTGCTTCTTATCCAGTTTCATAGGAATGCAAAACAGCACATAAATTTCATCAGAGGTTTGATTTGTAGTCTAAAGACTTGCAGTGCATAACAGATGTATCTGGTGGTAGTGTGTGGAGATTACGAGATAGATGGCCTGAAATAGTTTATTTATTTACCTGTTCGTAGCTTATAGCTTGTACGAGTCAAGTATATAGCACTTGGTTGCATACTAGAACTCACCACCTCTGTAGGACTGTCCGTCTGCACCTCTCGGAATCCATCGCTTGCTCGAGATCTCGAATGCTGGTGATTGTGGTGAGAATGCTATTGGACGATGGTTCGCACCTTCTGAAGTTATTTCGTTGATAAAGTGGGTTTTCTTCAACATTTGCCTTTAACATTATGAGCAGCATCGAAATAGTTTTTAATCCGTGGCTTTTTTCAGAAAAGCTTTAAAACTGTCTGCATCTCCTTTAACCAGTGACCTTGCTTTATTATTAGCCGTAAATGGATTGGTTGTAGTAGGTGATGCCGAGCGTGAATGCCGCCATTGGTCAAAGCGCCTATTGGTATTCATCCCTCTCCGCCTCGGCGGTAACAGTGTGAATCCAGTAAGTCATTTGATAGTTATATCTCTGAAACTCCTGACCCAGGTATATGCAGTGATGTCGACGTTATTTTAGGTGTATATACATCATATTCGTCAGATGTTATCGATGGTAACGTGTCTGGGTATCCTGGGTGGTAGGCCAGATCATTCGCTCTACTTCATAGGATACTATGGGCGGGTGAGTGATGGTTACCTTTCAACCTTACGATATTTGTAGGGAAAATAGTGTAACCTAAAAGCACACTCTATGCTCGCTGAAGTGGGCGCCTTTTGATCAATGGAAGAGCTTTGGGGGTCATTTGTATAGATCATTCAGCAGAGAGCAAATTTGGAGGCCCGCTCATTAAACTGAGTGATTTATTCAGGGAAGCTTACGAAGGTATTTTGTCAGCGTATTCGTATTGTGAAGTTAGGCTGCGTTCGTAGTGGCGAAATTAGCGTTTTTGCGGAATTGTGGAATTGGTGGGAAGTGATGAAGATACGTATCGATTGGGAAAATTGCAGAATTTTCGTTTTTGTTAGAATGCAAACTCGTAGAAAAGGATAAGATACGTATTAATTCCCAGGCTCCTCCGAGTCGAGAGAATCGGAGAGATGCAGATTCATAATATGGCATTTTCGTAGAGAAAAGATCCTGCTTTTCCATGAAAATGCAATTCCCACGCTTCCTCCGATCGTTTCCTATCTGACCGTTTTCCACTGGTTCACCGGTTCAGCATAAACGCAAATACCACCACTATGAACGCTGCCATGATGGTGCACTTCAACTGCAGTTTAAAGTTTAAAGGAAAAAGTAAAAACTGGCAATATATAGCTTCTGAAAACAAACATTCCAATTCACAAGAGGTGATATGTGGCGAAATTTGAATAGAAAAAGCTCGGTTCGGAGTCTTATTGAAATCCCGCAGCATCGTGTAGTTCTGCAGTTCATTAGCCGGGCGAGTTGCCGACGAGGGCGGGATAACGTTCGCGGCCGACTGATTTAGCCCCTCCGCTCGTCTGCAGTCTGGGTTTTCGCCGTTCTTTGTTCTCTACTTTTTCACTGATGAGCACTCCCACTTTCACATTCCACAAGCTGTTAAATTCACCCTTTTCTTTATAAAGCAGTCTTGATATTCGTGCCATAGTTGATGAGAAGTTATGCGACCGCACGCGTCCAGTTCCGGTCAAATAAGGCTATATGGAAAACTTGTGGTTTCCTCGTAGTTTTTATTCTGTTATCAAAAATTGACGCAAGCGCCTTCATTTTACTGCTGTTATAGCACGTGATCTACTTGGATCCTCATGTGGCGCATGAATATGTACCGATTTCGAGTTGGGACGATTTGTCATCAACACCAACTGCACCTACCGAGGAGGAAAAGTCAAAAGAGGTATGCAATCGCTCTGCTGTAATGCTGTTGGCCCAAACCAAAATCCTCCCGTCTGAGTTCCATAGAAGTACTTATTGATGGAGCCGTCATAATATTTTGCAAAATGCAAATTCATGATACTTCACAAATCTCTTTCATTTGCATCGAGCAGATATAAAGTGCTCCAGTTCCGAATACAAAAAAGGATGTGTGCAGATATGACAGCGAATCGCGTAGCCGCCCGCGGCGAGCGGCGCGGCGGGTGCGAGTGCCAGTGGCAGGGCATGGCAGCCTTCAAGCGAGGCAGTGTGGCATGAGTGAAATCGCAGACGTGACGCAGTCACGCTCGGCCGGCTCCCAAGGGCAATCGATACGGCAAGTCGTACTGGTGGCGCCGCGAGTGAAACGCCGATTCGCCGTCGTATCTGCACACACCCCAAAAATAGTACAAACGGTGCATGTGCTGATTTTGTGTGCAGACTTTTTGGTCGAATAATGAATGGGTGGCCCCGGTACTGCCTGCATGGAACGCAGATCAAGTCCCTTATCAAAAGTGCCTTCGTAGATCTACGGTGGCTGTACCAGGCGAGGTGAAGTTAGTGGAGAGGAATCTACGGTAAGGGTTTTGGGCAGCAAATGTGAATTGTGTTCGGTGCTTCGGCTTGGGGTCGCGGTAGGCGTAATTTGAATACAATTTTAGAAGGAAGTAAGAGGGGACACACAGCCACCTTTCGGAGTGGGACCCATTGCAGACTTTTCAGGAGATCGTGTGACATCAGAAATTTCTTGCTGCGATGCTTGACCCTTCCAGATCTCCTACCGAGCCATCTGTCAGCAATAAGCTGTCTCAGGTTTTAGGGGTGGTAGTCGTAGTTGGCGTAATTCGAGAATATGAGGGGAAGTCAGAGGCGGCGTTCATCCACATTCTAGAGTGGGACGTTGTGCAAGCCTTCGTGCGGTGGTACGAGGCCAGAAGTTCCTCAAATGTTTGGGTGAGGATATGAAGAGAGTGCTCAGCTGAGTAAGGTCAAACATGGTGCAGAGCGTGATCATGTCATGCGGCGCTTTTTAGTGATACGATGCCCTACTTTATGCATTTTCGATCTAATATTGATTTTTACCTTTACTCATTTACTGCCAATGGTTTGATGGTCACCTCAGTAAATAATATCAGTGTTTTTCTTTGCATTTCTAATTTGTTTTCTGCGTAGTTTTTCAGGGTTAGAGCTCATGCTAAATTTCAGAAGAAACGTCGGAAACATCCAATAGGCACCTATCACAGTCGTTCTTTTTCCAAAATACCCATCTATGACATGGATCCGAGTTGTGTGGTTGGATTTATGTTTAAAAATCGAGAAGAAATGGACGAATGCTTCCGTGTTTTGAACTTGGTGCGTTCATCTTCCGTTTCATTTAATTTTTTTCGGCTTCGAAGCGTTCATCTGCGGGATATTTATTATTCATCCTTGAGTCGGTCATTTATTGATTTTCAGAACCAAGTTGTGGATGTGGATTTGGGTCCTGGTGAAGGATCCAAGCGTACCAAAGATCCACTGTTTACTGTACAATACCAGGAAACGTCAATGAGTGATTCTTTGCGTGAAACGACCGACGATGAAAAGCGACAAGCACTTGAACATGGCTTTGAATTGCTTTGAATGTGGTAGTCATGCTTGACGGTACAGTAATGATAATTATTCAGTCTTAAGAATAGCTAAAAGTTGCTGTCATGCTTCACTCGAGAGCATAGTTCAAATCAAAGGCAGTGATAGGGAAAATTAGGACGAACAGTTGAAAGTGTTGTGAATATGAAAGCGAGCTGCTTGTTTATATGATGGTGAAGAAAAACGGAAGTAAATGGCCAAGGACCCAAGAAACAAGACCCTCTTCCCCCCGTTGATTCTCGACGCGGACGACCTTCCCGTCAAGGGACGAGTAATTCGAACGGAATTTCCATGGGCATGTTGCCAAGTAAACACAAGGGAATGTATAAAATACGACAGCATCTTTTTTCTGGGGTGAGCTTCAAGCTAAAATTGCGAAAGCGCATCACAATACCTTCGATCCTGCCGCATATCCTTGGCCGCTCTCATCGTAGCCAACCAGGAATAACGTCGTCTGGAGGCGGGGTTTGCTATCCAAAGCTGTCGGCTGCTAACTGTTACGCCGTCACTACAGCTCGGAAGCGCGACTTTGCAACGGGGATTTCACCATGAATAAGTTTCAGGCCCACAGTTTCCATGTGAGTGACTTCTTCCAAGAATTTTCCAATAACTATATCATCCCTAATGCTGCCTTCGAGGTAGAAATAGGAGATGCGGATAGGAAGCGGACGACTACCGATGAGAGTGTCTAGAAATGCACAGCGCTCTTTGCCATCTGCGTGGGAAGGTACCTTTTGATTGGTGGGCGTGTGCAGTCGTCCGACATTTGTGACTGGTTAAAGGCAGCATCAGGGGAAAGTCGGAGGAAAAGTAAAAGAAGTAGTAAACTGAAAGTCGAGATGCCTAGTAACAGGATAGTGAAGAAAGAACGGATGGAATTGGCCAGAAACCCGAGAAATAGGACCCCCTTTCCACTGTTGAATCTCGACCCGGAGAACCTGTCCGTCTAGAGGCGGGTAGTCTGATCTAGTTCCCCATTGGCATGTTGCCAAGTAAACACAAGGGAATGTTTGGAAATACGACAGCATCTATTTTTTGGAGTGAGCTTCAAGCTAAAACTGCGAATGCACGCCGCAAAACCTTCGATCCTGTCGCATCTCCTTGGCCGCTCCCCATTCAATCGGGAATTACGTCATCCGGAGGCGGGATTGACTTATCGAGAGGCGGGACAGATGTGCGGTTGCGGCTGTTGCAACGTTTCTGCAGCTCGGAGGGGCGCTTTTACACCGGGGTTTCGCCACAGGTAGCCTTCTTAGGCCCGGGACTACCGTGTGAGTGACTTCTTGTAGGGCTTTCTACATTACCACATTACCCCTAATGCTGTCTCAAACTGCGCGGGAATACACGCCCACACTTCTGACTGGTTGACCGCGTGTGGAGGCTCGTCCACGTCTCTGATCGGCGGAAGGGCAGGTGCGCCCACACTAAACTGTGCCTTTGAAATTTCTTGATTATGTAATAGTTAATAAGTGATACGATAAATATGTTCAGAATTCGGTAGGATTTCTGATTGTGTACTTTTCTTATTGGTGGATTGCAATAAGGCCGGGATGGTGTCTACTTACTTGTTGGTCATAATCTCCTCTCATTTCATCCTACTCCATTCTTCAGCTTGTAGTATAACGTGGTGAACTGTGATGGTACAAGGCTAATTCGGTTAATCATACAAAAAAGTACAAGCTGTGATCCTTTCTGTAGCCATACCGTAGCCTTTCTGTTGGCGTAATACTGACAATTTTGAGATAACTCGTTGGCTATGCTGTATCGTGATTCCATATGTGAGTATTATATTAACTATGTTGCTTGACAAATAAATTATTTGAGTTTTCGAGAACTCAATGACGGTGACGGTGAAGACACCTAGTGGGATTGCATTTTGGTTGGCTCAGAATGGGGATCGTATTCGGTGTAGCCTCGTTTACACACGATCCATGGACTAAAGCAAGATAGACACGGTGTTTGTCTTGCATCATAATATCGTTATTTATTTACACATTTTTCATAATGTGAGCTGTACTCACCCGTACCGCACCTATTGTCCCCTCCTTTCGATGGTATTGGTAGTAAAAATGAAATGGAAATTTCAGAAAAGGAAAATGTGAAACGAGAATGACTTTTAGAACACCTTGCGTAAATCTGTAGAAACAATGAGAAGAAGCAAAACAAATTCGATTTGCTAGCTGGTAGCTGCATTCAACCCCTAAACACTAATGGAACCTCAACAATCTACGATGAACAATAACACTAACGTCCTGTGAAAAACCTCACTTTTCGGACAGAAAACTGTAATTGTAACTCCTAGTCACTTGAAGCAAACCAGCTCATAAATTTGAGTAAGTTCCCTTGACAATCCATCCAACAATGGGTAAGCAAATAGAACCATCCCGTTTTCTGGTATGTCGTTGGAAGAAGGTTATGTCCATTGTCGGGTAGGGTAAGAGTTGATGAGCGGGATCGTAGGGGTTTCCGCGAGCCTAGCGCTGACTTGAGGCCTCGTGGTGGCGCTAAAAGGATGAAGCCTCGACAGTTACCCGTGAGTCTATCGGATGTGGCAAGATAAATAGCTAGTGTGATTATCGCGGAAAGTGCCGTTAAAGTGACTGGTAGGACGAGCCATGCTGCTATCTTCGTTCGGCCTGTGTTGAAATCTTTAAAAATGTTGACGGTTACATACTAAAATGCAGGAGGCAGCTGTGTTCACGTTATTGCTTTCATTCCTTTTAAAAAACCCCAGCGTCAACTTTTTTTGATCCGTGGCAATAAAACTTTTGTGTCCGACCGGACGAATTTGATCTGGCGACCGGTGCACTGGTAACTGATCCTCTGTCCTTTGCGCTAACGTAGGAATAAACGGCACGAACTCAAAGCATAGTGCTATGTCATGCATTTTATATGTTAGCATACAAATATGTCGCTTACATAATGAACTTTGGCCGTTACTCCATGACGGCATGTGTTAATCGGGAAGGTGCTATTTGACCAGGTGGAAAATATTCGTGCTCTTTGATTCTGCTTATAAGAGTTTCCTGTTAGTTTATTACTTACCATTACTAGTTTTCGATTGTTACTCGAAATTCATTAAAAATGGTGATTGTTCTGTGCTCATCGTTCTTTAAGTTAATATTTTCCTTCTGTGCAAATCAAGTATTTACAATTGCATCTCAGACACTGCCCCAATAAAGTCTTTTAAAGGTACCGGAAGGGGCAATGTGGCCTACAGTACTCTCTTGCAATTCGGCTGTTGTACTTCTTGCACGATCCCTTGTATGACATTAAGTCACTGCAAGGAATCGTTATCTATTGGGAATTTTCTATCATACGACGTATTTTTGTATTTTTCTTTTTTTTTAATGATTATCCCCCTTTCATTGTTTTTCTTGTTTTTTTCTGTTTGCTGCAATAGCATCATGGACGAAATTAATTACGCCTACTACTCTGCCTGCCGTCGGCAGGCAACTCGGCCACTGCAATGTACAGTTCGAGGTGAAGCGTGCTAGAGTCGCAATAGCGTTCCAAAAACGCGTTTTTTAACCCAAGTTTCGCTGTAAATTAGCTCCTCTGGGTTCAAATGTTCGTTTACAGAGAGTAGTGTTTCCAAACCGCTTCCGTTTCTTGTTTCCTTCGCGATGCCTTTAAGGAGTTTTCCATGGGTAGTATCATCAGTTGTTGAACTATGAATGAATAAAATTATCCATTTCCATCCTCCTTCTATGCTCTTCATGCTTTACGAAAGTTTTGTGAGTTCTCTCAAAAACATCACCAAGTAATAAGTTTATCATTGGAGCATAATCGTGTTTCAGGTATTCCATGCTTCCACACTAACAAAAATACGTGAACCCTTTTTTCCACAAATACCTTTGACACGCTTGACCTGCTGCAAAATTGATTAAATTAGAGAATCGACCGTTCCTTCGTCGTCATCGTACATACCAGAGAACGTCACTCACTGGCTCCTGAATTCAAAGTTAGCGAAAAAACGAAAAGCGAAGACAACCGCCGTTAGGCTTTGCCATCTTCTATCTAATTTTGCGATTTTTCGGCGTCGCACCTTCGCACGCGATATTACGACTTTGAGATTGTACAATGCCGCAACTTCGCGTGCGAAAGTGCGACGCTGCAAAATCGCAAAATCGCAAATGTCTGACAGCGGCCTGAACTGTTCCCGTTTCCGCTCCGCCTACCAGTGGACGTGTTATCCAGGGCATTTATTCGTGTTAATTTTATTTCACGACATACTGAAGATATATGAAGATACCTTTAAATCGTCTCCAGATATGCTTAAATATGCTTTTCGTTGCAGAACATTTGTGGAATGGATTGGTACGTATCGTCCATAAATGACATGTTGGTGTTCTACCCTACACATTTCGCTCTATTCCATGCTATTATCTCCTTCAATGCTGCCTCATCAATATTACTAAGCCTACTAACAACTTCTATTATTATATCGGCTCGTGACCGAGTGCTGAAGTCATATCGGGTTGTTCTGGTGAACCTGATTGTGTGGTGTGTGCTGTTCAACATACCTGGTCCGCTGCTCTTCCATCCAGTCATGATGCTCCCCACAATGGTTTATGGTCTTGAGAAATTCTCCTTCGAAGGCATGCTTCTGTACAATGTGCATCCGATTTTCGCCTCAAGGCCTATTACCGTAATAATGATTTTGCTCATTTCCACTTCTGTATTTGCCTCATTCATCGCCACGGTACTATCTTTCGTCTACTGTTATCAGCTACTGACAGGACTGCCAAACTCATTTTTTCTAACGCGGAAGGTAAGGTACTATTGTTTCAGGGTAACTGATGAAGCAGTAGTAGGCACAAATGATTTCTTGGGATATGCCCTGGCTTCGGGTGTGTACACTTATGTCGAATTTTTGTTTGCGACGTCGCACTCGCGGCGTCATCACCACAGCTTGGCGCGGTCGGTTGTAATTCCACTTAAGACGTAAGGGTCTGAAGTCTTTCAAGAAATAGCTGTTTATTCCATCATTATCTAAAAACAGTAACTTTTGATTTAAAAAGACAAAATATTAACATAAAAAGGTAAAAGAAACGATAGCATCACATGATAATAATTCTGATAGAAAATACTTAATTCGGCCGTAAAAGTCTGAGGGGAGTGTTGCAATGTACTCAATTTATATAATTTTATATTTTAGTAACCAGTTTGTTCCTGTTGTTATTATTACTTTTCTCTAGGCACTTTATTTGTTGTGTTTTACCTGTTCTCAACACATGCAATCTGGCATGTCCATCAATAAATAAATAATCACACGCGAAGAGACCGGCGCTGCTTGAAGCGCGCGACCGCGCGAAAGTTCAACATAAGTGTACACACCCCTGGCTTCCTATCCAGAATTTCAAGACAGTCGAAAGTGGAGTCGGCCTAGGCTCTTAAAAGCCTCGACACCTTATTTGGTTGTGAAATTCAAATAAATACGCCCATAAGGAGAAGCTAAGCAATTACCGAAGGAGATGAAGCGTGACGTTTTTACGACGCAAGTATCCACGGAAACGCATTAATAAAGTAGAAACAGGTGCCCGGGTTCTGCCCCGCGTTCTTGCACCGCCTCCAAATGTACGTGTCGTTTGGTGTGCGTCTATCTTGTTTCGCTTTTACATGGAATAAAGGAGCTACTTTAGCGATTCCGAAGAAATTGTTTGTTCGAATTAATCAAGTACATGATGAAATGCCTATATGTAGATAGTTGCGTGCCCTTAAACCGCCTTCTGGATGTTTATTATTTCAGGGTTCGATGTCATTCATCGCTACTCAGCTTTTTGCCGTTTGTGTCGTCGTAGGTGTCGTGGTGGCCACGGCTCAGTTTTTCGAAGACCATCCCAACGCTGTGTTGCTTTTCAGTTTCAATACACCAGAATCACTCACGGTCATGATACTGACCACGGTGGTCTACATCGGTCTATCATCTCTGATGATAGCTGGTCTCATACGAGTATATCAAAGCTATCGTCGTCTTCAAAGACATGGTCATAACGTGTCGTTACTACGCGCTCACAGCGCCGTGTTCAAAGTGCTGATGTTGAATTTTTTGGTGCTCGTATTTTTCGAAGTATTTCTGCCTGTTTCCTCGGGTATAGTGGCTATGTTGACTCGATCATCCGAAATACGTTTTATTTGCTCTTTTGCTATGGCTTTCAGTGTATCTCTGGTGCCTACTTGTGCTTGTATTATCATTTTGATCATCGTAAAACCTTATCGTAGAACGTTTAAAAAGCTCCTTTTCAAGGCTACTTGCCGTTCAGCGTCCACTAGTCTCCCATCTTCAACGGTATGGCTTTCTACAACACTATGAATTCATCCTTAGAGGTCCTTCTCCAGGGTCCTTACCAGAGGGTAGGCAGCCGATTGGTGGCCTATAGAGTTGATTTGGAAGCTTTCCATATTTGAGTTGTGGGGCGTTGAAGGGCCCGGAGAGAGGGACCACCATAGAAGCCTACCATGGAAAGCCCATTAAAGATAGTGAGGTAGCATATTCCCTGCCTTGCTTAGGCTTGTTTATGCCAACATGTTTACAGCCTCAGTAAACATGCTGGCTGTGACTTTACCTAACATGCCCCTTTGAATTTTCCCCTCTACCAATCATTTGGTGATGAAGCAGACAGCAGCAGAAAATGGAGGCAGTCTGTGCGCGAATTTTGAATCGAAATTGAAGGCGCCGCCAGGGTAAGGAGAAAGTGAGAACTGAAAAAAACGTTCTCTGACAAAGAAGGGATGATCTCTAGTTGGAATTGCGCCTTGGGGTCTTAAGCACGATCCCGCAGCGTTGCCAGTTGCCTTGCCTCGCAGGCGATTTGTCTTTAGAGCAAGGCAATTCTTGCGGCTAGCTGGCATAACCCCTCTCCATCTGTATCTACCTCTCAGCGGCTAGTGATGCAGTGGTGATGACAGGGATGGAGTGAGAAGGAAAAGATTTCGGATTCCTACTAATTCCCGGAGTTTGTGGTCGTTATATTGCATCCAAAATGATGTTTCTGGAGTGGCCATGATGCAGCAAGGATTACCTGGTGCATCTTAGCAAAAGGTCTCCTGGTGATGTAATCGATTATTCCGAAAAAAGTATCTTATTTGTTAGGTGGCAGCGGAAATTTTTTGGGACACGCTCTTATACTGTATGTCACCGGCGATATTTGCGCTGCATTAATCCATTGCGCAATCTAAACATAGTGTGACTACTACTGTTCGATTGTTTTGAGAATCTTGATGTTTCAGCATTATACCGTACAGCACGTTCCTTCATTGTTTTTGTTTTTAGTTACTATTGATCGGCTTGTTTTCAATATTTGTTTTGATCGCTTTTTTCAGGAACTCATAGTTTTACTCGTATTTCTATTGTAGTCGTGCTCAATTATTATGTTCAATTAAAGAGTTATTTTGTGCAGCGTATGTCATCGGCGATGTTTGCAGACATTCTTGCAATTGAGACAAATCAATTGTGCAAGCAAAAGTGGTGCAACTACGTCCTTGTTCACGAAAACAGAGGTTTTTAGATTCTCCGCATTGCAAACAAATGCTGCACGTCGATATCTGTCAGTTATCCTATTGTAGTTCGAAGGTCAAGTGGCTTGTGTCAGTAAAATGGACTAGACTTGAACAAGGAACAGGATGAATCAGCATATTAAATCGTTTTGGTACATGAATCTGATTTCTGCATATATATATATCTGCTCCAGCACTAACTCAGAACATAGCGCAGTATTTCTACATACCTGAATAGAAGCTGAATGCATGGCGCAAACCAAACTCTCAGTGAATAGAGCAAGCTATGTGGTTTAACCTATTTTAGTTCAAGTCCACCCCATTTCGATTAGCCAAAAATGGTTAAGAAAGTTTTTTTCATAAGATAATCTTTTATTATTTCAACTCAATACTTTGTTTCTAGTTGAAATTATAAATTATATTTTAGCTTGTGTATATGAAAGCATCAAATAGAACCTAGTAGAAGTAAAGATATGGCACACCCCCGTTTAGTTCCCAAAAATTATTTATATGGTAATCGCGCTCAATTCACGCCATTCGTGACATATTCTTAATTTTTATTGGACGTAACTTTTTTGAAATTCTACGATTTTTTTTTGCAATTTTGCATTAATCGTTAATATTATAATAGTTTTGTAATAAGTATGTTTGTAATAATTTTGTGATAATTTTGATAGGTTTCGTATACATTTTCCTTTCTAGTAATTCTATTTCTTACCTGCAGCATCATTTTCATCATGACGCTCATGTGCTATGGGCGTCACACACAAAAACGCATTTAAAATCACAGTAGAAAATTAATCTCATGACATATCTTCAAAACATGATATATGTATTAATGTGTCCGATTGCAATTAGGGTGCTAAGGTAGTTGGGGGGGGGGCACTCGACAAAGGCAAGAGTCGCGCCCAACTTCTGCTCATAGGCACTCCCAAAGTTATTTTATGCCTAGATGCAGCTAAATAACTGAAAAAAACGATTGAATTATTCTTCCATTAGTATATTACGAAAAATTAGCTACAACTGACTGGACAACCACTTACGCGTATTCGCCTAAGCCTAGAAGGAGGGAATCTCCTTCTCCAAGGATTAGGCTAACATAGGATAAAAAAAAAGCACGAATTTGTATAAAACCGTTTTTAAGCACAATTCGAACCCGAATCGGCCGGCGCTATGGCTTCTCTGCGCTCTAGCCATGCGTAAGAGACGCAGAGACACTACTGCAGTGCCCCCCCCCCCCCCCAACTACCTTAGCACCGCAATTAGGATATTTTTGTGCAGCGTATGTCATCGGTTATGTAATGCCTTCACCATAGGCTTAGGTGAAATCTCACATTCAGTTCGCACGCATTTCTTGCATTATTTATGACCCCTCTTTTGTTCTCCTGGTGTTTTATTTTCTGTTCTAGTGTTATAATGTGCTGAAGGGTGGCAAGTCATCAATGCAAACCGAGGGATGTAATTTTTGCCTAATCCTAGAAGGAGGGAGCTCGGTAATGGGTAAAACTATTTTAAATCTGAAAATTTTTTCAGATATCCTTTTTGTGGTAGAGGGCACTCCTCGGAGCCTCTTCTTACCATTTCAGGGTAACCAAAAAATTGCTCGACTCCCTGGGTTTTGTTTTTGTGTGCGACCCCCATAGTACATGAGCAGCGGGATATTGTGTTAACATAAGAAAATTTTTTTCTTAGTTTATGAACGGGGATCGCGACTCTGTCATGAGTTTTTCAGTTTTCTTCCAAGACTTTTTGACTCGATTTTTCTGCAAAATTTTTACGCCACTACGAAATGACTGACTCTTCATTTTGACACATTGGCCTATTGACATTGGCCCCAAGGGACCACGATCTCCCCAGCAGCTACGTCCTCGTTTCGTCCGGGCAACATGCATACGAAATCAGAGCACTGGACACGGTCAAATGTGAGTTTATCCATTTTCCAGGAAGCATTTTTCATTTTTTTGCCTTTTTTGTTTCGGGGTTCCGGCTCATGAACTCATTTTTCTTCCCGATTGACCGAGTGGATTAGAATGCTATCCAAAATGTCCGACTAGTATTAGCGACAAGAGGGGGAGGTCATTGATGGGGCCGGCAAACGACTCGGGTTCGTGGGTGATGGATGGACATGCTTTGAGGGTTCGGAAGTTGAAATATCGTCCCTCTGTGTATTCGACCACCCTCCCGCTGGCGATTCTCAGCGATTTGCAAGCCGAGCATACACAATGACACCCGCCTTCTACATGCATACTTGAATATTACCATCCTCATCCTTACAGAGGTAAATGCCTCCTTTATGATGACTGTTTCCCTTTAAGTGTTTTTTATTGCCCTATCTTATTTACATTGTTTACCCAACAATCAGCAGAAGAATAACAATGGAATAAATAAAACATCAAATCGGGTGTTGGCTTTACTTGTCAGCTCAGTACTTAACAAAGCGCGAATTAATGTTTTCGAGCAGTTGATTTTCGGTAATTACATAAATTTCAATAGGCTAGGGTTACCCCCTTCGGGCATCAGATTTCACTGGTGGCAGTCAATCGGAGCGAAGTGTTCGCCATGAGGTAAGTAATTTCGACCCTGACCATTGACTTATCGGATTTTGAGCTTTGAAAGCAACCAGAACCAGCGAAAACTAGGCAATTTAAAAAATCAAATTTTTACGATTTTTTAAAGTGTCGTTTTTCTCATGTGTTCATTTTTGTGTGCTTTACTCACTTTTATATACAGGATCCAAGCTCTGTACTCATAAACCTTTGTCAAAATAAAAAAAGTTGAATGTCCTTATCACTGGCTCTCGGGAAGGTGGGGGAAGAAGTTGGAAACGAACAAAGCAGCGTTAATTCAAATTTTTCGTTCCCGAATTTCGGAAGCGCGACAGGTGAATGCGATTTGGCCTATACATACAGTGACTTGCGGGGCCAGCCGATTGAGAAGTCGGTGCTTTTATCCTCCCGGACGATCTGCTACCAGTTTACCCAGGACCCAGGAATGATGGAAGGCTTGGTTAGCCTAAGCGAACATTGATTGGGGTTTGATCCCAGCACCATGAGAGCGGGTGTGCGCGTCACTTGTCACTGCACCACCTCCGCCCTTAAATGATAAACTTGTCTTTAATTTTTTTGGTGGGGTGAGGGGGGGGGGCGTGCTGACGCAACAGGGTCATGCAGCAAGCTGCTGCATGGCTTGTGGGAGACGCCGGCTAGGCAACTTTCTAAGATCAGCTAATTTGTGACGAGCGTGTTTTGAACGGCTTGCGCGAAATTAAGGCGTTCAGCCAATATGTACGTGATGGGCAATTTTTTTTCATTATGAGGTTCTCAATACGTAGCGTATCCATTGAAGACTGCTCAAGAAGCGGTTCTCTGCTCATAATTAATTTAAAAAAATAATTAATTAGGGTTAAGACAATATCGTTTCGGTGTCTTTAATTCCTTTTGACAAGAAATTGGATATTTTTGCTGTTCATGTCTCCCTCCAATAATAAGCAAATTAATAAAATAAACAAATAACCACCAATGCAATATAAAGCTTCTTCTTCGTAATTCCTGCGGCAACTAAGCTCCTGGAGCCGACGAAAACACCATCAGTCAAGCCGAAGGATTTTCGTTGTCATCTCACGTTATTTCTAAATGCCCCCGTACTCTCCCTGCTTTTTCTTCATAGAATTCTCATTACTTTCTTCTAAAAAGCAAACAATTCATTTTTTGAATAGCGATAGAATGCAAGAAAAATGTCCCTAAGTGGTTAATCTACTCAAAACTATGATCGGCTTTGAGAGAGAGACGTTCCATTTTCTCAATCACCAGAACCTGCTTTCCACTTAATTTTCTCACAGTTATCGATAGCATTCAGTTTTTCTTTCTTCCTATTTTACCGCGAGTATTAATTGAATTGAGGGAAAGTAATGTAAGTTGCAAATTTACTACGAGTGGAGGGTAGCCCAAGTCCTTTGTCTTGACAAGCTCTTTTCTGACATTTACATATATTAATTAGAACAGTTGTGTTGAATTTTTCGAAGTCATTGATTACTAAAACAATGAACGATTATAATGAACTATCACTATTATTTGTATCTATGTGACTTTGAATTGATGGCTAAGTTATTAGTTTTTATAAAAAAAACTTCTAAAGGGCCCTGTGATAGAGTATTCGTTCGACATCCGTTTTGCATATGTACATGGAACACATACCATCGAGCCAGAGCAGAAGAAACTAAACTATGAAATGTGGTACATATGTAGCCTGATAAGGTCCAATTGAGCAGGACCGTGCACAGTGTAACAGATACCATGGCAGTCATTCATGTATGGGCGGAGCTCTCTGTAGGCGGAGCTATCGTGTAACAGAGAAGTCGCTGCAATTATGGATAGGACTCACTTTTCGTGTAGCAAGGATGTTGAACACAGCGCTTCATCCACATTGCTTGATTTTGGAGTGTACTTGGCTTTGATTTTTTCAAATCTGCGTTTTCGTGAATTTAGTTCAGCAGTCGGTGTCAGTTACATGAAAGGGATGGAGGAGGCTAGTGGAGTGTAAGTGGAAAAAAATCAGTGCGGGTGTGCTTTCTCTGGTACCGCCTTATGGAGCTTGTATTCCACGACAAGTTTAAGGTTTTCACTAAAAAGCTTTCAGCGGCTGCGGTCATCGTGGTGTGTGCGTGGATTCGTGACCTCATAATCTCCCATCTTTCAAAGCTCGCGGAATGCTTCCATTCTTTCTGATCGCAACTGGGACTTCTTTCTTCATTTCTAACGAGACTGAATCAATGTGTCGGGGAATCACAGCCGGTGGCGGAAAGTCGTGTTTTGGGCTGGGAGGCTAATTCTGAAAAGTTTTTCTTGATCCCTGACACCCATGCACTTCGGAGAAATTTTGGGAGATGAAGATGCACGTGCAGAAGGAAGTAGAAAGTGATAGCGGATGATCTAATATGGGTATCAGGTGGTATCTTTCGTTTGAAATTCAGATCGAGATTTTCTTAAATCAACCAACTTTTTCATCTGTGAAGTCTATCTGATTCCGAGTTATCCGCTAACCTACAAAACAGAGCATTGTGCATCAACTGATCCTCGCCACATCCAAACCTTTCCGCGACTTCTTGTTGTACTCGATGGTGCATGGCACATCCAGAAACAATTTACCCACATTGATAGTTTCATTTGATTTGCGCTTTATACTGCGCTCAATATATTTGATTTCAGGCTCGCGTTCAGGGTAATCATGGCGCGATTCTTTTCACCCCATTTGATGCTCGTCGTCACTTGTGCACTGTACATCATCCTTGGAGCATTGATGTTTCAGAAACTCGAAGGAGAACATTTGAAAGTGAATTGCCAGTTGACGACCTTTTAATTTTGTCCTACTATTTGTACATGATATAGCTATTGTAAAATTGCAGATATTGAATGACATCGATTCACTAATCAGCTCATTCAGGAAGTAAAGCGAGAACAGACTGAGAATATAGACAACAGTGCTCAATTGTACATAAATCGACTATGGGATCTTACACAAGAGCATCGCGATAAGTACCAGGTCGAAAATTCTTTTGATTTGAAATACTTAAATATAAGTATCAGATGCATAAGGCAGCGTTCATACTTTGCGTAATCGACGCGGCACCGGCAGCGACGGCGTCAATATGATAACGCGCTTTAGTTTCAGCGACCAACAGTACCGTATGATGATCTTGGCGGGGACCGGCGAATTCGAATTTTGGATTAGTGCCAAAAGGCCTCAGTATCCTATTTTCACTGCCCCAGGATTCAAATTCGCCGGCTCCTCCCCACGATCATCATACTGTATTGTGGATCGCTGGAACTAGAGCGCGTTATCAGATTGACGCCGACGTCGGCGTCAAGCAATTGGTTGTGACGCCGTCGTCGTCGGTGCCGACGTTGGCTTCGCAAAGTATGGACGCGGCCTATGTTAAGATGTCTTGGTTATTATTTTTATTTACTTTTGATTTCCGCTTTTTTGATCTGTGTGCTGTTGGACCGAATCGCAGCATGACGTGCGGGTCCAGTGCAAGTTAGGGATGCTTTATGGAATTGAGTCCCCAAGTGATTTGCGCATCTTGCATCTTCTTTTACGCGTAATCTACTCAACTTAATTACATACGGCGCACGCATCCATTACATCGCACGCCGAATGGAGCGGTGCGAAATATTGTCATAAGGTTACACATACTAATAAAATATCGAAGTAACTATTATACATGGTATTGGTTTGTTCAGTCCATCGAAGAGCTAGTCGAAATGGTCAAAAGCAGTACAACGGATGAATTCCATGATTATGTGGACACGGTGTTCACAGCTCATCGTGCGTCAAGGCATGGCTACGATGAGGTTTGTGGTCGTCTGGGGCCACCGTCAGACTTTGCGATTTTGCGACCTTGCGATTTTGCGGCATCGCACTTTCGCAGAAGTCGCGGCATTGCACAATCTCAATGTCGTAGATTGTGCCATGGTGCGACTGCACAATATCGCGCGAAAGTGCGATGTCGCAAAATCGCAAAATCGCTGAGTCTCAAAGTCTGACGGTGGTCTAAAACGTGACCCGGTGGATGCGTTGAATACGGCATCTATGAGATTTACCGTTCAGGACGCTCCTACTTGGGATTTTGCAAATTCGGTATTTTTCACCACCACGATGCTTACGTCGATTGGTTATGGATACGTGGCACCATACACGTTTAGTGGACGACTGTTCGGGGTCATCTATTGTCTTATAGGTGGGTCAGCCTTGATTTTGTTACAGGCATGGTGAGGTGCAAGGCAAGGATAATAGGGCCGTACTCTGACTGATAATTTCGAGCGGCAGAGGCGTTAACGTTCACAGCTATCAGCATCGGGGTTCAAATATTACGGTAAATATCGCGTAGCAACACCAGCCGCCGTGCAGTCCGTCCATTTGGAGGCGGAGTTACTGCGGAGAGGCTGGGCCGACATTTTGAAATCTCACCGGACGTGGTTCTACATCAATTTTGAGACTTAATTTCCTTTTCCACTACAATATTTATTTCATTGCCCCTCAAAGACGGGAAATGTAAAGAAACATGGATCTGGATACATCCTTATTGAAAAGTAGTGCCATCTATCAAATGTTATTTTAGTTCATTCGGAATTTCGCTGCAATCAATCACAAATTTCGGTTCCTTTTTCAAAAGTTGTACGGATCCCATACTGAAATCATGACTACTCTTTTCAAAGGTATACCATTGACGCTGGTCACGGTAGCAAACGTGGCAAAATTTATTTCGGAGACGATTTTCTTAATTCACTATGAGTTGTGGAAATACTGGATGAAATGGAAGGCAAGACGAAAAGGCGAAGAATTCAATAGTGAGCCGCTTTTTACTGAAGATGAAGACGAACAGGTAAGTTGGATCTGTTTTAGAATGTTGCGTAATGTAATGTTGTTTCGACTAAGTACGGCCAGAGGTTCATGGGTACGCTTACGGATCAAGTTCTTGATGCTTTTGATGTTCTTGAAATCGGTGGTAGATGAGCTGCTTGAGTACGTCAGAAGCATCGCTTTTAGCACCAACTGGCCACACAAGCCTTTGCATAGACTCACTGCGCTTTCAATTTCTCGCAGGAATGTGGGTCACATTCATGGCGCAATGGGTAGAGGCTGATCAGTGTTGGACACTTGAATATTCCCGTCCACATTAAATGATTCGGCTTTTTAGTGAAGAAAGTGTGGTTAGAAAGTGTGGTTTTTTATGAAGAAAATGTGATTCGTTTGTTACAAGTATGGTTAGTTATGGGCAATTTGGTCCAGGGGGAGCGAAACCCGCACTTCATGCTTTCCGGGCATATGTGCTTATCCATTTTACTACCGACATCCCTTTCACTAAATTCAGCCTCTGAATAGTGTATTTACCATTCAGATCCTATCAGCATTCGCACGTACATATAACGTGTTGAGCCGCGCCCAATATCAGCGCCGAACCGTGAAGCTGAAAGCTTAAAGGAATCGTCTATAGAAAAATCAGTTTCTTCGCTACCCTTATCATATTTATGTTGTATTTGCCTAATAAGGGCCGCATGCAAAGTTTTACACGAAAAATGAGAATTTGGCCAAGATACAGCTTCCTGAATCCTAGGGCGGGTGGGCGGGGTATCCGAGCAAAAGCCCGTCCCATCATCCGTCACGGTTGGAAACGGAGAGTGGAACTGTTTACGTGATTTTCTGCTCCTGTAATGCGTCTCCGACCGCGGTGGACGAAGGGGTGGTCATCAGCATGGAGGCCCCGCCCACCCCGCCAAGAATTTGGTGCGCTGTATTCACATTTTTTCGAGTTAAATTTTGCATGCGGCCCACATTAGGCAAGTACAACAGAAATGTGTGGAAAACTTGAAGGCTCATTTTTCCCTGGACGATTCTTTCAAATAGATTTTGATTTAGATATTTTTGATTTTTATTGCTGCTGATTTTCGCCACAGGCCGCAATGCGCAAGTTGTTATAAGTAATCTGAGTTATGAGCAAAAGCTTCAGTCCCGGGCGGGACTTGAACTTTAAACGAATTTTAACTAATCCTGCTCGTTTAGGAAATATTGGACCGAGTAAAACTCGTCCGTTTTCCGCCGATTGTCGTGTTTCTGTTTGTGTTTCTCTACGGACTTCTTGCATCGTATCTTATTCAACGAAAAGAACAGTGGAGCTATGTGGAAAGCATGTACTTCACGTTCATTAGTATTCTTACCGTAGGTTCGTTATGCTAACTATGTACTACACAGCCGTACAAACAAACGGACCCTCAGTGCCTTCGATTCTTCATTATCATCAAATCATTCAGGTTTTGGAGATTTCCGGCCGTCATCAAACAATCTCTGGACGACACTGGCTGTCGTTATCGGTATGTAGCCTGGAGTAATAGAACTGAGAATTACCATTTTTTGTTATAATTATAATTGAATTTTATTACATAGCATCGTTGTTGTGGTATTTTTTGCTTTGCAATTTGAAGAACCAAAGTTGTTTTTTTTTAAATTAAAAAAAAACTTCTCCACGCTAATTAACGAGCTGCTAGGGACTTTGAAGATGGATAGTCTCAGGGATTTGTTACTGATCCTCAACTCGGTTATTAAAGGGATCGTCCAAGGAAATCTCAGTTGTTCTGCCATATATTCAAGTCGTAGACGCATACTATGGGCCATATATAACGATTTGCACGAAAAACAAGAATCCGCCTAAGGTATAGCCTTCTCAAAGTGGTGTACGACAAGGTGGGGCGTCGGGAGCGGGGACGTAGGGCTCTAGAAGCAAGGAGACGACGGTCACGTGGCCGAGAACGCAGGGTAGGAAGCAACCAATATTAAGCGCCAAAATTTGAATTGTGCTAATCCCGCCGACAGCTGTTCAAATGTTGCTTAGGACAGGATACATCGACGTGACATACACAAACCCTTATTTGCATTGGTGGTTGCTCGGAGAGTACTGGAACGAGTTGCTGCTCTTCTAGATTCGCGATTTCTGCTTCGGAAAAAGGAAGTTCCTTGGTTTTTTTGTGCTTCTGCTCCTGAACCCTGTTGAAGTGATTTTGAAAAGAATCAGAATCTGAAATTTTCGTTGACCATTCCTTCAAGCGCATACTGTAGCTGGTTATCATCCACTTCCACAACTAACAATGAACTTGTTCTGCGCTGCATCAAAGTATTTTTCGGCTATCATCCAATCATTCATGGAAGGAATGCCCACACACACAACCTTCTTCCGTGCCGCTTTCCTTCCTCACGACTTCAGGCTGATTAGTGTAATTCCTTTTCAAATCTTTCTCATCAGAATTCGCATAGCATCATATTTTGCTGTCCTTTGATGTTTCTCATGCTTCGCTGACAGCATTTTCCCTTGCGGTCGTTTATCATTTTAAAGTGTGAACATGCTTCACTGTTCTTGCTTCGTTTGCTAAGAACAAGATACATCGGCGTGACATACACGATCCCTTATTAGGAGAGGTGGTACTCAACGTAAAGTTAGCGGAAGTGGATTCGATCCAAATGAATGTGTGCTAATGAAATATCACAAAAAGATGGTTATGAGCTTATCGTCAAGAAAAACCAGAATTTTAAAAGCATCTCTGCCATGAATTTGAAAGCAAAAAGTTACTTCTAGGCGGTGTGGTACTGACGACGATGTGTATGGATGTTGTGGGTCGAATGTACCTGAAAGAGATCCATTATCTTGGTCGAAAACTCAAAAGTAGTAATCCATTCTATCTGATCAGAGAAGCAAAAGCTCGGTAATTCCCTTTGGTTGATTTCATACTATTTCTGTTACTAAATGTGCCTTTTAATGGTGTTATTGCTTTTTTCATTGTTAACCTGTCGCTTTTATAGAGAGCCTCTAGGTGTTTTATGGGATCGCAGGTAAGCTGTAGCAGTTAGGCATGAAAATGAGTGTTCCGCACGTGGGTGATCCTTTGATAGCCGACTCTGAGCTGAATCTGTCCGCTGTGGACGAGTTTTTGATGATGGGCGTCGTTTCAATGAGGAAAAATGTTAATCGCGCCGTCTCCTCCACAGACAACTCGTCCGGATTGAGCGAGTGAATTTTTCACAGTTGAATATTTCAGCTTAGGATTCCCACAAAAGTTTGATGCGACTTGGAAGGAAATATTTTCCGTCAGGGGTTGCGACAGTTTAGGTATGGGGCAAGCACCCTTGCAATTGTGTTAGCAATTCTGAGTGAAAGCCGCATGCATGGCGCAATCGAGAAGGACTGATCTTACCAATCATTGTACTGGGGACTTCATTTGGAGAAAGGTCTCGGATCAAGGCCCTCGTGACCAGAGAGATGTCCGCAAAGAATTTTTCAGGGCTCACTGGATCTCGATGATTGCTTTAATTAGTATATTGACATGCGGACATTCCGTCACAGCAGCTATATGACCCCCAGTAACTGCACGGTTTTGCTGTGAAATGCTGTTCTGTCAATTTACCTAGGCCTAGCTCCCATTATTAGCTTTCTGCTCTTGCTGTAGATTCGGAGACACTGACGAATACGAGGGTGATCTTTCCAGGAGACGACGTGCCGCAATGGCCTCATTGTTGGCTCAAATGGCCAGGGGAATGATATTTGCCCACAGGGATTACAACGAATTGTCACGAAAAAAATCGAAGAAAAAGCGAGTGAAGCGACGTGGGAGTCATGTTTGTAAGTTCATTTAAATGCAAATTCCGAGGGCACGTGCGAAACGGAGGTTGAACTACTTGTTTGCTTCTTCCCCCCAAAAAGTTTTTTCAAATACGATCTCTTTGCTTATAATTATTTATTTCTTTCTGTACGAATTTGAGTAATAAATAAGTAATGGTTTAAGTGAGTCAATCAAAATTGGCGACAAGCAACAGCCGACCGCCAAGTCCTCCGAACTTCCTACAAATAAAGATTTCTGCGCAGAAAAATTTTATGACTTTGTTGGTAATTTGATTAGTAAATTAGTCTAATTAACCAAGTAAAATCATGAATATAATTTGTGGCAGGACCAATGGCCTGTGATCATTAAAAAGAGCGTGTGTTTTCAGTACCGAATGAGAAATTCATGTTCGCTCGTTTACCTCCTGATCCTCCGTCGGATTGCCAGGTAAAGCGTTTTCATTGACGTGTACAACTTTTTGGTGAGTAATTTCCTTGATAGAACGTGAAAGCAATCGTCCGCGGAAGTCCAAGTTTTTTCATTTTATACATATTTTTGTTACACATATTTGCTCACAAAGGGCCACTTCACATGCATTTATAACAATCCAACTGAGATAGAGCCCTTCAAAGTGCGGACGACCAGGTGGAGTGATCGAGTGAGTTTGGACGCTAGAGAGCTGCGGAGCAAAGAGGCGACGCTCATGTGGGCAGGGATGCAGAGCGAGAAGCAAATCAAAATTGGGCGCGAAACTTTGAATTGTGCTCTGGCAGCCGACTGCTGTTCGAATATTGCTCGGTGGGAAACCAAACGAATTCAAACGAGTTGCTCTTCTGACAGCTTTTTAATTTCTGCTTTGCAATAGAGAAAATTTCTCGGTTTTTTCGTGTTTCTGTTCTTGTAGTGTGTCTAATAGAGTGTTTCGAGAGGAAGCGGAATCATAGATTTCCGTTGACGATTCTTTTGATATGCTCTTTATCTGGCTTCTGTTTCTGGACGAGTTACGATTCGGAGGAAATGGGTGGAGCTGTCCGGTGGACGGTATTGGGATTTGTGGTTCAGTCGCACATCAATGCATCCGTTGAAATAGAGTTACATATCTTGAAAAATGTATCTGATATTAGTAATGGCTTTGAACAATTACCGTATTCTTGATCATTGCGGTACTGTTTAATAATCATTCTACTTCAGGTAATAAGTACGTCTGCGTATTCTGTTCGAATTGCATGGGCACCAGCATTCTCGACCGACTCGGATCTCACCTATAACATTCGCTATCGCCTTAAGTGCGTTTATACTTCATCGTGATTCACCGATCCACATACAGAGGATGTGTAGACTTATGTCAAATTACCGCTTTGCGACGTCGCATTCATGGCGCCATCAGCAGAGCTTGCGGCGGTCGGTTGGGGCTCCGTTCAGGATGCAAGGGTCTGGTATCGTGGGGGTCCTTTAAGAAAGAGCTGTTTATCTCATCAATATCTGAAAACAAGGCTTTTGTGCCCTAAAAAGTCAAAATAGTAACATTAAACTGAAAGGAACGATAGCATTACATGATAAAAATAATAATTGATTCGGGCGTAAAAATCCAAAGAGTGTATGGCAACAACAGCAGTCACACGCGAAGAAATTGGCGGCGCCGCTCGCCTCGCGCGGTCGTGCGAAAAGTCGACATAAGTCTACACACCCATATACAGATGAGCATCGCTCCTTTCACTGTGACTTTGCATGACAATATTCTTCTTTACGTAAAATTCTGCTTGGTTTACTCGTTCAGTTTCCATGGAGCAAAGATCAGAAAAAGCACTTCACGCTCATGATTAGAAAAAGAACATCGCCGTGACATACACAGCAATTTGTGCATAGATTGCCATTTAAGCGCCATCTTTGGTTCCATCAAAAATATTTTAGCCGCTTGTGAAGTGAACTTTTTCAGACATAACGAAGATGGAAAAGTCCGTGAATTGCGGGGAATCAAAGGGAACGCGGTTGAGATCATGAGCGTGGATTCGTGCTCCTTATACGAATTTCGTATCACTGCTGTCAGTAAATATGGTGAAAGTAAACCTATCTACCTGGTGCAGTACACAGGTGAATCATTTGGAATATAGGCACGTTTGAAGATCAAGTAAACAATGCGAGGAACAAGTAAATACACAAATAAACAAATAACGAACTGTTAATTTCAAGAGCCACAACTCAGTCCTCAACATATTTTGGCCACCAAGTTACATGCGAATACCATCGAGTTAACCTGGGAGCCACCATATAAACGGACGCATGATGTAAAAGTGAGGTTTAAATTTTCAGTGATGCTATGGCTGCCATTTGACTTTTTGTTTTAAAAATATGAAAAATGAGCTTTGTAGTCGATTCATATTTCCAGAATTATATAGTATATTTCACTGAAAATCCAAATGCATCACTATCGGAATGGGAAAAAATTCCAGTAAACGGCAGAAGAGTCAGTGACATTCAGGCTTTGATTGGCATTTCTTGAGCTGTCAGATTCGACCAATCACGCCTTTAAAGTCTCAAATTCAGGTGGTATTCCCGGATCTTCGTTATGACTGGTTCTACATGTTCAGTGCCACAGCGGTTTTCAGAGATGGTCAACGGTCACCGCTCTCACGGGCGTTGTTCATTAAAACCGATAAATTGGCATTCCAGAAACAATGTGAGTTCAGTCTTAGTCATTCAGGAAGGTTTCTTATAATTGTCTGCTGACAGTGTAGGGTCGAAATTGTTCGGAAATCGTGCATTGATTAGTGGGGAAAGGGTCTTATAAAATGTGTCCTATGGTCAAAGCGTGGGGTATCCATCGCGATCGAATCCCACCCGGTTGAGACATGTCTTCGATACCCTTCGAGTTGGATTACTTCAGCAGACTCGTCTCTGAAGAGAGCACCTTGACTGGCACCCCCACGGGGTCAAGAAGTGGCTTGAAGAACTTTCTTGAGAAATACCACATCCCCCCTTCCCCTAAGCCGACTCCTATGCTGCGATACTCCCACCATAACATATCCATGACATGGGAGCTGTGTTTGTAAACTAAAATTGCTCCAATAGAAACCGTAAGCCGATCGATAATCACAGTGCTGCTCACCCAGAACAAAGTGTGACTATCAATTGGACGGCTCTTTTTAGGAATCCCATGGCCGGGCCCAAAAAAACCATCAGAAACAGGGCGGTTGTTGGGGGTTTCTAAAAGTTTTCCCTGAATGCGATCTCTATGCTTTCCAAGCCAACGTTCAACCCTTCTTTTTTCAGCCAGATTAACCCAAAATAAGACCCTCCTCGGGGATTTCTCAACTTTTGCCGGATCCGTCACTGAAGCACTGCATATGGGCCGTGTTCGCAAATTTCTATATGATGCATGCATTGGAGATGGGCTTAGCTTCGTAGTCCCATGCGCGATTTATTGACACCGTTTGAATCAGCCATTATCACTGTTTTCCATTATGTTTTATGTCAAATTTTCGTATTTGTTTTTGTATTTGTTTTTTTTTTTAGATTTTTTTTTTCTTTTTCAGGTGTGGGTCAATCACGTACCATTGCGGTGATGGATTCCATTTGTGATCGTGCTGAAGAAAATGAATCAACCGCACTGCTCAAACGAGACTATGCATCGTTTGCGGTCTGATGAAAAATGCTCAGTGGATGTCTATGAATTTACTGTTTCAATCTTTTCTTTTAATGAATGTTTCTAACGGACCTAGTTCCGTCTTGGGATGAACGTGATAAGGAAGCGTGGGGAACATTTGTGGATCCATATTAATGTTTTCAACTGAAGATTTTCCTTCAACTTTCTCTTCTGGTTAATGATATCGTGTATCGTGTCCATTTAAACAAATTACTGAAGCAATGAGTTCTACTCGTTTCCCGCTTGAAATTACCTTGCAATATCACGTTATATCGAATAGTGGAATGGTGTTTCAGATACTGAAAAATGGAGGAGATGGAGTAGTGTCAGGTGGCGCGAACTGGCGGGATCAATTCCTTCATCAACGCCGCCCAGGCTAGACGCACCAGATTGGTTCGGGTGGATAAAAACATCCGTACATCGGCTGTCCCCTGCAAGTCGTTGTATAGGCTTAACTGCATTCAGTGCTACCACGATTCTTAATAGGATTAGAGTACACGGCACATTTCAACAGGGGATTAACTGACGCCAAAAACCTTTTCTATTTAAAATAACTTTTATCAAGTGATACTATCAATAGGTAGCCAGGGTATGGAGTGGGTTAGGAAATCCTCGACGTGGATGTCTAACCTTTTAGTTTTCCTTTCATTTCACACCAAGATCATTTCACACCAAGACACAAACCCTAGAGAGCCCCCTTGAGGGCGAGGTCATCTCGACGTACTTTTGACATCCCTGATTGTGCACTTTTCGTTGTTGTCTAGATAGATTATTGAACTGGACTCTCTTATCATCGGTGTCTTTCCGATTCCACACTGTTTGAGACCGTGAAACGATAGTATCGGTAGTCGTCACATTCTTTGCAAACCTTGTGGTGGTAAACTTTCTATGGGGCAGGTTTCTTTTGAGCTTTTCGATGGAAAACATGAAATAAAAGCGAAGAATTGTTCCAATTCTTCTCTAGATTCGTGTCTGTCGTACTCTTATACAAATTACTATCGTCCAAAACTTCGTGAAAAACACGCACTCTACTTTACTTCTCGAATTTGGGCTTCTTGAACTCTTTGATCTTTCAGTTTTAATCGGCAAAAATGCAAATTATAAGTGCGCCGGTCTCACAAACAATGGCCAATGATCTAACTTTGGTGCATTGGGGGTCGATTGGCCGAATTTTCGCGCAGTCGCCCGCGGCGAGCGAGTTGTTTATAGTGCTATCTGTTTGAAAAGCACCATCGACTCATAGACAAACTTCCGAAGCCCCTAAACTGCAATCATTGAGGATCCTTCACGGTACCAGCTCATTGCGTCTTGAGCGGAATTCCAAACCACTCATACTGACGGCGCCGCAAAGCGAATATTCGACCAATCGATTCCGACCCTTCTCGTTCAGCCCAACCGAGCCTGCCGCCACTTCGGATTTACGTAGTTACCATCCTTTGAGAAAAGAAAGTTATTGGATTGCACATTTTGTGACTCTAGAATTGATTATATGGAATTAGTACGCCTTCAATTGTCCATGGTTCTAAACTGGAGTAGAACGCAGTAGAATGCATGGCGTATGTTCGAGGAAGTGACCAGCATCTCTGTGCGAGTAACCCAGTCTCGCGGAATTCCTATGTGATCAAGGTACGTTGGGAGTTCAGGATTCCTTGACAGGTGTGAGGGGATCGTATTTGGCCGGACAGGGGGTCGTATCTGCAAAGGTCAGCGATGAGCACTGGAATTAAAAATTTCACTTACTATGGGCAGATGAAAAACGGAGCCTTTTTTGTAATGAATCCGTGGAAGAGAAAATGTGAAATGATCATTTTGCTTCGGGTAAGAATACATAGCAATATAACACATTGCAACTATACGGGTGTGTAGAATTACATCAAATTCTCGCGCGACCGCGCGCGGCGAGCAGCACCGTGGATTTTTTCGTGTGTGAGTACGAATATTGCAATACTCCCTTCAGAATTTCACGCCCTAATAAATTAAATCTTAATACGATTGTTCTCATATAATGCTATTGTTTCTTCTACTTTTTATGTTACTATTGTCTTTTTAAGGGGCAAAAGTTATTTTTTTAATGATGATGAGGTAAACAGTCTTTCTTAAAGTACCTCCATGGTACAGACCCATTCGTCCTGATCGAATTTCCAACCGACGACGGCAAATTATGCTGGTACTGCCGCGAGTGTGACGTCGCAAAGCGAAAATATTCGACAAGTCCACATAACTATGCTATCCTACAACAATTACTGGTATTGCAGAGATGGCAAAAAAGTGGGGGGGGGGGTATTCGGTTCTCGTAAAGGGGGGTCGCACTAAAGTGGCTGTTTTTTCTTGACAACTGGAGATGCCCTGTATGTAATATTGATGATGGCTTATTATTGTTTTGCGTTGGTATTATTTACCTTACCGCCATCAAGCACCCCGTGTGCTATCAAGGTGTGACCGCGCTGCGGAGATTCCGGTAAGAACACAGGTGTCCTCATCGACCTCATCTATTGCCCTCCTAATGGGTGTTATTTACCGACACACAGCATGTGCTTTCTATGGATCGGCTTTATCAAAGAGGTGATGAAGTAACAGGAAGTCACGTGTAATTACCATTTCGAGACCACATAGTTACGGTAGCTGCTTGATTACCGAGGCCGGAAATGATGTGCAGGTGTGAAAGTGTTGAAGAACACTTTGTATCTCCTGATTTCTGCACCCCGCTTGGTGTTAGTATCGATCAGAGTCGTGATCTACCAGATATTTCATAATGGTGGGAAGCTGCGTACCAGTAGTTCTAAAGTGCCTCTCTTCGAAGTAGTTTTAAGGACCGCCTACTTCAAGAACAAACTGCAGCTATGTGGAAATACTTCTTCTCCCCACTGATCACTCTCTTTCCGTCAACCCATATATCCTTTCAAACAATCCGTTTCGGGTGTAACCCGCCTGCAAATGACCATTAAGCACGCCAAGTTCCACATCGTTTCTGGTCCATTATCATTTTAAATGACTGCCATAACCCCGACCCTATCCCCGACCCTCCATCGACCAACCACCTGCTTCTCGACGTTTCGCGCGCTATTTCGTGGATTGAGATGGTCCGTTACATGCATGTGGGTGGTCGGCTCTGTTGCGGTGCTCTTTTGGCGAGCGGTCTTACATAACCACAATTGTCGTCGTCTCGTGGCTATTATGCCGCGCGCGCGCGGGTTCTCGAAGACAGCCAACAACCAGAGACGTCGGCGACCAGCCGATAAGCCGTTACGACCACCCCTCACATCTCAAAGTGTCGATTAGCATTGTTAATGAGTGCGCGATGATGTCGCTTTTGTGGTCCACCGCAGTCACGGACAAAACGTCTTTGCGAACGACTGAAAAACACGTCATTACAGTTTTTATGCGGATGTCACCCTACCCAACCTCGTCGTTGCCGCGACAATGAAAAATGGTTCCGTCGGTGTTCATAAATCAAATGGAGGGATCAGAGGAGGGAATTCGGTAGTGAGAACAATGATCAACTATTTAGTATATTAAGAGAGAAAAAGTAAACTATTTTAGCCGCTTATCAGTGCTTTTGGATGCGCCACGTATTTTATTACCATTCAGAGTCATGTGGCATCTGAAAGCTATCTGATCAATGCTTCTTGGGAACACTCGATGTATAATCAGTGTTTTTCCTCTTCCACAGGGCCTATCTACCCGGAGGAGGGACGGGTTTGTCGGCCCAAGGGCATTTATCCAGGATTTGATCCCAGCTACCCGTTACAGTGGGAACACTGCCATTTGCTACTGCATAACATCCACTTGTTGTATCCACTATGTATATTTATTAATAATCTTTATTTTCAAAACGAAATGGCGTTCTTCAGATTTGGCGGCTTCTATGCAGCTGACATTTGATGTCCCTCACACAGAATCGCTTCCAACAGCTTGGTCAGCAAACAGAGATGGCAGTAAGCATGCGGCAAGCCATAAACGGAACGAGAAAGGATCTCCTCTCTGTCATGCCTTCTGGTGTGTCTTTGCAAACACAAAGCCGATTCGAAACGCATTATATTCCATGTAAGAGCTTCTCAGTAAATATCGCACACTCGGTGTTTGGATGCACTTACTAACATTGAAGCCACTATTTCCTCGATGAAATGTATAGTAGTACTCGTAAAAGTTCGGAAAAGAACCAAGCAGGGCACTACCAGGTGTCGAGGGAAATAGTCGCCTCAGTAGGCCCCCACCTCTACGACCACAAAATACGACCCCCTTTTATTTTGACCTCTACAATACAACTGTTGCCGGATTACATAGTTGCGATGTGTTTTATTGCTATATATCCTTTCCTTAAACAAAAAGATTTTTATTTTATTTTTTTATTATTTTATATTATATTTAGTCACAAGGACTTGCGGTGAAATACCCTTTGCTTCTCATCTGCTTATTGAAAGGTTAGAGTTTAGCGCTTATCGCTGCCTCTGAAGGTACGATCCCTCACCCTGCTATCCGGTCAGATACGGTCCCCCTGTCTAGAAATCCTTGACTCTCGGTGTACCCCGCCTGTAAAGGCAGCGGAAAGCAATTCACTCTTGTCAGAAGTTTGGCAACATAGTTATTTCAGCGCTACCACCTGATATAATTAGAGGAGACAAGATGTGCAACATATTTGAAGGCGTGGATAGTCCAGTGGTTGAGTGTGTGCTCTCACGTCCGCACTCCTGATGCTGGTGGGTTTGGTCCTAAATTGCAAAAATGGCGAGGCTGCAAGCGTCAGGCCATGTATGACTGGTCGGTTGATGAAGAAACCCGACCCAAAATGTGCGAAAGTCCTACCTCGGGGATTCTGCGACGCGCGGATCTCACGCTAGGGAGAAGAAGAAGAAGAAGAAGAACTCAGTCCAATAAAAGTGGTAGTGCGGACCTGCGCTATTATTCAACCCAGTGAGTCTTCGCATTGAGGAAGGTCGACAGGATCTTCTATGAGGTCCGGCAATACAACCCCTTTCCCTTCACCCCCGTCCTACAAGAGATCGTCGCTATAAGGCTTTTCGGCTCGAAAACATTTCAGGCAAAGTGCGGACGAAAGGACACGTTTTGTAGCTCTCAAAAGGTCACATTTAGGAACTTTGAAGAACCGTCTAAAATAACCAGAAAATTGAAATGAGGGACAAATATTCGATTTCATTTCCCTTCTCTGAGCAGCACAGTCTCGCTAAGACAAGTACGACCTTACGCCGGACCGAATACGACCCCCTCTCTGCTATCCCCAACTAACCCTTAACGGTGACCCACCGGTATTGTGCAAACAAATGGATCTACATACGGTCGATTGGAACGTACATATAAAGCATCCAAGCTCTACAGTTAGTAGGGTTCCGTCATCTTTGGACTTCAGGTGCTGGTCTCTGTTAGCTTAAGAGCTGAACAGGTGCGGGGAGGGGGCTTGACAGTACACTACTACCCAGGAAAAGCAGTATGAAAATTGCTTTAAATGATGGGTTTTTAGTTTTGTTCGATGAATCCTTCTATGCCAAGGGGGAAATTGCTCCTCTGTAAGACGAGCCATCTCTAGCGTCCTGAATCGAAGCTAGGCTCTCCCCATACAGCTCGTTTTCCATGCGACCGAGTCAATTCTTCATCTGCACCACACCACACTCACCGCACACTGAATCAATGCTCTCGTAATTGCTGCAGACGCAATTACTTATGTACATAGAGGGTCGTGAGCCGGCAAACATCACATAGACGAAGAGAACGCTGTCCTCCACTTCATTTCACTTCAAGTCCTCACCTCATTCTTCAGAAGTTCATGCCCAATTAGTTAGATCTCTGAAATAGGTATCGAAACCATTTACACTTGTAGATGAGATAGGTCAGGGGCTTTTCTGATATATTATTTTACAAGTAATTCGACTGCTTATGCTATCTGGAACTCAGTTGCGGTCAAATCGGGCCTAGTTTGCTATGCAAGATTCGAAGGCATGTCTCATCCTCTATTAAAGAGACTTTCTTTCTGTCAAGTACTGCCAAGCCAAAGACAGCTGAAGGTCTTCAAGGCTACCGTAATCTGTTATTCCTATTCGATTCAATCACGCATGCACTTGTGGTAGCCTTTCTCAAGACGATATGGGAAACACTCCTTTCGAAAGAAGGAAAAGACAAAAGATTCCCTTATTTTAAGTTTGAAATAATCCACGTACAGCTTTTTTCGAAACTTTAGAAGAATTGCTCGAAAAATCAAGACATTGCGTAATCGGGAATTACAATAATGAATTCTTATTTTGATCTACACTCTTTGTTGATTCTTCGCCCATTTTTTCATACTGTAGCCAAGGAGTTTGGAGAAACTGGTTACCGTAGCAGCTCTCGCACTAAATTATCAATAGTAATCACCCAAGGCATTAGCTCAAGCTGCGAAAAGGTGCATACAAGGTGTTGGGCGAGTTTACAGCCAACTATAAAAACCAAAGCTGAAGGATAGTGTTTCTAGTGTTAATCAATCCCTTCTGTGAGATGCGTTGCGCATTCGTGTTCCATTCAGATTCGTGATGGCAGGTGAATACAATTTGACCTATACAATGTATTGTGGGGACCAGACGATGTACAGGTTAGTGCTTTATCCAACCGAAGGAGTCTGAACCCAATTCACTGACCCCTTTGTCACCCTAGGAAATAATTATGTGGGTGACGCAGTTTGAAGCAAAAATTACTTCAACTCTTTCTTCATACCCTGTAATCAGGATAACTGCTTTTTTCTGTCTATTATTCTATTTGTTGAGGCTGCTGTGGTTTTATTTCCTCTTATTGACGCAATTCCGTATTTTGTCTACCGTATCCACACGTGAATAATGGTAGGTTAATTATACTTAACAGCCCATAAAATCCAACAACAAGGAGGGCTAAGTGCATGTGCGTTTCAATTGACTTTCGAAGGATCATATGGTGCAGTACCTCAGCGGAATGGTTCACAATGAGAATTCCGGGTCCTTATTAGTTTGAATGAAATTACGTAATAAATTCGTAAGATTACCACAAAGTAGCTTCAACAATCATTGAGGTTTTTTTAGAACCAAATAGATGATTAATTCACTTACGGTTACTCTTTTCTTCTTTATCTGGCTTCAGTGGCATGTGGTGAGCAGCTGAGTTCAGTACTGCTCAGTACTGTGGGTGTTTACTGATAGATGTGAGCACTGTGCGATACCAACGAACTTCTTTTTCTTGACAATCCACGGAAGTTGATGTCTACTGGGCCCCTTCTTTTGACGAACCGACATGTCAATAACACCTTCTACCGGAAGCTCAGTGGGAGTCTTCCTGTGCCTTGCATCGCAAGGTCACAATGAATCCTATATGGGCTACATTTTCGAGTAGCAATATGTATGAAGGCTAATGATGGGTCAAGTATTTTAGTATTCTTAAGACAAAAAATTTTTGTTTGGGTAACACCAGTGGTTACCATAATCTTTTGTAATAGGTGGTTAGGAATTTTGGGATGGTTTTATCTGTTTTTAGAGAATTCAGAGGTTTTTAGGACATTTCGAGTGTTTTCTGATGATCCTCGTAGAAATTGTTGTAGCAGTGTGCCTTGAATACGAGCACTATCCACAATCCAGAAGGAGCACAATTTATCCTTAAATTGTGCTCCTTCTGGTATTCCTTATCAATTATCATGTACAAGGAACATGCGTAGCTGCAGTAGAGGTAGATACTGCTTAGATTACTTTAATTATTTGGTTTATTTGGTTAGGGTCATAATTAAAAAGGTAATTTGTACGAGGTCGTTTCTTTTTGGGCTTACTTTCTTAGGCTTTTTGGATAGGGCTAGCTGAGTGGTTGGCTCTTTCTATCACTCTTAGACGTTTTTGATACCCAGATTCAATAGGCTTAGGGTCCGGATGGAGCGCTCTTGCCGTTGGAGAGCGCATTATGTTATCGCACTGGTTTGAAGATCAACCCACCAAATTTTCAAATTCTGGAAAACTTTGATGAACCGTAGTACGTAGCGCTGCACCTTTTCAATAACTCCTACA
This sequence comes from Trichostrongylus colubriformis, assembly GCA_963978905.1. Taxonomy (NCBI): domain Eukaryota; kingdom Metazoa; phylum Nematoda; class Chromadorea; order Rhabditida; family Trichostrongylidae; genus Trichostrongylus; species Trichostrongylus colubriformis. The sequence continues at coordinate 6,160,667 of OZ022257.1, forward strand.
AAGTTCCAGAGACTGAATAAATGGAGAGATTCGAAATTTTGAATGAATTTTTTCGAATCCTGATCGTAGTCTGAACGGCTGCGATTTAAGGCAATTTGTCCTTATTGGGCTATCTAAATGAGTGTAGTACGTATTTGATTGGCCTGAACGGTGATGCTCTAATGATGTGGCATTGTTTCGGCAAGGGTTACGGCTGACTGACTGCCTGCCTGCCCGCGTATGTGTGTAGTATGCGCCTCCGTGTGGTGGCCAATTACGTCAAATCAAAGCCAGCTGTCCGTCGTGCGTTCGTTCACCTCAAGAAATCGCTAATTCACCACCACCATACAAAAACATCTCATAAAATGATCGCTGGACACGCCGTATGAACGGACCGTTTAATGAGACATAACGGGGTCTATGATGGTTGAAATTTGTGTCCACATTTGACACTGATCGAGCGGTCAGTGCGGGTTTAATGAAATTGTATGCCTGGGAACTCTGCTACTTCTGGTGGCCATAGAGCTCCGTAATGAAGGACACCTATGACCACTTTAAAGCACGACGGTAGCTAAACCATACCTTAACCCTAACCTCAACCAGTTCGCTCTACCAGAGCTCGTGGTACCACGGAACAAACTTTTCAAGTGAACGATAACTTCTGGAAAATAGAGTGAATTATTTAAAAGTGGTAGCCGTTGATTGGCTGATTTGGCTACGGCTTACATTCTCTCTTGCTCGCTTTGGCTAGGCTAAGAGTCGGATACCGAAGAGTTAAGCAGTAGAAATCATGAAGTCATTCACTCATGAGCAAATCTCAAAGATAGACGGCTATCAGGACCTTCAAGGTGTTGAATGATGTCACGGATTCACGGCGCGATCCAAAAAAATCGGTTTATGCCGTCAGATTTATCAAGCTTTCACGAGCGATGTACGCAGCAAATGCCTCAAATCCTACTAATTTTTAAAAATCATTCAACTTGGAAATTATCAATTAAACCTTGAGTGGTAATCCATTCTTATAAGGATACCTTCTCTTCGGTTTTGCGAGTTTCTGGTTGAGTCGGGTCTTTGCGAGGCAAGTTGCCACCGAACCCAGTGATTACGTCTGGCTCACCTTTTACAGCAAGTAATAGGAGTCCAGCCAGAGCCAGAGCCGTTCACATATTTTTTTGTAGCAAAACCATGAAATCCTATTAGATTTAGTGAGTTGCATGATCCATCAGTACGTTTTAATGGTTCGAAAATACTTATTTTTTGTGGAATACTTTGTAAGCTATAATTCCATTCAGTCCATTCCCTATAAACCAGTCATGAAAGACACTATCTATGATCGTACGTGAGCACTTAAACATGGTTAATAATTCGAGGGTAATGTTCAAAGCCTGTTTGCAAAGATCATAGGGTGTTATCCCGGTCTCTAAATAGCTTTGGGAATCATTTTCGAGGCAACTTTTCCCGTTTTGTCCCTCCTTCACCAATTTAAAACTCCCAAGCGACAACAAGCTTCCAGAAGTTTCTGTCGTGCCTTTTCATGCCTCGTTTTTCTGCGCATTCCGCAAAAACACTTGTTAACATTCAGCCGAGTACCGTATCACTGCGACGCATAATGCTTTCACATGTCGGCCAACGACGACGATTGGTCAGCCGTTGGCGGCCACGCCTCCACTCGGATCCGCCCCTTAGCGCACGGCCGATTTTCGCAAACGGGAAGGAAACGGTTCCGGAATGGACGCCAAGCCGGAAAACCCAGTCAAGGCCGAGCAGCCCATGCATTTTCCATTTCTACAGGTAAGTCACTACTCATTGCTTTCATTCGTAAACCGCTCAATCGATATTGACTTTCTGGTCGCAAAAAATCTGCTTCTTGTCGGCATTAAATTTGAACAGTTCAAAGTTTCTTTCGACACCATCTTAATTTTATTCGGTACTACTCCGATTTACTTTCTATTTCTACTTCGCTTTATGTGTTAGCTTTACGGAGGCTGATTAGGGATTTTTTTAGGATGATGGTAGCCTACAGTGGCTCTGTAAGCTTTTTTCCTAACCACTTGTGGTCTTTTTGAGCCTTGTGAGGGGAGGGTTTCTTACTCAAAGGTGGCTGACTTTTCGATAAATATAAGGGCTAACGTAGTCTGAATGGGTGGTCGAAGTAATTTTGACCGAAAATTCTCTTTTTGATTTCCTTTATCATCCACAAGCACATTTCTCTATTTCTACCGAGGAATCGAGGTAACTCATTATTTTCGATTCCTAAACGATTTACAGAAAGTGTCGGACGCAAAAGTATACAGTAAAAGCTAAGTCGCTGCTAAGCCCTATTAAAGCCACGACGGCATTCCTCAACCTTCTGCTGAAATTTAAACAGCTTGGGTAGTAGTAATCTGGTTGCATCACCAAAAGGTTACAGAAAGTTACGGCAAAAAATCACTTCTTCAGAGTGGACATCACTATCGGTTCCATTTCTTGAGCGCAACGAAATACTCTTTCGAAATTTCAAACATTTCAGAATGGAATGTATAACGCTCAACTTGGACGAAATCCTTTATACGACACGAACAACGTGGCCACTCCGAAGCAATCAAATGGTAAGCCTTGTTCGATTATGAAAGAGCACCTGAGAAACGGAGTAAAAATGTTCTGCGTCTCTAACCTCTAATGTAAGATCAATGGCGTAACATGAAGGGCCCTGTGATTTTTTTCCATTTCTATTATGCTGTAAGTACCATGTAAAATGCTTAACTTCCAAGGGAGAACGAACTGGAATGATCTAGAATATTCTAGAATTTTTGGACAGGATTATGGTGAGCGTTGAGGTTTCTCTTTAGAGCCACTGGAAGCTAAACTTTGAAAGAGCACCTAAGAAGCGGAGAAGAATGTTCTGCGTCTCTAGCCGCCATTGTAAGGTTATGGCGTTCTCCAGTAGAAAAACACGGGAATAAAAAAAAATAAGGGTGTGGTAATTATTTAATGGGGTCAGGTGAGAGCATCAGGACGTCTTGTAGCACTCGAGAAGCCGGTGATGGTGGTGACTCTATGAGGTGTTGAGGACGAAGAGTGCTGGCCCCCGTTAACGATGTTACCACGCGGTGAATAGCGTCTCTTCCGAGCGCCATTCTTCACTGAGCATCCTGCGCTAACGTGGTCGCCACGCATACACACACATACGTACATACACCTGCTCGAACGTCAACACTCCTTGTTATATCACTTTGTCAACTTACCAAGGGATCCTTCTGACCTTTATAAGACCCTCTGGACTGTTCTTCTTACTGTCACTGGATTAACACCGCATTTTAGACGTATTCTCCGGCATGAATCTATCCATGCAAGCCTTTAATGCCACTCCAGCCCCAATCAAAGAGGAGCAGGTCAGTTTTAGCCCAAAAAATTTTTGTCCTGGTTGACTATTTCGTTTGATTTTCAGCTGAATCAATTCAATATGAGCTCATGCTTCAACTATTCCGGCCTCAAATTACCCGCGTGTCATCCGGGAACCTTTTCCCAGCCTGGTGAGTTCCCCTTCTCACCCTTCGTCATCACTATTGTTATGTTTTCGTATATAGTTAAAATTGTTAGGCACTCACACAGACACATACGTGTGTGGCCGATTACGGTAGACGGATGACAAACAAATTCAGGCTGAACGCAATCTCCATGCGCATCCTGTTTTGGCAGGCAGGCCGGCTGGCTGGCTGGCTGACTGGCTGTCCCTGTCAACCAGCCACCCAAAGCTTCTGCTGTTGCAGTTGCTTGGCCTATACCAACAATAACACCCCACTCATGTACTAGTAAGTACTGTAACTGCTCTCAGCGCTTTTATTTGGTGATTTAATGTGTTCCATGGGAGTAGCTTCAGCTATTCAGTTTCCTAGCAGCTTTCAAATGAAGAAGGGCGGACCTACTGTACCACCTCAACTGCCCATGTTTTTCATGCTTTTTAAAATAAGGTTATGAGTTACTAAAAGAGAGTTGAGTTATGCGCAAGAGCTCCCAGTCCAGTCGGATAAGACTCGAACCCACACTCCATGCTTTCCGGGCATATGTTCTAATCCATTACACTACCGACACCTCTTTTACCTTAACTCAGCTTCCGAGTGATATATTTTATACCTTTTTACCAGCAGCTATCAAAAATCAAAATGTCAAGGTTTTGAGTGTTTTCCTGATAAATTATCTTAGTAGCTGCGTTCACACGTCTCTTATTGAGGGCACGAGAATGGGTTAATTTTAATAATTTTCAAGTTGACTTGTAATTAGAGGTATTATCGAGAGAAGCGGAAATTCTGTAAAGATAGATTAACAAAAAATAACACCTAACTCATTTTTTGAAATGGATAGGACAGGAAGAGAAGATGATTATGTTTCAATTCGTCGCCTTTTCCGACAATCACTTTGCCTTCGTGTGCGGTCATCTCTGTGAGGGTACGCATTCACAGCCCCGGCCTTGACCTTGAGAAAATTCTCAGCTCTGCGATTAGCTTATTTTGCTCAACACGAATGGGAATATTGTCATTCGAATTATTCTCTTCGTTCGTCTCTCCTTCGCAATTTCCGAAAAAGAACCCATCATCTACTGACTGCTTACATCGTATACGCCTCCCCCGATGCGCTTGTTATTCCTATGGAGCGCACCAAATGCGCCGCCGTCATCGCGACGTAGGCGTCGGCAGCTCGATTACCTGGCTACCGTATGCGATATTGATAGTTTAATTGGTCTATTATGCGCTAAACGATGGCGCACTCTTAGTGCTGTCGTTTGAGGCCTCGACTCGATTCTTTTCAAAGAACTCATGATATCGAGCATAATACTAGGCACGCAGTGCGCAGCACCAGCTGTTAACCACAAACGCCCGCGGATTACTGTATTACAAAATGAGCCGTTTAGCAAACAGTGGCGGGTTGCTTTGGGTTGACACGGGCTATCTCAGGACGATACCCATGCTGCGGAGGGAGTGACAGCATGAGTTAAAGCATCATGTGTGGATTTTTGGGCTCTTGAAGGGGCACGAGTTAATTTATACTGTAGAGGGCTCTATAGACCCTGAAAAGCTCCAGCAGATCTAGAATATTTACAACATTGCTCCTGCTCTGATGAACAATGGCTTTGAAAGCATAAATGATCATCCCTGGTGGTAATTTGTGATATTTAAGTGTACCTTAGTGTAAAAGGAGATAACATGTGATACGTGTTTGAGCTTATTTGGAGGAACAGGCTCACGCTTGGTCTTCTTATCAAATGAGCCGTGTCTTTGTGTACATGCTTCGCTGTGGAGGGGATAATCTATGATACTTGAGTATATCTGATTGTAGAAGGCGATAACCTGTGTTACGTGAGAGTACCTTAATGCAGATGGCAAAAGCTTGCTACTATGGGTATCTCTTCAAAACCTCTACGAGTCCTCCATTATTTGACTATGGTTTTGCAAACATTGCAAACAAAGTACCGTATCCCAGGAGACGTTTGAAGTTCGTCATTCTCCCAAAGCTTCATTTGCCCATTCAGGCCAGATTCGGCTGGGTCTGGCCATATTTTGCTATTTCAGGCCAGGCCATTCATATGTAGCTGATCCGGTGGTTCCTAGTTCTCTACATAGATGGAATTCTAGGGCTGACAGGCTTCAAAGATGTTTCGCCGAAGGCCTCAAATAACGGCCTCTAATAACGAAACTCCTTTATTTGCAAATATGGTATCTTCCAGAAAACCTAGCTGACATACATAGATAGCTCCTTTGTCCACTCCTTTCGATAGCTCATAGCAATTGTTCCAATGTCATGATGTATACGGCAGCCGCAACCTCATCTAACTAACCATTGCGATGACATTCAATCAGTTCCGAAGAGGAGGCAATCAAATGAAGTTCGTTTCCGGGGCGAATTCGCGCCGACGTGGCGACGTGTGACAATGAGAATGCCGTGCCCGCGTAGAGCAACGAGCGCCACACATAACGAAGTGTTGGAACAAGTGCAATCATGCATTGACGGTAATGACCACAATTGCCCGATGACATGCAGTGATGTTAAGCTGCTCGCTCACGCGCGCTCCACAGCTCAGATAAGCATGATGGGGATGAGGTTAACGCCGTAACACACATCAAGAGGTCTTCACGGAATGTAGGACTGGGCCTGGGCTGGGAATATGCTCGGTGCTATCGTACTGGGAGGGGGATGGCATTTAACTATGAAAATTATTTTTACCTGAGCCTAGGAGGGAAGAGGTATCCATTTTCCCTGCGTAAAAGCGGTTAGGCAAAGATATACGCCCGAATGTGCAGATTGACCCCTCAGAGATCCCTTTGAAATGCCTAGATGAGCAACTCTTAACAAGATGCCCCCTCAGTAGTAGATAGTATCGGAAGCTAAAAATAACATCTGTAAGGACGGATTACCGTAGCTGGGACAAACTTTCACCGTACCAGAAAGGCACTGAATTTCTTGATTACGTTTAAGCATCGAAACTAAATGTATGGGTGCTGATAAGCTATGGTGATGTACCATTAAGAAGCAGAGCTAAGGTGGTAAGGGGTCTCGGTAGTTTAGTGGATTGGCACATATACCCGGAAGCCGTGGAGCGCGGGTTCGAATCCCGTCCGGGACCGAAGCTTCTGCTCATAACTCAGCGCACTGGTAACATCAAATCTACAGTAAATTTGTACTTGTAAATTCATTGCTCAAGTTTTGGTCTATGCCTTGTAGACAGGGAACAACGACTCGGTTGGATAGCTCATTGGTGGATTTTTGAATAGTTTTCGTCCACTTTCAGAAGGAGAAAGCCCATGGGTACATGAGGGGCATTAACAATCCTAAAATTTCGACTTAGAAAAGCTCCATAAAATATAAGTTTTAGTATATGGACAGAGCAACGCAGCCTCTTTGAAGACTTCTGAGCTAGCAATCCCAATATGTTAGTGTCGCCGCCTAACCTCTTTCAATTTTTATCTTGAAAATGTTGAAAATTCTTTCTGAAAAACCTCTTTCTTGAAACCTATTGAAGAGGGCTATGCACTTTTAAGTAAACCCTTTGGACTTCTGAATTGTTCTAGGCTATTTGACCTGGATTTGAAGTAATCGTGGGTTCCCTACTTACCTACATCTTAAATCGATGTCCACCACCCATCCCGGAGAGAGACAATGAATTCGGTGTCTGGTACTGAACGAAGAGTGGGAATCTCTCCTTCACTGTAATTGTTGGAGCAGAACCTCGTATTTGGGGCTAGGTAAGACTGCCTACACCGAATGATCCTGGACTGATGCTTGATCCCACAAGAACATTACCTGGAGTGAATTGAGTAGGTACCCCCAAAGACCCTACAAAACAAGCAAAACTCAAAAGTGGCATAGAAACAAGTCCTCGTGACGCTAAAGCGGCTTTACTAGTCTCAATTACCCCCCATCAACCACTCTCTTATGCAACTGTCGAGCGCGCGCTCTCATCGATGAGGAGGGTTAAGAAGCTAAGAAGCTGCCGACAACCAGGTGGTCATTGCCTGAACGCAACCACTTAACACCTACTCTAAGCGGCTGCTGCATTATAGCCGTGATACAATGCCGAAAAGCCGATCGGCTCGCTTAACGCGTAATGATAGGTTGCCGATCGGTTTGGGATGGGGGCACTTAAAGTCGTTCAAGGGGTCATCCCTGAGAAGATGAAGGGCATGAATGTCGATGAACTTTTTCTGAACTTTGCTAGTAAATAGAGGAGTACTTTTATCGACAGCTGAAATCTTTGAGGGTCATCACTTCGGCTATCGTAGTCAGTGGCGTATGTAATGACATTGTTGCTCATTGGCTGCTCAATACAATGGTTGAATAGCCGAGATGTGTCGCTTTCAAATCTCTTCAAAGGGTTCTGTACCGCTGGATATAACAGCCCCAGCCAGAACATCCTTATATACTGTCATGAAAAAGCCAAAACTAAGTTTAGAAGAAGAAATTGTATGAAAAATGAATTTTTCGCCAGTAATCAGTCTTTTCTTCGGAATGTGCCACGCATCTAGCTTCATTCAGGATCGTGGTAGCAGGTGAATGAGATTAGACCTATACAATGACTTGCGGGGCTAGTTTATGTACAATTCAGTGCTTTCATGCTTCCAGACGAATTTGATACCGATTCACCCCCTCACGAAAGGATAAAAGTCGTCTTTTGGCTCGAGCGGACACTGATACGAGATTTGATACCCGTATCATGAGGGTGGCAGCGAACACCCCTTGTCACTACACCATCTCCACTCTGTTTGATGAGATCATGATATCTAAGAGATCCCTTTTAGTTCGATTCACAGATTCATGGCGACATATATCGCTGTGATGACGATCTTTTACGGGAGCTTTATTCAGGGTCGAAAGGGTAGGGTCGTAAGCTTGAATGCTGTTTTTGCCTCCATCTGGTATACATACCTGCGGTATCGGGCGGTAAACAAAAATTCATTGCTACCGGCATTTCTCTAGGGATCGTATCGGTAAGCTGGTAATAGAGTGGTAGGGATGAGATCGTACACTAGTGACGATTTTTTGATGGGAGTTTTACGGACAGCCGAGAGGGTGGGGTCGTAAAAGGTGGGTCGTTTTCCGGTTCTTAGTTCATATCGAAAACCTCGCAAGATTTCTCAAAATCAGACCTTAGTTATGCATGACGAATAAAAAGTTGGAAGGAGTTGATTTTTATGGAGAAAATTGAAATATTTTACGGGAGGTGTACACTGGCTACTGGCGCCGTTCTAACTGGCATGGTTGTCGGATCAAATCCTCTATGGGTGCTCGTACAATGAAAATGTAGAAAAGCAAAGTCAGTTAAGTCATCCAAGTGATGAAACTAGCCTACAGCTCTCCCTCAAATCATAAATGAAGTTCTACCAGGTATTCCATCCTTCTGCGATTGCATCTGAGGGCTAAACGCATCCCCAGTGCTACTACTATACCGGATGGAAGTAGAGTACTACATGGAGCAGGATTGATCAGCACCTAATGCACTGCAGCCTTTAACGGTTTTATTGCCAGTCTCAGCTGAATTATAATTAATTAATTTACTTCAGCTTACAATAATTATCAACTAATTCCATATAATTAGCGTGGGGGAAGTATTGTCTAAGAAGGGGGTGAAAGCTGCTATGGCAAGGTCACATTGTTCAGTGATTTGTCCTCGGTGTACCACCATATGTCCGGTGTTAATTCGCCTGAACAGTCTCGATCAACGTCTCAGGTGCCCCAGTAATTGTCCGTTCATTCTATTCGCTAATTCCACCTGTACGATCACCACCGATCGACTGGTTTTCGCCCTGAACTGCCAGCACAGCTGTGTGCTTCATGGGCCCTAATGACCTTAACGACCTTTAGTGAATTAATCGCTTGACGCACACACACATACATACGAACAAATCACATTACATAACTACCAATTACGGAAGGGTCCTTAATCAATTAAGTTGACCTCTTATTTAACTACCGTAGTGCGCGGCGATGGTGAGAATAGTGATGAGCTGTGATGATGGAGAACATTGCGCATGCCAATTAGCCGCCCGAATTCTTGACATACTGCAAAATCAGAAGCGGCTGTATGGGCGTGTGATGGCAGTCCGATGTCGCTGTTTGAGTCGAATTCAATATCAGCTGATTGAGGGAATCAGGGTGAAGTGAAGGAGAGACAATGCGTGAAATGCGGAGATTCAGTGGGACTGCCAAGAAGAACGAGTTAAGTGGAAGAGGCGAACAATCGCGTGACACAAGACAAGAGCCAACTGATGAGAAGTCGAGTATCGCTTTCAGTGCGCCATTCACTGGCTACTCAGTTACTTTCACGCCTCACTTGCCCCCAGGGAGTGGCAATGGAGTTGTGATGGATGTCAAAGGAAATAAACTATTCTTTTGAATTATGAAGTCTATGGATAAATGAATCAAGTCTGCCCGATTCTAAGATTACGATATGGGAAGAATTCGTTTGGTTTGGTCCACTGGTTCAAAGTATTCGAAAGACCGTCATTTTTGACAGTCTACCGTCATCTTGAAGTGTAGGATGTTACCCAATTTTCCTATGGGTCATACTGTCCGTAATGGCACTTGAAGTAAACCAGTTAGCGGTATCGTCGTTAATACTGTAAAGTGAGTTGCATTTCCGGAATGACTTCAGCCCAAGGAAAGCGGATAGGGAGGAGTTAATCCCGAGGAAAACGGAGAAAAAGTATTTAACAATATTCAATTTAATGTTAAGGAATAATCAAAAATAAAAAATAATCTGACGAAAACGTGGGTCAGATGATTTTCGTGGGAGTTGTTTGTCGTACATTACATAGCTGTCCCTTGAAAGTCGGTATGCGAGCCAAATGACATATGGATATTGCGATTTTCGAAGAAAGTAGATTGCGTGGCTTATACTATTAGATTGGTGCATAATTAATGCGGCTCTTTATTGTTACGTTTTCTGTATTAGAAATTAACGCCTTGAGGACCAGTGAATGGGAAGCAGTCCTTGATTGCAATGGCGAAAACACTCCCAAATAATCGTTTGAAGACTTCTTTGCCAAATTTTATTATCGTTTTTGCAGATAAAATTGTTGAAAAAAGCCGCATTAATTGTGCGTCAACCCGGTAGAATTCAGACAATCCAGTATCCGTTCCGAAATTTTCGGCGTTTTCAAAATACACAAGCAAATATACCCTCCTTTAACCACAAGAAGGTGTAAAGTCAACTGTTTCAGATCCGTACCAAATTCTTGGGCCAACATGTAGCCGTCTAGCGCATTCAGGTAAGTTCTTGAAATATTCTTCAAGCCTTTAGCCGCGTTCATACTTCGAAGTGGATGCGCGAAGCTCAAGTGGTGCCGTAACACAGTCTATAGTGAAGGTGCGCGCTATGCAGAACACACGAAATTTTGCGCTTCAACAGCTGTATCAATAGCAGAACGCGGATTCAGCTCGAAGTGTAAACACAGGCTTTTGCTGTCTCCAAATAGCAGTTCTGCTTGTGTGACTATTCACAAAATATCGGTTCACATTTTAAAATTTTTTTATGGTTTCAGGTAGCGGACAAACACAATTATGGCAATTTCTATTGGAGTTATTGGCGGATAAACGATACGATGATGTGATTACATGGGAAGGAACACAGGGTGAATTCAAGTTGGTTGATCCGGATGAAGTGGCCAGGTAAGCATGTTTGTAATTGTGGGAAGGATTTTCGTGAAAATTCAAATGAAAAATCATAAACTGTTGTTCACTTCAGGAAATGGGGTGAAAGGAAATCAAAACCAAACATGAATTACGATAAAATGTCACGAGCGCTACGCTATTACTACGATAAGAACATTATGTGTAAAGTACACGGAAAACGATACGCCTACAAGTTCGATTTCCAAGGTACGATCCGCCAGCTTTGTTATCGCTTCAACTTTCAAAAAAAAAGAGAAATAGGTTCCGAGAAGGTTTTTTTCTTGAATTACGGGGCAACATGTAATGTTGAAACTCTTCCTTGCTGGAACTAGCAAATATGGATAGTTATTTTCAAATATGGCGATGGTGTAAGCAGTGCGGTGTGAGAAGAGGCTCAAGCCTAAGGGCGCGTTTATGCTTTGCGCCGGCAGGACGTGGCTGCGTTAGCCGGCAGCGAGGCATGCTGGCACGGGAGAGGTGCAGAGAAGACGCAGGCAACGAGGCAGGGTGGCACAGGTGGAGACGTAAAGACATGCAACCATGCCCTGCCACCGGCATCGAGAAGTATGAACGCGGTCGGAGGGTCTCACTCAAAGTTCATCCGTCCATATGGATTGTGTCCATGAGCCCCCTCCCCCTTCCAAACCTCTCAGAAAAGGTCCGCAGTGCGATCCTCGACCAACAGAAAAGATAAGGGGAAGGAGGTGAAGCTCACAAACATTCCTGAAGATTACTGAGTAAAAATCGTACTGCATTTTCCAATTCCTCCTTTTGAGCTCTACTTGGGCAGAACGATCTTTCGCCACTTAGCAAGCCGAATGACAATTCTTCAAAATTTCTTGCCAAGCTGTCAGATTTCAAAAAAAGCATTTCCTCAGTGGTCCTCCCTATTCCTTCATGATACATATTACAAGATATATAGTTTATATACTTATATAGTTTATAGTTTATGCTGAATTTTCTGAAATTGCTCTACAGACAGTAATGAACTGATGTAAGATTATTGTAGAAAATTTATTTATTTATTTATTTGATTGCACGGTGTACAAGAACATGTGTTTGTTACACACGCTAGGCAAAGAGCCTATAGGGTCGATTGCACTGAAATAATTAGGAAATCGCTTCAGGAATAGCCCAAGCATTGCAACCGCAAACAGGCGGTCCCGGTCCAGACTACTTGTCACCACAAACAGTAAATCGATTACAACAGGATTTCATGCAAGGTGGCTGGTCAGCCAACTACAGATCACTCATTCCAACTGGGTTACAGGTAAGTATTTAAGCACTAGAAGCAAGCACTGTCGATAAAACTTATAAGTTCCGCATCTGCTTCGATGGTATACCGTAATCAGGTTTGTTGCCACTCAACACTCTACATGCAGTTGAAGTAATAGCAGGGTTCAATATTTGTGAGTAGAATATTTTGGGAAAGAAGAAGCAAAGGAAAAAAAAATATTAAATCACTGGTTCTGTTGAAAGGAATAACAAATTGTCGGGTTAAAAATATTTGACGTCACGCTGAGTGTGTTGAGTGCACCTACGGTCGACCACATTTAATTTTATTTACGCCTAATGTTCACTGGGAAATGTTGCTCGGTGGCGGTTACGGTATACCACATCACGTTTGCAGAATATATAATCTTTTCCGCCAGTACCTTTCTAATGTCCGCAATTTCAGACAAGTGGTGCCTTTTTTAATCCATCAACGATGGGTTACGGTGGATTCGGTGGTGGAAACAATGCAGCATTACAAAGGAATTTCCCTATTTACGGATCAAATATGACCAATTACTCAAAGTGCTTGTGATTCATAATGATAAGATACTATGAAAGCTAGACTGTTTTCGATTTTCGAATACCAAAGATGTGAGGTTGTCTGTATTACGGATAAAACAGAATATTTCACGTCAAGTTGATGGAATTGTTGACTGGAAAATTCTCGGAGTTGATCTCCCATCTCGACATCATTAATGAACCGCGCGCGCGTCGCGACGTCGCATTAGCCCCTTTTGCAACACGACCTGATTAATTGGAAAGGTCGAGCGTGACAGTTGTGGTAAGCTTTCTGCGCCAAATGCTACTTTACTGCGAAAATATTTTGTTTAATATTTCATACAGCAACCTCATACATAACAATGTCATGGAACCTGATGTGTTTTTGCGCATTTCATTTTCTTGAGTGTAGCAAAGACGTTCCGAATTAAATTTGCGTGCGGTCGCACAGCGGCTCGAACTGGCCCTGCTGCCATTACTTATTCGGAATCGCTGTTCAAACATCAAGCAATTTTCCGTTCCACTAGATGTTGGTCACAGCCGAGGCCGCGACGCGTCCGCATGTATCATTGTGCGTAAGATACCTTTTCTACTGAGGAGGAAACCGCGACGCGTTCGCACGCGTCATTGCGCGTCCAACGCCTTTGCTACAGAGAAGAAGTTGAAAGCGTTGTTGTGAAAAAACATATGTAAAGCTCCTTATTTTGGAACTGTAAATGACATTTACCATAGTACAGAATCGACTTTTGTTGAATTATTGAATTTTTTCTATCTTTTTTACTCTTACGCATCAAAATTGTATAATAGTTGTGTGTGTATTGGCAGAACCGCTTCCATTTTTTCTTAGCTAGTCAATCAGCGTAGATCTCTAGAACGGGACATAATGCTACTATTCGTTTGTTGTACATATATCTACATATGCTACATACATATATTGAGTACAAGGGTGAGGTTGCTCTTCTTTAGGGTTTTGGATTCCTTTTTGTCTTTGTTCCTCACCACTACACCCTCTCCCCCGCTGTTCTCTTGTCTCAACCTTTAAGCTACGACATTTGTAGCTGTATAATTTCGCTAAGATTTTCACCTCATTTTGTTGCTCTTCTTACTTGAACGATGAGAATAAATTCGGAATAAATAATGAGGCTTTATATAATATTTGAAATGTTTGATTAAGCAGTGAGTCCACTACGATACCGTCGTTGCACCGTGGGTAAGTATCGTTCCGAAAGGATCCCCAATGCAGCGTGCGTTGTGTGACAACTTGCATACTACCTGTGAGCGCCGCATGTAGTTGGGTCCTGAGGGGATTACCATGCGTCATTTCGCACGTGATTACTTAGGACCAACTACACAGTGCTCGCCTAGATAACACACATCACGTCGTATGCATGTTTACGAATATATCCTAATATACGATACACATATTTCGTTTTCCTTTTTATTGTAAAATGGTCGAAGTAGCAGGTATAACAGTGTGAGTAGCAGTAGTAGTATAGCAGTAAAACACTGTAACACTGAGATACTGATAGATACACAGCAGGTGTAGCTGCTACCATGATTTTCTTCACAAATGGTTTGGCTGAATAATCTGGATGACCTTTGGCCTGAGGTCACGTCACGTTCCATGTAGTTCACGGAAATTTTAATTTCGGTTTTTCTAATTGGTCTACTTCAAATAAATGTTATCAACGTCATTGGAAAATGAATATTTTGAACGGGAATGTTCTTACTCATGAAAAATGTAGTGCTGATGATGCAGACAGCATCTTACCCTACTGTATGGTGTAAAAGTCGGTTATCACAAGGAGAGCCGATGTAGCGACATCGTGAACGTAGGAGTAAGCGAATTGTCGCTGAATACTAGTTGGATTAATCTTTCTGGGAGGCATAGCTTTTTGCCCCCCCCCCCCCCACTCCCGAAATGATGTATTGTACTTGGTCATTGTAGGCCATGTGCGGAGATCTATGCGATCAGACCAAACTTCTCTCAGATACATTAACTTAAAGTCTTTACAGTTGTTGGACACGTCTGTAACGTAAGCGGCAATTCAGAAGGGTAGTTGTTTTAAGTTCGGAGGTGGTGTAGTGACAGATGGCGTGCATTCCCTCTTCATGTGAGGATAAAATCCCACATCAGTGCCTGCCTATGTCAAACTTGCATTCCTTCGGGGTTGGCGAATTGGTACCATATACGACTGATAAAATGAGGGTACTGTCTTGTACATCGGTTGGTTCTCGTAAGTCATTGTATAGGTCAAATCGCATTCACCTGTCACCACGATCCTGAATGGGACTAGTAACAAGTCCCATTCATAAATTTTTTGTTTCCCTGTGCTAATTTTAGAGAACACTGGTTTTGGGTGAAGATATTATAGAAATACAAAATTCCTATCGACGTCTCGAGATGACAGGGATGGCGGCAAATCGATTTCACCATCAAAGATCGTTCTGCATTTGGTCATCTGCCGTGACAAGAATGATTGCTATGCTGTAATATCAAGTTGGTGCATAATTAATGCTGCTTTTTATTGTTACGTTTTTATACAGTACAAACTGACGTTTTGACGACCCATAAATGAGAGACAGTTCTTAATCGCGGTGGCAATGCTCTCAGATAATTATTAAAAACGCTATGTAGAATGCTCCCAATTCTCCCTCCTTGAAACTACGACATGATGTTCAAATTATTCGTATGCTGCTTTGCCGAACGAGGTTTTCGAGTGGATCAATTTTATTATATTTAGAGTAGTACATTTAAACACATTTTTTGCTGGATTTTGCAAGGTTTTTGCTAAGTTAAATTGTTGAGAAAGAACGCATTGATCACGTACCAACCCAATAGCAACATTCTAATCTTCGGATGTTATACAGCTCAAATTACATATTTCTGGTCATCATATCTATATGATTACAACGATCCAGCCAAATGATCTCAATTTCACAAACATTCTGATAGGGTCCAAGAAATTCAGGAGAGCCGGCGTTGTACTCAGTGCTCGCATAGTTCCCATCGATTCCGCTCCATTAGCCAGTTCCTGCGCTATGTCGTCGCTAATCCTACATAGCTTCTGTACAACAAGCGGGCTGATCTCGCATGTGCGAAACCGGCGCCAAACATGGCAAACGACTCAGACGTCACGTCGATCGTCGGCCAGATCATTTTCGTCTTGAAAGAAAGGAGAGAGATATGTTGGTGGAGTTTATTGCCTTCATTATGAAATAGATACTGGTTTCCCCGCATAGGATTGCGCTATTCATAGCAATCGCCTTTTTTTTTGCCGGTTTCTGGAAATTTCTTTGATTATTCGGCTAATTTATGGATGTCGAATGTTAAGGATAATAATGTTTATAATTGTAACTATGATCAATTCAATCGCTACGTATATAAATGCTATTATATTTTGTCTGCTTGAAAATTGGCAACTAATGTCTTGATGGGTGACTAATAAAGTTTAGTATGCCCCAATCAATTCACCAATTAGCGTGTGATATGACCGCATGGCTCAATTTGAGAATCGGTTCTCAGGGAAGGGGATTGGTCGAGATTGTCGAGGATGAGGCGATATTGAAGTGACCGATGCATTCGCATGATTTGAGAATCAGTTCTCTACCAATGCCTGTCCAGACCATTCAGGCCTCCCACCTTTTTGAGATCGCCTAAGTGAGAACAGACTCGTTCGATCTTACATTGAAAGAATCGCCTTGGAAAACTGAGTTCTTTTTTTACCCATTTATTTAAGTTGTCCTTGCATATCAGCATATAAAGCAAGTTGTAAATTTTCGTGAAGAAACAAGAATTTAGCTGAGATACAGATTTCTTAAAGTGACGTCCGACGAGGTGGGACGTACAGGGGGCGAGGCTGTTAGGCCAGTAAGCGCAAAGAGGCAACGGTCACATGGTCAGAGACGCAGAGTGGGGAGAAAATTAAACCTGGCGAAAATATGAATCGCGCTCTTCTCGCCGTCAGCTGTTCAAGCGTCGATTGGCGAGAATTCAAAAGAACCCCTATTCTTCTAGTTTTTCGATTTCTGCAGTAGGAAGAAAGAAATTTCTTGATTTTTTCCTGCTTTTTTATTGGTATATTGATTTTGAGAGGAGTTAAAATCATAGAATTTCCATGAGCGATTCTTTCACCTTTGGCTGATTCACTCTGGCTGGTAATTCAATCTGTTTCGACTGTTCATACGATTCCGTGAGTATGATGAATGCGTGGTATATCTCAGAACAGAACTGTTCAACGTTGAATGCAAATATGTCTTTCCATTATCATAAATCACTCAAATAAAATCAGCTAGGAGATTGTTCAAATTGCTGGAACATCTCTGTCATTATACGTCAGTAATATTTCGTAAAAAAAATCTCGCAGAAACCGGTTACACCTGGACGGATGTGCAATTCCATTCGATGTGAAGACTCCATTGCATGCACAAAAGACCGTATTTGAGTTTTTCTTCTTTTTCCTTTTTTCTATTTATTGTGAAATAGTTTTTTATATTTCTTATTCGATATTTTTCTATACTTTTTCCTTTTTTTATTATTTTCACATTATCTGAAATCATGATCGAATTTTAAACACTAGATTAGCAGCCGAGGACTACAGAGCTTTATTTAAAAAAAAAAAAGATTGCGAAAGGAGCATAAGGAATGAATCCGATCAATCCCCTCTTTTGTACTTGCTACCATTGATTTACTGAAAGTCGGCATCTTAAACCTACCGAGAAAGTCATTGCTGAACGTTTTGAGATGAACTCATTGTTTGTCACGAGAGAGAGGTGGCGCAGTAGCCAGTGGTACCGCACCCATTCATAAGATCCGAGGACCAAATCTCCAGTCAGTGTTTACCATCCTTTCGAGATCACGATCAGTACGCTACTCGTCTGGGGTGATAAAAAGTTTTTTGTGCATGGGTTACTTCCGAAAGCCATGGCAATGATCACTGCGGAGCGCCCCCGCGAGAAACTGGTCATTTTGGAAAAAATTTGTGCTGTTCATCATCGCATATACAGGAGGTGCCAAAAAAGTAATTTTGTTTCCTCCACTTTAGTCGAACTACAGCAAATTCTGTTGAGGTATTCACATCCCCAAATTCAAGAGCAGACCCCAATCTATCACTATACTCCGTGGTAGCCTTCTGCACGAGCAGGAACAGGAGCGAGGAAAGAGTAAACAAGATGTGTCACCTCGACTGGGCAAAATCCGAAATTTCGTCGCCCTCGTTCACAACCTTGCTGAGGTCCGTTCACTCTGGGTACCTACGGGGTTTCATACTGGGTGGTGTTCTCTGACATTCCATTTTTTCCGGGTCTCCAGCGCCCTTCGTTTCCAAGAGCCAAAACGTGCCCTTACCACCGAAACCCCTCCGGAGGCGGATTTGAGGCATGGAAATGATACTTCGGATCATAGCAGCCTTGTCCAAGGAGCAGGGGCTCTGTGACTTCCATGAACCGAAGGGCCAATCCTCAGGAAGCTTCCCACAAAAGACCTACCACGGAGCCTGGCTTCACTGTTTTAAGCGGACCTTGATTCCGAAGGTGCTCTGAAGCCCGACTGCGCCGAATGAAGGCTCCGTATTTTGATTGAAGTGAAAGTAGTGAGTCTCAGGTTGCTTCTGGTTTTGGAGGAACATTTCGGGACCATCTTGCCCCAATACTCTTATCTCTTTCGTTTTCCTATGTTTTGTATACTTGGCGGATGTGAGCTGTGAGCAAAATTACTTTTTTTGGCACCCCCTGTATGTATATGGAGGCAGACGGAGTACTTAGGGTCTGACTCCGTCTTTGACAAATTTTGTGGGCACAGCACACATTTAAACGTTTCCTCATTTCTGAACATCACTTCACCTGCGTGGCACATCCTCTCGCTGCCCTCTTTCCAGCTTTTTCTTTGGCTATGAAAAAACTTTAAAATTTTGGGATGATTTCGAAAAGTTCCTGTGGGATTTTTAGGCCATCCTAATCAGCTATGCTTGAATGATAGGTGGGTGTGATCAATCTTGTGAAGACAATGGTTGAAGACATTGCAAAGCTGTTTTCTCTGCGGTCGCAGCTTCTCATTCGCACATGTACCCATACGCCCACGCGCGCTCTGATAGCTGCTAGCTTCCCGTCGTCCTTGGCGAGTACATGCATAGCGTGTTCATGTTCCAGTCTTCGATTAGCCACCATCTTACACCAGTTGCCTATGTTTCAATCAATCGTCTTCTACTTTCGTTAATTGACATGTTTATAAGGCAGTCGGACTTCGATTTCTTGTTTCACGTCACGGTCTCTTTGATTTTTCAAACAGACTTTGACACCAGACAAACTTTGATCTCATGAAAGCGATCCAACTCATACATTTCGTGATAATTTTTGCTTATTTTACCATAGTTACGATTATGCTTGTTAGCTTTCAGAAATCCTTGAAGTTTTGACTTTTTGCCGCAGCATGCAAAGCGAAATTTCTGATATGACTGCTGGTTATGGGCCAAGGCTTCAGTCCCAAACTGGACTCAAGCCCGCACTTCATGCTTATCGAACATATCTGCTTATCCATTACACTATCTGGCTCCCTTTCACCTCGACAACTCAAAGGAATCGTCACGGAGAAATGAGTTGCCAATGCCGCATGCCCTTATTAAGTGTTTCACATGAATTTGAGAAAAAGTGAGAATCTGGCTAAGATACAGCTCTTAAAGTGTGGCTCAGAAGGCGTGGCCTCAAAGTAAAAGTCCACCCTGTCGACGGCTGTGGTCGGGGACGAAGCGTGAGACTATTTACATGATTTTCTGTTCGCACAAAGAGTCCCCGAACACGGTGGACAGGGTGCGGGCATATACTCTGGGGCCCACTCGCCACCACTTTGAAGAGGAGTATCTCGGTCGGTTCTGATTTATTCACGGACTGATAATGGAGAAAGTCAGCTATTATTCGAGTTTATAGATAAAGGTCTCATCTATTTATCCGAAATGTTTGTGGATTTTGCTACAATTTGGCACAGTAGCATATAGCATAAACAATGAAAATGAATTTGCAGATGTTGAGATGAATAAAATAATTTACTGGTTAATTTCAGCAATTGGTCATATGGTGATATCGTAGAAGAAAGAGTGAAAGTAATGCAAGAACTCTTATTTAAGGTCAGGGTAGTAATCACGAGCTAGCGTTGATACATATAGGTGGGGGCTCAAATGATCTCATGTCATTCACCTGACCTCTTAGATTACCACAGCGATTAATAATTGATCAATAATTCGAATAATCTATCAAGTCAATTTTGATCAATAGAACAATAATTCGAATAGTATGACCAAACTGATGCTTTCTGCTTTACATCGACCGACTTAAAGGCAGCTTTAGGGGAAATTCGGACGAAAAGTAAAAGAAGTAGTGAATATGAAAGCCGAGATGACTAGTAACAGGACAGTGGAGAAAAAACGGATGGAATTGGCCAGAAACCCGAGAAATAGGACCTCTTCCCACCGTTGGTTCTAGGCGCGGACGACCTTTCCGTCAAGAGGCGGGTAGTCCGCATAGGTTTTCCATTGGCATTACCAAGACGTAAACATGAAGGGATGTTCGGAAATACGACAGCATCCATTTTCGTGTGGTGAGCTTCAAGCTAAAAGTGAGAAAGCGTGCTGCGATACTTTCAATCCTGCCGATCTCCTTGGCCAACCTCACCGTGACCAACCACTAATCACATCGCCTGGAGGCGGGCTGCCCTAAGCCAAGGCGGCTTGCCCTGACGAGGCCGCCTTCGCCACAGCTCAAGGGGGCGCCTTCCGCGGGGGATTTCGCCATGCATAGGCCTTTCAGATCCGTAGTATCACTAAATGACTCTTTTTGGAATTCCTTATCACCCACATTACCCCAAACACTGTCTTCAAGGTGAGCAACTAATATTTAATTACATTTACATAATTAAAACAGCATCATGTTGTTCACCCGGACTTCCAAATATTTCATGGTTTAGCCTTATTTGATTCAAGCCATATTTCTGCTTCATCTATTCTTCTAAAGGTTACGAAGCTCAATTTTCAGTCATGTTATAGTGCTCTTATAAATTGAAATCCTTCTTTCCACTAATATTAGGTTGGCTGATAAGTTCCTGGACACTTCAAAACAGTTTGATCTACAATGCGTTGATTGACAGCTCCTCTTTTCATTCGGCCGTGTTGAAGAGTGTTCTCGAATGTTCCACCACGGTTATAAGGATCGGAGGTTGTCTAGAGAGAAGAAGGGCCGATGTTATGCTACTGCACGGCTACGCTAGGAGCCACATGTAGCGAAGATCACTCGAGATACTTTGTGGGCTTCAGAGTGGGAAGTTCGGCCGCACCCACCATATTCCCACGACCTCTCCCCATCTGAATACCATTTATTCTCCCTCTCAAAAGTATCTGAAGGACAAGCAGTTCAAAAAAGAGGAGGACCTCAAAATCGCAATCAACGACTTTATAGCGCCGCAATCTGCACAGTTCTGGATGAATGGAATTGAAAGGTTGCCACAGCGATGGCAGAAAGTTATTGATAATGATGGTGAATATATTATTGATTGATCATAAGTTGTTCCGAAATAAAGTTATAAAATAAAAAACGTCTCAAAGTGTCCAGGAATTTATCAGCCAACCTAATAAATGCAGTGGTCAGTCTCATCGCAACATGTATTGTTCCACTGGCCACTCAGCTTTTGTTGTACTTAAAA
Organism: Trichostrongylus colubriformis; assembly: GCA_963978905.1. Taxonomy (NCBI): domain Eukaryota; kingdom Metazoa; phylum Nematoda; class Chromadorea; order Rhabditida; family Trichostrongylidae; genus Trichostrongylus; species Trichostrongylus colubriformis. The sequence continues at coordinate 6,182,247 of OZ022257.1, forward strand.
GCGACGAAACGTTTAAAGAACAGTTTGGACATGTCTGGAAATTTCGACCGGTTTTTCCCACATAGCGTATTTACTGAATATCGTATCGAAATTCATGGTAATAGTCCTTTTTGATTGATTACTTTACACCGCTCATCTTTCTTTAAAGATGATCAGACGCAAAAACCTTGGAACTGTGGACTTCGCCGAATTCTGCACATGTACACCTATTTGCCATTTTTCGGTGTCCTTAGGAACTCGTTCCAGTTGTCTCAGGGAATTACACTTGGTGCTACAAATTTCGCTACATTGTGAGACAGTAATCGGATCCTTAACCTCTGAATATTTCTTTGGCCGTCTATTTCTTTGGCTGATTTTCAGGATCTTAATTACCTACACATCTTGTAGGGTTCGAGACATGGACCCGGTCCTAGGAGAAGGTCCTGTTAGCGAAAAGTTATTTGGAAAGAACCTCTCCCGTTTTTTATTCTCTGTATTTAACCACGTTTCACTTTTCGACAAAACTTGTGTATGCATTTGATAGAACTTTTTCTGCTCTACAAGATTTTGCCATTTATTTTTATCCCCTGATTGCTTAGCATTTATAAGGTTTGAAGGTGATGTAATGTGAAGGTGCACTCTCGACATTTCCCCTTGTTCGTCTGCCGTCGAGTTGAAAAACGTATGCGCACATGTTTTCGACAGAGCTTTTTCAGCTTTATGTACAAAAACTCTTCTTTAGGTTTTGCTTGTTATTCAAATTGCTCGGCTGCTTGCTGTTTTTAAGGTTTACAAATGCTGTGGTAAGCAAAAATGAGCACTTTCGCTATCTTCTCTTCCTCGTTCTCCATCAAGAAAGAAAACGATACTCATATATGCATTCGATAGAGCATTTTTTTTGCTCTACGAGAATGCACCCCACGGCTTCCGCATCCTTTCATAGTTTAGTATTCCTGAAGTTTAGAAATGGGATACTCAGCAAAAAACGCGCTTTCCCCGCCAAAAATTGAGATTTTACCAAAAACTTATATTCGACAGGGAAACCTTTAACTATAACAGTAGATTGATCAACGATGTCTTATTACGCATTCGACTCAATCTAATGTGGAGAAGGCGATCTCAAACCTCGATGTGCCAAAAGTGCAGATTTTGGCCTAAAAATTGCTGCATTCCTACACGTTAAAAACAGCAGTTGATTGGACGACCAAGAACGATTTGAACAATATTTTGTAAAGCTGAAGAAGCTCTGTCGAAAACATATGCGCATACATTTTTTGACCACGATGGCAGGCGAAGAAGAGGATATGTCGAGAGTGTGAATTTTCGCCTTCAGCTTACTATATCTCTATACCGCTTAAGTATCAAGCAATCGAAGAAATCCCCAACCCAAGCAATCATATTGTGCCGCTACCTTCGACTTTATCTTTACCTCTTCTTTGAGAGCTTCGGACGGACGAGGCCTCAGCGTAGGTGCACCGCCCCGTCATCTGTCGCGGTCGGAAACCCATAGTGAAAACAGAAACTTACGTGAATAGTCCTACTCTTCGTCTTCCAGCGCGGCGAACGGCGGGGAACACTCACTTGGAAGCCCCGCCCCACTGTCCGCCACTTTGAAGGGCTGTGTATTGGCCTATTCTCACTTTTTGGGTGCAACATCGCATGTGACCCTTATCAAGCAAATACAGCATAAGCATATAGGTAACAGAGAGCCAATTTTTCCGTGCACGATTTCTTTATTGGTGGTATACTACCAGAGACCGCGTTGGCCTACTTTGAATCAGCATGCAAGCGTGCTTGAGATGCACCATGAAATATCAATGTTGGTAGGCAGTTCTTCCTGGATGTTACTGGTGTTGCCGGGGTGGTGACCGAAAATCGAGTCACAACATAGATTGAACCAACTATAGCACGGCTGTCGGCTGGCATAAATACCTTTGCACCTTGGAGAGGTGGGGTTATGCTTGAAAAAAGATTTTCATCTCCAGATCACTGCTGATGTTATTCACATAAAAGTGGTATTGATCTATATTGTTACTCGTATCCCTTTAACGACAGCGCGGAAGGGTGACATTGTACCATCCTTGCAGTGCGCAATGTACAAGTGAGAAGTACTCATAGGTTGCATACTTAGCAATATCGGCAATTTTCGCGGAGTTTTTACGCTACTTCCGTTAGAGAGCGCTCTCGTAATGACCTAACCCTCGCATTCGCGCCCTGCAGGCATTTTTCACTGTGGCATTTTCCACTTTTTCATTTTTCACTGGTTTCACTTTTCATATGGACGTGCTCGACGCTACGTGTCGTCGCCGCTGCCAGATTTTCGTGGTGAAAGTCGTTTATAAATGCTTCTGCAGATGATGTTCCGAGGCAACTGTTGGACTCTTACATAGATGACTAATGAAGTGGATGTGTCTTGTCAGTAACCTCGTGGTTGCTTACAGATTACTGTGAGAATTTTCTAGAATGGTGGTGTGCTCGGTGAAAAACAGGGAGTATAATACAACATTTGTATTAGGTCTGTGCAGAATAAATGGCCAAAGCATAACTGGCCATAACTTCGCTCAGACACAAGTTTACTTGTTGAAATAAGAACCATTCGAATCTACAGAATTTTGCCAACGATCTGGTAAGGAAAATATACCATCACGATCAAATTCTGGATTGCGAGAATCAATAAAGTCAAGAATGGCATTTTTACCGTGCATAATTTTTCTGCCGCAGGTTTGCATCGGGAACCCGGAAAAAGTGGTAATCCGTCAAGGATAGGTCTGGGGAATAAGGGGGGTGAGGGAGAGGCTCGATGCCTAACTGCATCATTTTTTTACTGAGTGCGCAAAACAACGCAAAACCCCACAGTTCGCAAGTCACGCGGCAGAAACTGATCGAGACTCTCCCTCACCCCCCTTCTTCCTCAGACCTATCTCTGACGAATTACCACTTTTTCCCGGTTCTCGATGCAAACCTGGGTCAGAAGGAGTTCGCCGAAACGATGCATGTTGAAAATGCCATCGTTGACTTCATTGATTTTCGCAATCCTGAATTTGATCATGATGGCATATTTTCTTTACCAGATCGTTGGCAAGGTTGTGTAGATTCGAATGGTTTTTATTTCGACAAATAAAGTTGTGTCTGAGCGAAGTTATGGCGTTTCAAAAAGTGTTCCGTTTTGGCCATTTATTCTGCACAGACCTAATATATTGCTTGTCAGTGCACTACAACACCTAATAACACGCAAAAGACTTATAGCCACCTCACCCCCTGAGCATGTAATAGTAATTAAGGTTGAGGTATAAGGACGGAACGAATGGGTTTCAGCATACGCTCAATTGCGTCTTCCCAAATTGACCCATTTTCTATTAATTCACCAACTCAGCTTTCTGTGGAAATATCATCGAGAATGCATTTACTTGATAACGTTGTTGTTTTTAATTTCAGCGAAAAAACAATTTGCTGTTTAGAAAATGCGATTATTGTTGTTTCTTGGTATTGCCACACTGTGTAAATCGGATGACCTCGTCGCTATGGGATGTAACCGTGATCCCACGTTGGCATTCTGCAAAGCTCATGCAGCCAAGAACAGAGATGCAGGCAGTTCTGAAATCACCGACAAGGATAAGGTACTTTTGTAGATTTACCACTCACTAACTGGACGCAAGACAGCGTTCATAGTGGTGTTGCGTAATCTGCTGAAAATGGTGAAAATACCTATCAACTGAAGAAATTGCGGAATTTGCGTTTCTGTGGAAGTGCGGAATTATGGAATGTGGGAAAAGATCAGATGCGTATAGGTTTTTATACTTCATCTAGTTTTGAGATTAGGGAGTAAAATTCTCACAACTCTATATTTCCACAGAAACGCAATTCCACACTTATTTCCATCGACACCCATCTATCCCTTTCCCACAGATTGCACAAAATTCCTGCAAAATGCAGATTCCATCACTGTGAATGCTGCCTAAGGTCGCGTTTATACTCAGCGCCGGCTGGTAATGGCTGCGTACAAGGTAGCGAGATAGAGTGGCACAGGGAGGCAGAGACGACTTGGGCAACGAGGGAGAGTGGCATTGGCGGAGACGCAGACGCACGCAGCCACGCCTTGTCGCCGGCACCGCAGAGTATAAATGCGACCTAATGAGTTGCGGTAAGGTGTAACGCGACGTCACAACTTTCGTCGATTTTTTTACTCACCGCGCTCATTGGGAAATGTCGAGCGCGCGTCATTCAGAGCGCTGCATCAGATCCTTATGCGCCGTATTCGACGCCATCATTCACTAGCATGACATGACCCTTTTACGTCTTCGAAAAGGTTGGGCTGAGACTGCTTAGCTAGGTTGCACCCTAGAGTTGCATTAGGCCAGGTTCCCATCTCCTGAACCTAAAAAAGATCCCGACGAAATAAATAATAGGTATTGATTTCTGATTTGCTGCTAATTTTCGCGGCAGTCCGCGCTGCGAACGTTGTTTTTGGGACGCTGACTGATGGGCAAAAACCATGGTATCGCAACAAGATGTACCTCTGTAGTCCATCTACAAACTATGAGCAAACGGTGCCACTTATCCCTACCTTACTGGCGCCCAGAAAGGGCGACGATAGTCTCAAGATTTGGATTAAGAATAACGACTTCTCTCAGATTGCCTGTGCAGAACTACGACATGAATATGTGAAAGTCTGTGCACTGTCGGGTCAACATAAAATTGACGAGAAGGAAGATGAATTCTGCCAAGCCTTCGAGAATATCTGCTTCCGTATACCAAAAGAAGAACCTGATCAGTCTACCGTACCGTACGTTTTTCACCTGATTTCGGTAGAATTTTTCACTATTATTTGACTCAAAAGAATACTCTACGCCATAAATGGTGGGGTGAACGGACATGCCTTTCATCCACATTGATGGAATGGTACTGACCATCGTCTGGGTAACACCATCGGGGCGCTAAGCGGTGAGCTCAAAGGCAATGATAGGGATAATTCGGGTGAAGGTGCTAAGATTGTTGAATATGAAGGTCAAGGTGCTTAGAAGTATGAATGTGAAGAAGAATGAAATGGAACGGTCAAGAACCAGAGAAATAAGCTCCTCTTCCCATCACCAATTCTCAAAAGGGATGGGCCAGAATGGGGAAATGGGTGATCTGGAATGAAAATGTTGGCAATCATAAGAAAAGACGCCTCCTCCAAAGCTCAGAGGCGCTCCTTGCCCCTGAAACTTTGCCACATACGATCTTCCCAGACCTGAAGCTTTCGTTTGGCCAACTCAATCAAAAGTTTTTATTACCCACATCACCCCTATAAGCGATTAAAGGCGCAATAGTTTCACTATTTCGGTTCCACCATGCGCCGATGGCCCTTCTGCAACTGAAAGGAGTGCACTTTTATCGGGGCCTGGGTGTAATGAGCGCGTACCGAACCTACGTAGAAAATGGTGACCACCGTTCCAAGATGGTCCACATCGCCATCGATTTAACCAGTGAAACAGATATGTAACATCATCACACAGCTTTTCCGCTATGTAAAGGCAATCCATGGCAAAAAAGCTTGTTGTCGATTGTGGTAAGATAAGATCGGTGAAATTCCGATAGAAAAGGTAATATCATCAGGGAATAGGGGTAGTATCGCTGAATTCTGAGTGATAACATCAAATAAAAAATAGTGCAGGCTTCTTTTGTTTCTAAGCCCATGGTCGAGAAGAGAAAGTCTTATTTTTGGTGTTTTGAATCTAATTGATTTTTCCTTTACTCTGGGCTCTTTTCAACATTCCCAGAATATTTATTGTCGCGATGACAGAGATGATTATCGTAAACTGTGACTTTAACGTCCCCTGGTGGCGACGGCGAGGGACCTATCCCAGGTGTGCTTTTGAAAGCACCGTGAGGAGTACGGAGAGAATGAAAACTGGTAATGCATGTTTCCTATGTGGCGAAACTCGCATCGAAAAAAGCGCGGCTTGTGGTCTCATCTCACAGCACGGCGTGTCGTGGTGCAGTGCATCAGGCGGGCGAGTTGCCGGCGAGGGCGGATCAACGCTCGCGGCCGGCTGATTTAGTTTCCTCACCCGTCTGCAATTTTCCCCCGCTTAGTGACGCAGAAAGGCGCGGAAGAGAGGGGGCGTTCCTAGGCTCCTAATCCATGTTTTTTTTTCACCTTTTAATTTCGCTCATTCTTTTCTGTTACACTGCTGAGTACCCTTACTTTCATATTCCACAATATGCCAAATTCCCCCTTCCGGTGTCTTTAAAGGGAATAGCGGTCTTCCTATCGTCAGGGCATGAAGATTTCCCATGGCGTCATACTTACACTCCTGGAATAGCCACCATGGAGAACAACAAATAATCTTCATTGGACGGCATGGGTAGAATCGAAAATGCATCCCGTGTTGAGAAGGCTCGCTTTTCTTCTTTCCATCATTACATCAATCCGTCTCAAAGTCCCTTAGCTTTCGTCATATATTGGATCTGTGGGATAGCCCTACTTTCACCTCCCATCACCTCGCCCTAATCAGACTAGATCTCGGTAACATATGTCGTTCCATAGTGATCACACTTGATCACATCCCACATACTTCTGGGTTCTGGCCAAAGCTTCTCGAGATTTTCTGGATTTTACTATATGAGCCGTAACCAGAGAATTAATTATCAATGAATCATTCACTTGTAGAACGGCTTTGATAAGAGAGCTAAAGCCAATAAGTGCTGACGATTCTGATGAGGATGAGGACAAGACAACAACTACGAGAGAGTGAGTAGTTTCTTCGATTTCAGAATGTTCCATAGTGAAAAGACAGAGGCTGAGGTAATTTGGCGCGTTCATACGTAAATTATGCAATGGGACAATATCGTGTATGTAATGCCATGCCGCTAGGAATTCATCTATAAAGTCCCGCCAAAGCCCATCGAATGACTTCGCTACTCTGTGTCGTTTACTGTACCCAACTTATTAGATATAAATAGTCAAATACTCTCGAAAGTACGACTCCGAACGGACTCGAACCTGACGTTTTTGGCGCATGGCGCAAATGCTGATCCATTGCACCAACATGACTATGTAATGCCATATGGAGTGTCCGTAAAGCAATGGATTAGAGGAGGCTGACTGAGAGCATAGATGTGAGATCGAGCCTTGTGGTACGCACTTTGTCCATAGGCCACTTTGTCCATAGCTAACAATAAGCACTTATGGTGAGCCCTAGATGAAAGTGAGTGGCTTTAAAAAGAATCTTCTCATTCACTGGCGATTTCAGGCCTGAGATGAGAAAGAAGAAAAAGAAAATTGATTTTACGAAATTCTGTAAGGAATTCAAAAATCGATACCTATTCGTGTGTCCTGATCCACTTCGATTTGGTCAAAAGGTACGTATGTCTTACCACAAGTGAGCAAAAGTGGCACAGCTTTTTACGAAATGACTGTTGCTGTTTTGTGTGGATTCCTTGCCAAATAGCTTTTCTTACAGTGGTTTTTGAATTCTTTGATGGACCACCAAAGTAGCTGAGTAGCTTTAGGCAGTGATATTCTGTCCAATCTACTCAGAACGATGCCATGTGCCACTTCCCGATCGTCCTGTAGTACCAACACGGAAACCACCTCACGGAAGACGAAGCAATTCTGTTGAACGTATTTGTCAAAGTTACAGGTATGTATGACTGGATCCCGCGCCGAAATTAGCTCTTGTGCCGCAATTTGCCGGAGTTTTCAAAATTTGTCGATCACGAAAGGGTCCGAGTGTGACCCACAATACTGCGGAGAACAAAACGCTTATACATAAGACATTATGTACATAGTAGCAGTGGTCGTAAACTTCGAAAGCAAAATATTTTAGATTTAGGGATGCCTTTGCGGAAGCAGGAATTATGCTAAATCTCACGCTAATGTTCATGTTTTTGGCGAGAGAGAATACGACCAATGAGGCCGCGTCCATACTCTGCGTTGCCGCGGCAGTGTATGACTGCGTGTCTCTGCGTCTCCGCCTATGCCAATCTGCCTCATCGTCTGCGTCGTCTTCGCACGTTCTGTGCACCATTCTACTTCGCTTCCTGTGAACGCAGTCATGCTCTGCTGAGGCTGAGTACGAACGCGGCCAAAAACGGAGAACTAGAGCGCTGGCGGGCACAAATATCTCATGAGATCTCCAACAGCATTTAAATTAGAAAGGAAACATAGGAAGTAGAGAAGTAGGAACGGTAAAGAATTGAGCATTTTTGAGAGACCTGACCTGGCATGGGATCTTATGTGTGCCGCTGCAGTAAGTTGCAGCGCTTCAATTTATTCAACGCATAAGGCTGACGGCGAGCCGTTATTACGATAGTACTTCTACTTGTAATTGTTGTGTTTGTCCTATGCTCGTTTAGCATTTTGTGCTTTTTGAAGTGTTAGCCGTTTCCTTGTTTCGAACCCTATTGATTCGTGTCTTCTTCGTGATACTGCTGCGAAGAGAGCGATTGTCCGGAGAAGATCCAGATATTACACTTTGAAAAATTTGTGCCATACTTCAGTCAGATTTGATGCTTTACAGAGGATTCGCAGAAAGGTACTGTAACAACAATCCGCTCAGTGTTTTCACCCTCAGTCAACCACAATATCGTGAAGGATGCGAGAAGTATTGGCGATTTTGCACACGACGAAATGGATGAAGAAGAGTAGATTGAAAAATACTGTAAATAATTGTATGAAATAGAATTCCTGTGATTTATTATTAAAACTACCGAAGAACATTGTAATATATCAAGAAATCGAGAAAGCCAAGTTACTTACAAACTTGTGAGAAGCCTTGGATTAACTTTACATTAACGCAACCTCTATTACCAACATACTATGTATTGTCAACGGAGTATCGGTGGTAACATGAGCAATACGTACAGTTTGTCGACTTAGGAAAGTAGCTAGTAGACGCTTCCGAATCAGAATAATCCTTGTGACTGCTCGTAGAACCTTGTGACTGCTTGTCTCCGATTTGTGAATCGGATCGAGTTCCTGTGTGTGGCGTAACATTCCCTCGAGGGAGGGTGCGCGTCGACTGGTCGAATATTCGCGCGTCCACCCGCGGCGAGTGCGAGTGGCAGCTCTATGTACCTGTTAAACCACCACGACCCCCACCAACAACAACATAGGCGAGCTTCTGGAGCTTCCAACGTGCAATCTTCGAAGATCTTTCACAGTACCAGCCCATTGCGCTTTGGGTGGGATTCCAATCGACTGCGGCAAGTCATACCTGCGACGCCGCGAGTGCTATGCCGCGAAGCGAAAATTCGACCAATCGGCCCTCACCCCTTGAGGGATAGCTGTCATACACTGATCGCGGGTACAACCGCATTGCGGTAGTGAAAATCATGACAATGGACAAAAACATGATGCAGAGGGGATATCGGAATGATGCACATCATAGCTGAACACCTTTTATACTACTCATTCAAGTGGAAAAAGATAATCACCAAACCGCGGTAAAGGATGTGCCTTCAACTTCAATTGGTAGACATGATGACTGTGTAGGGATCCGCCGAGCGTGAAGACTTAACGCTGCGGTCATTCTTGTGAAACTACTATTTGCTAGTTTGTGCGATCGCATGTGTTGTCGTGCCTACTTCGTGTGCGTGGGCATTTGATTAAACTCTGTGAAGGGAACTAGGGGGAACTTGAGTTAAGCAGCTTGCCTTACTTGTATTAGATCCAAATTTCACCTTCCTAGTCTTGGGCTTCCGCTCTGATATGAAGAGGGGACATTGTGGAATATTCAAAGAAAATTAGGCAGTTGGAAGTAGAAATGTGATCTTGCGTCAACTCTGAACACCTGAACTCCTTCTGCTCAGCTCTGCTGCCTATTCTATGCTCGAGCTGCTGCCTATTCTATGCTCGAGCATGTTTACTTTGAGCGAATTTCGGTGCCATATGAACCTCTGAGAGAAGAAGGGTACTCAACGTTGTTAGATGAACAGTAATATGTCTACATGAGCGACATGTATGTAATGTATTGAAGATATCGTACATACAGTCCATTTTGGAGAGAGTAAGAGGGCGTGGCTAGAGGCTCGGGTGAGAGTGTGTCAGACTCTTACCCCGCCACACACTCTCACTCTCACCGCTCAGGCCACGCCCTATCTAGCACTGTGAAAACTACTGTATCATGTACATGTCAGTGAAGCGATGGGGAGCGAAGATTACATGTTACAGCAAGCCTATGGAGATTTCTATGGAAGGAATGTGGTTTTTCGCCCGAGAGAGAGAGAGGAGTCTGAGATAATTGAGCTTCCGCAAGCGAAACGCCTACTTTCCAGATGTAATTCCGTGAACTTCAAAAATCGCGCTAAAGGCGCAGTTCACGATGATTTTGGTGCCTTTTCGTGCTTCATAGAGACTCTTGGTGTGCTGAAGAACGCGTATGTGAAAAAAAAGCAATGTAATTTTCAAAGGACTTTGAAATTAAGATGTTCCTGGTCTTTAGCTTCGACGAGTTTGCGGTCTAGAAGCAAACATTTCGTCAAGTTTTCATGTGATGGTATCATCCGATACCACCATGTCCGCCCGGTTGATAGTATAGTGGGAGTTTCACTTATCGTTTCTTGTCGCACTCGATATCAAGTGTCTTATCCACGTATATACTACTGCTGCCCCGCTACCATAGTAGGGGCCTCGGCCACGATCCACTACCACGACGCTACACCTGCACGAATCCACTCCGACGCCACTCACTTGAGCTCCCTTATTGGTCAACTGAGCAGAATGGGTGCCGTCGGAGTAGATCCGAGCGGGTGAAAGGCCGTGATAGCGCACGGTGGATAGCGCAGCGCACCAATCACTGCCTGCCTCAGAAAGTGGGTCAACCTATCTGGTTATCGTGGAGCGTGCCTTCAACGCAAGAAAACTGCGCGCCATTTTAGGCGGCAATTACCGAAATTCTAAAACGGTGTGACATATATTTACGCTATTGCCCATACAAAGCCCACATATCGCTAACTTCAAAAAAAGAACTATATAACTAACCATATTTCAAGCTCGGAACGAACCTCAGAAACTTTAAAGATTCCGGAAAAGTGAGACGTTAATCAGAATGGCCAGAATATACTTCCCACTTCCTTACGTTCGTGTGTGTGCACCGAACACGCCTAGTACGACGGCACACGTCCGCTCCCCTTTTTCACAAAGTTTGCGGCAAATCTTTCCACATGCACTATTATCAGTTATAGTCACACCGTTGATGTCCCCGTACCACCTTATGACATTTGAAAGGAGAGGATTCTATGACTGCTGGTACGTGAATTTTCGGCTAGATACACAGACACACATAGGAACAAATGCTTTAACCCTTGTATATTAAGATGCATTGGAATCTCTCGTTACTGAATTTTAATAGCTCTCAGGTCTAAGGGTTCTTGAGAGAGAAGCTGTGATCGTTTTTGATGCTGCCTCCACAAGGATAATGCTACTTGGAGATTCGAGAGAACCATGAAGAAACGAGTGGACCGCTGTGCGCGTGGAAAAACGGGAGAAGTATGAATGGTCTTGTCACCGCTATCCACATACATGAGATGTCTATTTTGTTCCAGAGATTCTGAAAAAAAATTCAGAATTCGTTTCGGGATGGACTTCACGCTAGACAGCGCTGTAGAAGTAGATTTTATCAGCGTTCTTCGCAATCTTCATGGAAGAAATCGTTGTAGATACGCAAGCTAACGAGATAATAAACGAAATTAACTTAAGAATAAGGCGGAGGTGGTGTAGTGACAGATAGCGCACTATCCACTCTCATGGTGCGGAGATCAAACCCCGCATCAACGCCCGCTCAGGCCAATCAAGCCTTCCATCCCTCCGGGGTAGGCAAATTGGTACCAGATCTGTTTGAGAGGACAAAAGCAGTGACTTGTTTATTGGCTGGCCCCCGCAAGCCATTGTATGGCCACATCACATTCACCAGCCGTCACGATTCTGAATGGAACTAGAATGTGTGGCGTGTCCCAGGAAGGGATTGGTAAACGCCAGAAGCTTTATCCTTCATCTTTTAACTTTAACATAAGAATGAAATGAATCGATATGAGATTCAAGTAAAGACTGAGACCCGCCGTCATCACATGGAAACTGAATTTCATGGGCGGTTCTACATATGCTTGTAATCTGTGTGCCAAAGCGGTCTTACTCAAGGATAAATACGAGAGGAGAGAGCAGAACACAGCATGCATATACACACCTACGAAGCCTTCATTATGGCCCTTTGTGCGAGAGCACAGCGTACGATTTCTCCACCGTTACTGTATTTGAGGTACTTTGTGTTTATGGAGATTTAAGAGAGTATTGCAAACTGAATGAAAGGTGTTCAACTTCCCTCAACGGTGCTGCGCACTAGATGCAAAAGAGGAGCTGCGATTCAGCACAGTGAGAAAATACTAAATCAGTTCAGAAAAACGCTAAAATTGCTTTAGCTACACTCTGTGTTCAAAACTGGGCGGACACTGCAATTTATCTTCACAAAATCGAAAATCATGGCGGAATTAAAAATACGCTGCTGTCGGCGACATATGGCACCGATTACATGCAGGGGAAAAACGACGGAGGATGAAGTGCGATGGTATCCACGTATAAGAGGAGACTGCAGTTCAATCACAGTTTTCTACTCAGTGCAAACCCCCTGAACAATCTCAGAAATGTCCCTTTGTCACTTGAGATGAACATGCACTGGACAACAAAAAGAAGTTGGGATACGTGAAATACTAATCGCTCAGCTGAAGCTGAAGCTGAACATCGTCCAAATAACCAAGTTGATATTCGACTAATACATCGATCTTCATATCGAGGGCTAAGTCGCAGATGTTTTGTGCACATTGTGAACGGCAATTTTTATCACTGGGTATAACACTTGGCATAATAAAAACAATCGGAAGTATCATGTAACAGGAAGCTTGTACTGAAATCATGATATAAACAGAGGAGTCCTAGAACATGCCTACACCTTCAAGTTTTCACAGATCACATTTACTCAAAATTGTCTATTTCCTACTGCGTGAAATGACCAATAATGGCATGGTGCAAAAATTTTGCATCAAAGTTTAACCATACATCCTTATATAAAGGGATTTGTGTCTCATAGGAGATTTGTGGGATTTGTGACGTGTGTGATTTGAGAATTTTTTCGAGCCGGTCCTACAATGGGCAAGTTTCTAAGAACGTATTCCCGATATTCTTTGAGAAATACAATAGGAATAATTGGATCAATCACTGGAAAGATTGCGTATAGCCCTCGGATAACGGTGGTCATTGCAACGGTGCTTCTGGTACCACTGAGCAGCAACAGAAACATGAATCCCATCGGTGTATACATGAACACTGTTGGACATGCCGCCTGAAAACAAAGATTTCCCACGGTCTCGAGCGGCCATTATTACTAATGAACTATTGCACAATGCTCACTGATTTGTTCAGAACATCATAGCTTCACACACAAGCGCAGTCTGGTGACGATGACCACTTCAGTGCGACCCTATTTTTTGTGTTTATGTTGCCCATTTCCCAGATTTCATGTGGCACAATCAAGTTATCGTAAGAGCGCAGCAGGAGTAGATTGCGACAGCGGATTCATTTTGTTAACCCTAACACAGCAACACGTGCCATCCATTTAAAGCATATGCCCGTCCCCACGACACAGGCATATCTGAGAGCGAGACTCCCGCTCTATGGCGCGATTGCTATTAGGCTGGAACATAATTTCTGTTACACTTTTTATTTTTCTTGTGGGAAACTGTGGAAGCTTCTGGAATGCTTGGTAGTGGGGGTATATAAAGCGAGTGTAAAGACTAGTGATTAACACATTCATATTCTTTATGGCTTTATTTGCAGTGAATCTACGACAATTTCGCGAGAGGTACGAAATTCACGAACACCGCCCCGGTTCCTCAGCATGCAAAGCCACTAACCGAATGGGTGTAGAGTGGGACACACGAATCTAGGCCGTGACCCTGTAACAGCCTGTGGCCTTTGACCTAAGCCTTAAATAATTCAGACAATTTGTTCATGTAAATCGTGTCCTCCTTGCAAGTCTGTTCCGTTGTATAGTCAAATTGTCTGAATTATTCATGTCACAGGGCAAAGGCCACAGGCTGTCACAGGGTCACGGCCTAGATTCGTGTGTCCCAACCGTCACCCCTAACCGAATCACCCAGTCGGTCCCAGGTACCGTCCCTCATATGGCGGCGACCCGATGGCTAGATCGACTCAAATTGGAACAGAAGAAAATTTCAAAAAATTGCACAGAGAAAAAAATTTCTTAGAAAAAGAGCGAAAAATTGCCATCCAACACGACAGTCACTGCCGATCTCTACTGCAGGCAACTGGACACCGTGGCCGCAAATTTCACCGAGAGTATGGACCGAGACTTCTTCCTCCACGACCGCTTGCCCACATGTGGCAACGTTGGCGTGTCAAAGGATCCAGGACCTTGGTTGGACTAAGCTCCCCCCTCCACCGTAATCTCCGGACATGGCCCCAACTGACTGCCACATATTCCGATCTCTCACCGCTTCCTCGACTGACGGCAGTTCAAAGATGACGATGATCTCAAAATCGGCCTCCAGGCTTTCTTCGACCAGAAATCCCCAGACTTCTATAGGCAAGACACCTATCGTCTCATTATTCGCTGGCAATATATTGGTGACCATGGTGGCACATATTTTGTTGACTGAAGTTAGCACAATTAAAAAAAATAAATTTGAAATTTTTCGTCAATGTGTAACAAAAATTATGTTCCAACCTAATATGAATGCTAGCGTAATGCAGTGACCTAAAACTTCAGTTTGCTAAGGCTAGTCTTTATAGAAAGATTGCGTATAAAACGATCTCAATCTGCATAGCAATTCATATAATTTTGCCGTAATCGCATAATTTCAATCCCTAGTGAAGGAAGGAAGAACTTTCTTCTCCTTCCGAGCTCAGGCAAAATAGCGTCCGTAGTGAAACAACTTCATCTTATTCCGATACTGCTCAATCCTTTGCGGTCGCTGACCAATCGGTTACCAGTTGTGACTGCTAATTAGTGCTGTCACCAACGAGACTAATGTAAGTACGATACGATTACATACCCGAAAGAGTCCAATGAAAATAATAGTCAAGAATAAGAGTGACGTGATAGAGAATCACCTGCAGCATTAAAAGCAAGAACAACTTTTTGTGATGATTCATCTGCCTGTTGAGCTGGACTCCCCTCAGAGTAGCGATGATACGAATCGCGCAATAACCATTTGTACACATCAGCACGAACAAACAAAAGCCGTTTTCACAGAGTAACACAAACGGAACGACATCCGTCATATGCTGAAACAGAATTCGGATTGTTGCTGCGCAAATGAATAGCGACTCTTAAAGGCAGTATTAGGGACAATTCGGACGAAAAGTAAAAGAAGTAGTGAATATGAAAGTCGAGGTGCCTAGTAATAGGACAGTGAAGAAAAAACGGACGGAATTGGCCAAAAACCCGAGAAATAGGACCCCCTCCCCACCGTTGATTCTCGAGGTGGACGACCATTTCGTCAACAGGCGGGTGGCCCGGACGACTCTGCCATTGGCATGTATTCAGGTAATCAATACGCAAAAACAGCGTGGAAATAACACAAAAAAACTCGAAAGGCATCCCATCGTTGACTGCAGACTAGAGAAGACAATAAGTGAGAACTAAAGGAAAAGAAAAGAAGAATAGAAAAGAAAAATCGCGAACTCTACGGGTAAGCAGCACAAAGCAAAACACTTAAACAGATAATCAGCTGATTAGAAAAGGGTCTGCGACGCTCTGTTTACGAAAGCGCGCCCGATCGCTCCAGCCTGCTGCATCGCCTTGGCCCTTCCCAACCCAGCCAATCATGGGGAGCTCGTCGCCAGGAGGCGGGCTGCCCTAAGCAAAGGCGGCTTACCCTGATGAGGCCGCCTCCGCCACAGCTCAAGGGGGCGCCTTCCGCGGGGGATTTAGCCATGCAAAAGCCTCTCAGACCGGTAGTTTTTCACTAAATGACTCCATTTCGGATTCCCTGTCACCCACATTATCCCAAACACTGTTTTTAAACTTTACGAATGAGCCTATGAGCGCTCTCGCAATAGCAAACCGTGGCTAAGGCTAAAGAAGTCCCACCCATTCGTCACTTAGACTTATGTCTTAGGCAATTTCATAGTCTACACCAAGCTTACACCACACACTTTTCGTGCAACGCATGCTTTCTGTGCTGGCGAATCCGTGCTGTCGCGTGAATTTTGAACATAACCATGACGTTTGCGTTTTGTGGCTTGCGCGAAATGAATGCTGGTCCATGACTGCCGCCATATTCGGCGCAGCAATCGCATGTACAGCCTTGATACTTTGCGTGCAGCCTGTTGACCATTTTCATATAGAAGGTGCGCAAAAATAACGTGCTGGCATATTTACTATTGTAAAGATAGAGAAGCAGTAGGTTGAAGAAAGTAAAAGAGGCAAAGCACATGGTAGAAAGCGGTACACTGACACTAAATCGTTGACATATGTATGGTTCCAGTTTGTCAAGTTCTGTATCTCAAATATAATGTTTCAAACTGAACAACAGCGAATGCGAAATTGACTTAATAGGTTATCGCGGCCTTCCTTGGCACATTGAGAACGTTCTCTTTGTTGATTTCCTTGAGAGTTGAGCGCCGTCATTATGAAGTTCAATTTTCCATCATGAGCACGACGTGAGCAGCTTCTTATTAGCCAAACCGCTGAGACGGTCAGCCACAATCATTTGAAGACGGCTCACAATACTTGACTCTCTGTGATACTTCGTTCCCGTTGCAACAAATAAGCGAGAGTTTAGCCAGCAATGGCTACCAGTTTGTGGCTTCTGGCAAAAATTAACAGTGAGATGCGTCAAAACATGAGTCATTCTCAAGTCTTAGCAGTATTTCTTGGCGTTGTTCTCGGATTCATGGTTCGAATGACTCGATTTTCTGTGAAGGTTGTTTTGTCCGATCGTTGCCTCTGGTAATGAATGATAGTAGCTCGATAAAAACTTGACAAGCAAAAATTGTAACACTGGTGTTGTAACACGGGTGCTACTTGTCCCTCATATTGCGTGCTATGGGCCTCTGGAGTTGAACCGCCCGAATAAAGGATCTGTGGTTCCACGTAAAATTGCGAATGCTGCTCACCGTCATTTTAAATCCGAAATAGGCTGCCTCATCAAGTTTCAAACCCGTATCCTGGTATATAATAGGATTCCACTCTTCGAGGAACTCCTCATCACGCCAGCTATTGCACCATAACATTACGAACCAGTTAGTTGCGAAAAGAAAGCTTATCAGTATTATCAAGCAAATCCATTTGTTTGACGAATGCGCTCTCACAAAATCGATGCTGAATTGCGTTTCAATAGTGACAATGGAGCACACAACGTTTCTTTGAATTTCAAAAGAAACGCACTGGCATAGATGAAGATACCGATAAACAAAGCTGTTTGTAATGATCAATAATGAGAACACGAACGCACTACCAAAAATAATAAGTAAAGGGGTTCCCAAGGGTCGATGACGAAAAGCACCGATTGCCACGAATACTCCACTGAAGTCGTACGTAACTGCCACCTGAAACAAGCTGATATTGATGTGGTGTGCTACGAATGAGGATCCACTCGCTGAAGTAAAATGTTTTCGCATGAATGTTAAGCAGTATTACTAGATTGACACTTCATGTATGATGAGATCTACAGCGTGATATTGATATGCCCCTTATGTAAATGCATGTTACTGCTTTACCTTTAAAAATCGTTACTGTTACTGTACAGTTGCCTTCCCTCCATTAATTTAGCGCTTTGAAATACCATTTTCAGTGATAGAGAGGTCTAGCCAAATGTTTTACACTATTCACTTTATATTTTGTTTGGCTCATTTTGTTTCAATGAATTTAGTGTGTTAAAATTGATAGCAAGGTCCCTCTGTGCGTGTCCGTCAGTATGCCTGTTTGGTCGGTGTTCACATCAAGGATCAGGATTATGTACCAGCCATCCCATGATCCTGATTTTTTGAACTGTTACAGAGGAAGCTAGAGGGGTGGCACGAAAACATCAGTGGTGGGTTATAACGATTGAAAGAGAAAATTCGTTGCAGAATTTAATTGTTATGGAGGAAACGCGTGTCGTGATATTTTGTTATTGGTTGGATTGCAGTCGTGCCGATATTCTGAGTAATTTACCTCGACTAGCATTGTGGCACACAATATTGTGTGCACCAATTGTATCGTGCAAGACGAGCTCACATCAAACCGCTATCAGCATGCTGCGGGTCTATTCTATATCATACCACTATATCACTACTTTATGTGATAAACGCATTATCGTGAGCCAGCAAGGCTTAAGTGCGGTGTTCTCTTGTTGCAGCGTTGGGATTATATGTATTGACAAACAGTCGTGAGGCGAAGGTCGCAACCTTGCAACTTGCAGATTATATTTCGAAAACGAGAGGTGCACCAATGTAGTAATGAACGATTCAATCCGTATGATTGCTTTCATGCTCTGCGTTGCTATCGCTGGCTCTTTTTGAGACGTGCTGTATAACATGTGATCCAGCTGCAACTCGGTTTATTTTATTAAAAATCTGGAACCACTGCACCAAGGATAGACAGTAATCCCAGGAAAAAGCTTCCAAATTTATAATTACTATAACGGAAGAGAACAGAGATGGAAAAAGGAGAGAAAAAAAGAAGGAAGAAGCGATGTCTGACTGGACCAAAACGTCAAATGAAACGCGCAGGGATGACATAAATAGAGCACGTTGCAACAGGCGTCGCCGACAGTGCCACAGAGTAGGAAGTAAACCAAACCATCTCATTGTGACTGTCACTGCCGATCATGGCTCATGTACGGGCTTTCCAAATTCCGATAACGTAACGAGTGCTTTTGGATTATTTATGATGCCGCTGGTCAGGATTATGGGTAATATCAGAAAATAGAAAAAAAGAAACAGTGCTGATCATGAACACGCGTCATCAATCCGCTACTACTTGGCTAGTGAATAAAACTTTGGTAGGGATCATTACAGTTATAAGTCAATAGCTGATGTCAAGCTAGGTGTAACTTAAGAGCAGTGACTTGATTGCGTGTAATTAGTAACTCAGAGCATATTCACACAACAGAGGAATGTAGAAAAAATTGTCTGGGTGATGATGTGTAGCATTTCTGCATTCCGCTAGAGTAATTCAAGAAGTGACCCAAAGACACAACGATGGTTCCCAGGGCAACTGTTCAGGTTCCTTTCGCGATAGGATAAGATAAAACAAAGTTAGAAATTATTCAGAACACTCAGATTCGAAGTTAGTCAGTTTTGCTGATGAAGGCAACATCTGCAAGACGAAGCAGGAGATATCGTTGAATTGCCATCGAGCAGAGACACTGTGATCAAAACCTTTATTGTTGAAGCTTCTGAACGTTCTCCTGAACGATTGAATCAGAACTTCTATCTTCATTGCTGGCCGCCTTACGATGAGAATAGATGTGCTAAGGTCCCATAAATGCATCGGTAACGTTTTAAGTGGACATGACGAGGTTGTTCGCTTTGAACCCTCTCAATTGACCGGAGCTCGAGTCAGCAGCCAATAGAGCAATACCCTTCACCGCTGGGAATCGAGGATCTCTTGTCGGCCGCCTTGTTTTCTTTCAGAATTTGGCGTTGTTTTCACCTTCCTGGCGCTTCTACATTTACTGATTCCTCACTTGCATTTTCTTAGGCATGCAATAAGTTGACCAAATCATAATTGCTAAACTGTAACAGTATTCGATCTTCACCCAACTCTCGCAAGTCAAAAAACTCACCGGTAACAGAAAAAGACAGCCCAAAGCCAACACAACGTCCTGAATGGCTGTCAGAAGGAAAAACCACCGATAGCCTTGAACTCGTTTCAGCGGGCAACGTATATATATGAACAGCAGAAACAAGCTAGTCACAGTTGCGAAAATACTCACAATTTTGACAACGCCGTTCACGATGTAGGTTACTTCTGAATCGCTCATCCTTCTGAAGGAACATAAAATAAAATGTAGGGATAGATCAGTTTGGGTAAGATTCAAGAAAACTTCGGCGAAATGGGAAAGTGCACTACAGAAATGCAGGACTTCAGCGAAAAAAAAGCACGGGGGAGCATGGAACTGGAATAGCGTAAACGCGAGGGCAGTTATGCGGAAGATCATGTTATATCATGCAGTCATATCATAAATGACGAGGTGCGCATACACTTAAATGCCATTCACTTCCGTGAGTAAATTTTACAGTGCCTATTATTACGTGCGACTAATAGTAGTTTTAATCATTCCAGAAAGGAGCGATTTCAAAGCGCATGCACCAGGGGGGGTCAGAATAGCTGATTATTTTGAGGGTATTTTGAGCATGTGAAAGGAACTGCGATGGTCGAAGCTACGTAGGGGGCTGGATTAATGGTAGCCATGAATTAATCAATGATAAACTGTTCCCGTTACTGGTACGTGAGATGTTACTTTTACTGGTACTTGCGATGTTACCTATCATTGACTAGTTCATGGTTACAATTGATTCCGCACCCTACGTAGCTTCGACCATCGCATTTCCTTCCCATACTTCTTTTTGAATTAGAATACGAAACGTCGAATGTGAAAGTAGCGAAATGGTGACCGACCACTTGGACTTGGTTCGAAATTCGCACGCTTTGCTTACCACACATATTGCTGAGCATGAGTTCGGTGTTTTCCACGGTCTTTCATCCATCTACGGTTCAGACATTTGGGCAAAAATGTATAACAGAGAAGACAAGATGTCTCCTAGTCATCAGGCACTGAGGGCTGTTCGACTTTTGGCAAGCAGCAAGGTGTGCATGGAATAGTATTGTGTTGTAGCCCTATTAAATAAGGTGTAAAGTACGAGTAACTGAGGTCAGGAGACATGCCCAAGACTCAACAGGGATTTACTTCAAGAAAGCTATAATTAGTGGATGGTGAAATTAAAGGCACTGGAATGTGCTTGCATAGGGTAAATGGTCTCATTGTGTAGATCCTCTCTACAAGTAGCCGTTCGACAAGGCCCAAACAAGGAAATCAAGGGTCTCGCTTCGATGAAGCTAGTCACGCGCTGTAATCGTTACTACATAGTGAAATCGTCGCTTCCGAAGCATACCAAGATCTCGTTAACAGACTCTTCTATTTATCATTTCTCTAGACCATACTCTGACGACTTATCCAGTATCTGTTTCCAATCGTTCGCTGAAAAGTTGTTGAATTTCAACCATAAAGTGAATTAGAGAAATGATAAATAGAGACTAGAGACTAAATAGAGATAAATAGAGATAAGAATTAGAGAAGTGATAAATAGATAAATAGAGATAGAAATGATAAATAGACTAGAGAAATATAAATAGAAGAGTCTGTTAACGAGATCTTGGTATGCTTCGGAAGCAACGATTTCACTATGTAGTAACGATTACAGCGCGTGGAGGCTGGGCTGGCAGCTTTCTCTTAACGAATAAATCTAAGCACCCGCAAAAATTACTTGCTACAACCCAACGAAAAATAACTTTTCGATTAGCTCCAAAAAAGCATGGAAGTGTTTGGAAAAAATAATCAAAATGTGTTGAGTGTATGTACACAATCTTTCCATCGAGGTTCCTCCCAACGAAATTTTTTCCAAAGAAAGTAAAACGAAAGTGTTCGTAGAGTGAGAAAATTGTTAACTCCAACGGTGCGGCGACAATACATGTGTTATTGAGCCAAAGCAGGTGTTCAGAAAGTTCATCACGAGAAAATGTCCGTCATAGCGTCCATGGACTGTCTAGATGCTGATGTTCCGTGCCTGAAAGCTGAAAGGGAGATACAATCTTGTACCTCAACGGTTTCATTCCGAGTAACCGTATAATATGTCGTGAGCATGCATCTCCGTATAGTAAGTGGTGGAAATATCAAGTTCTACAAATATGTTCCATTATTACCATGAGAAAGCAATAGTTCGCGATGATAACAGCTGCGCCGCGGGCTTTGTCGAAGAGATGCTCAGGGTAGATGTGTTTTTTATCTGAACTTGACAGAGAAGAAGCCCCTTCGTTCTTCCTCTAACGTTAAAGTTTGAGCTAGAAATTGTATATTGACCCCTACTCGAGAGTGCAGCTTTTTATAATATGACCTCTTCATTGTGATAGCACCTATTCCGCATCACGCTCCTTCTGACAATGAGGGCTGCGCACACTTGCCAACGTCACAAAGAGCCGTTGCCGGAGTCTAGCCCACGCACGTGGTCTTTGCTGCTTCGCAAAAGTGATTCAGCGGGATTCCAGTCTGTCAAACGCAAAAATAGCAGTGGAAGCATTCTACATTGAATCATAATGAGTAATGAGCCGCTCTATCCCTTCTCAGTCACATCGCACTGATTAAATGCACTACAGTCTATTGACATCGCTAGACTAAATAATTCCTTCTGATTGTCTCATACAAAGAAAACAATAAAAACTGTAACTGAAGGTCGCGATCTGCCGCAACAGCTGCGTTAAAAAGAAAAGTTTCTAATTGGCAGTCAACAGCTGAATCGTACTAATTGAGAGCTACCTGATAATCTGAAAGTGCGTTCTGGTCGATAAAAGCTAGAATTTGAATTTAGTACAAAGGACAAAACGAAATTGTAGCGAGAAAAAAGCAGCACCAAGCTTTCGAAGCATGAAAACCAGAACCCATGAATGTGCTTAAATC
Source organism: Trichostrongylus colubriformis (assembly GCA_963978905.1). Taxonomy (NCBI): domain Eukaryota; kingdom Metazoa; phylum Nematoda; class Chromadorea; order Rhabditida; family Trichostrongylidae; genus Trichostrongylus; species Trichostrongylus colubriformis. The sequence goes on from OZ022257.1 coordinate 6,204,885, forward strand.
ATTTTAAAGAAAGGTGTGAATAAACAGATTTAAAAATCTGTAGTCACTTCATTGAATACTTACAGTATGTTAAAAATAAAATCATCGTCACTGTCTATAATCTAATGAGGAGTTGCGTATTAGAGAGATGGTATCAAAAATGGTCACAAACTCCCCTAGTTGTGAGCATCATACAAAGTTGTGGCTGCTTAGTCCATATCGCGTACTAAAAATAGTATAGGGACGGAAGGCTTCGTAAATTTCTGGCCGATCTTCCCAGTGCTTCTTTCTTGTTAAGTCTTGATGTCGCGAATATAGATAAACGAGAGAGGACAACGGCATAATGTCGCTGGCACAGACCAAACTATGCATCAAAGCTACATCCAAAGCATGAAAAACCCCTTTCGAACATTACCGTGTGTTTCATCTCCATTTTCGCTTGGTAAAGCATTTTCACTAATGGATATGCAGGCAAACGCATCCTATACTGGCGTTTGTGCCAGCATAGAACGCGCTCGTGCCTTCAGACGATTTTGATGTTATTGGCAGTCAAATGTAGCAAAGAACAATGTCAAGCTATTCTAAGGCAATAGAACGGTAGGTACACCTTCGATTACCACCGTAAGTGCACGTAATGACCGTTTTGCTATGGCGACTCAGAACTTGTTGATTTTCTTACAGTTAGCCAATCGATTTTTTACAGTCAATCACATTAACTTATAGTATTGTTCTCAACTTAAAATCCGAACTATCCTGTATACTTTACAAAGAAAGAATGATTCTTCATTTAGAGGTATATGTGTTCATCATGACTATTTTCCTCGAGAGAATGGTGCAGAAGTAAACAGCATGTCCAAAATACTCGAGAGGATAGATAGGATACTCGAGACCATGTCTATGCGATGTTCCTCGCTAACTCTGCTGCTTGCCTGGAGTATTTCTTTGAGTTTCTGTAGGCTGAAGTCGGTTTTATACGTTCTTGATTTTTCTTCTAACTGCAGCTTTGAGATTTCTCGAAAGAGGACTGGTTTAGCTTTCGATTTACATGTACATCTTGCTCAACATAAATCCGAATAATATTAGTTCTGCGTAGATTACTGATGAAGCTAAACTTAAGAGCGATTCTGTAGGTGACTCTACTTGAGTCATGCATTATTTAGAACTTTCTAGGCACCTGCTACACCTATGAAGTCATTATTTTTGAATGAGCTGCGATATTATTCGTATGTAGTGTTAAGTGGAACACCTCATTCCAAATGGAGCTTTATATTAGATGGTGTTTGCTCCATGTGACGGACTTGGTAGAGGAAGACGAGTTTTCCGTTGGAAAGGATGTGGATAGGGGATGAGTCTGACTGGAAGTTCCTACTTCCCTACAGCAAGCTGTCAATTCCACCTCCGTGGGAGATGGTTTTGGAAAAGGATTCGAAATGTAATCAGCCACAAAATCATTTCAAACGATCTTAGTATTGTGCTGTCACGAAGCCTCATGATTATCTGAATGTGTTACAATAAGATGAGACTCATCTCAGTCTCATCTTATTGTAACACATTCATTTCAAACGATGTTGAAGGTGCCAAGATGCAATATTGAAATGGTGCAAAGAGTCAGTGGATCCGATTGTGCCTTGAAATCACGATGATCTGAGTGTAGATCTTCAACACTCTAATGTTGTCTGCCTTTTCTTCTATCGTTGCGCCACCGCAATTATACGCCTATGATATCCTGTTTACTAGTTTTGAAATAATGTTTTATAAGCAACCCTTAGATTGTATTCCTTGTTGTCGCGTACGAGATTTTCAAATGAATCTCTCGAGCAGAATCAGTTTTGAGTGTCTCCTTCAAAAGCTTGAATGATCTAAGTTAGTTCAGCGGCACTTGCACAATTAACTCTCCCATCTGACACAAGAATCTGAGGCACTATTGACCCAGAGCTACCCCACGACCTCTCCAACCGATGTGGTCGAATAGGTGTTTTTTGGGAAACTTTCCGATTCGGCTGCAAACCTCTACCCGGGGGTAATTCGACCCGTAGAACACGAGTATGACATTCGTTTGGCGTGAAACTGCTTGGCGCCTGTGCCACTGGCGCCGACGTCACTCCATTTTGGCAACAGCGCCTGTGACGCAGGCTCCAAGCAGTTTCTCGCCAAACGAATGTCATATTCGTGTTCTACGAGTCAAAATAACCCCTGGGACAAATTTTGAGCGAGTTCGGTGATCCACCCAATTTTGGCGCCGGCGCCTGTGGCGCAGGCGCCAAGCAGTTTTTTGACAAACGAATGTCATATTCGTGTTCTACGGGTCGAAATACCCCTGGATGGAAGTTTGCAGCTAAATTGAAGGGGTTTCCAAAAATCACCTCTTCGACCACATCTGTTGGAGAGGTAGTGGGGTAGCTTTGGGTAAATAGTGCCGAATCTGAGGCCTTCAAAAAACACAGACGGTCCAGAAGTGTAGCACTCAGTAGAGGTCCCGGCATGCCCTTGTACCATTTGCAGTCTGAGCAGCAAAATAAGGGTCTGGTGTTGTCTAGTTTCGAGAACTGAAGGAAATTCACTCTACAACACAAATTCACACACAAACAGCTACGCATAGAATTGGTCTGCTGTTCCAGGACGACACCAAGCACTTTCTTGACACGCACCTCTTCTTGAGATTGGAGACTCCAGGCATATATTTAAGGTTCACTTCACAGAAAGATGTGTCAAATTTTGCTAAATGGGGTCATGATTTTCAGCGTCATGCATCACGTCTATCGTTCATTTAGAAAGGGTATAGGATCCCACCACCAGATTATTGCTTACCTTTCTCCAGCGCATAATTGTGCAGACTCAAATAAAATGGCCTAATTCGATAGAAGTGAATGTGATTGTTGCATCCTGCCTGACTTATCATTACACTTTTTGCCATCAGCTGAAACAATTTTTTCAAACACCCATAATGATGTTTAATCACGAGAATTACCTCTATCTCAAAGCTCGCCTGACGATGGAGTCACGACTACTTGTTGTAGTGTCACATGAAGGTGCAGTTTTATCACAAAATTAGGTAACTCACTATTTATTCAAAAAAAGCTAATAAATAAATGAAAACAGCGGTAACAAATCGGATATACAACTATGGTATTCTGAAGCTCATAGTAGAAATCTGATCGGAACCAGTAGTTCTTCAGTCTCTTCCTGTTGTAAAACCATTTCGCGATGATTAGAGCCCACCGTCACTGGAGTGCAATGGTGGTTTCGCCGGATATTGCCTCTTTTTCAGAGCGCCTTACTTGCTTTCGACGTCAGTTTCTCTCCCTGTTTTCTTCCAGAGTCTGCCACCCCGGCTTTAATTTTCTTCATGGCACCACACTCCTGTCGTGTTTTCTATGCATATCACTTTTCATATAAGTGCAAAGGCTCGTGATAAACTACGACAATAGGCAAGATCAAGCATGAGCAGAATAATACCTAGCATTTATGTACCGTTTTTCTAGCTAAAACGAAGATAGTCTTTGATTTATCGCTATGTTTCGCCACAGGTACAGCTGGAACCTCAGCCTTCCACCCTTTCGTTAAAAACAATTTTGAAATAACAAATCCGCGATAGCTCTTCACAAATGTAAGGGTTATCAGAGGTCCCATCAAAGGAAACAACGCCATCGATATTCCGGTAATGATGCTCAACTCACGAGACACTGTGTCGCCAGTGAATAGCACACCGTACATTGTATATAGAGGAGTGTGAAGGAGAAAAACTGGACATGCTGTCTGAAACAGTATTTCAGAAATGGAAACTTGAGGTTAGGGAACGCGAAGACTAAACACCTGTAAAAAGGAGATTCAAGGCGTACGGGAAGAGAGGGAACCCTCTAGATCGCAAAAGCTGGAACTTTCCCAAAATATGCAAGGTAGGACCCGTTGCGCTCCAGCAAACGCAAAGCGCATTATTTGAGCGCTGGAGAGAGTGAGGATTGCACGGATAGCACTTGATAAGGGGGAAGGGGTAAACTAAAATGAGCACTTTCTTTTCCTCTGAACATCATTTTGTTTGATTCCGTGACATCTTTCCTTTCACGAAGAAACAATGGACTGCTTCCGATGATCACAAGATACTGATTCGAAACCAATTTGCAAACCTGTCCTAACCACATTAGGGGTGTATATCGCTAGGACAGAAACGTCGCGTGGCCGTGTTCGGCACGCGACGGGATGGTGCGAGCTATGCCCGCCGTATTGGATGGGTCTTGAAGCGATAACAGTGCTCTACGCCTCATTCTACGCGTAATCGCTTCAGGACTCAACTAATACGGCGCGCAAAGCTCGCACCATCCCATCGCGTGCCGAACACGGCCACGCGACGTTTCTGTCCTAACGATATACACCCACCACATTAGGAGAATGCAATGTTTTGAATACCTGAAGCAGCAGTAAGGTGAGCCATTGTCGATTACTGCGTCGTGTCAGATTACTCATAGTGATCCGTGACAGGGAAAGATGGATTTTCACAGCGAATATAAGGACGAGAATTCCTACCATCAATATCAAAGCTAGTGCCTCCACAAGTAGAGTAAATGTTAAAGATGTTGAATCATGCTGAAAGCTGCATTATGTATATGGTGATCATTACGTGGTTAATTTTCTCGAACCTCCTTTCACTTGCTAAGGGCTTATCGAACAAATCACTGGATGCTTTTTCACATTACGCCACATCATCCACATCACGAAAATTATCAAATAATACATATTTAACGAGGACTTGGTGGTCACCGAGCTTTTGCTTAGAATCTTTTGATGTTGAAAAACATGTCATTATTCATGTTCGAAGGAATGATGTGAAGCAGATCTTCTGCAGAATAGCAAACTCCGCAACATACGTGTATCATAAAGGAACAGAACAGTACGCGAAATTTAATGAGAGCGCCCACCGTGTGATGATCTCCATCGTATACCCTACATGGCGCGATGAATGCAACTGCGGAAAATTCGAATCTTGCGATTCTGCGATTGTCATATTATATACCAGTTTTAAGCTCTACTCATTAACAATAACTAACCAAAAGATAAGTTGATTGACAGTATTGTTGAATGAGTTTATAATAACATATTTATCATTGTATAATTAATGTTGAACATTCAGATAACAAATTTATTGCTTACAAATATGGTTTGACTGATCATCAGAAAATTTTAATTTTGTTCTATTTCGGAGTCTAAACTTTTGAGCGGTCCTCTGAGTTCTTTGAATAAATCTTTTGGAGTCGTAATTGTTGTTAAACAATCAGAAAACTGTCAGAGAACTTGAAGGATTATCGAATACAACACTTCAGTTCCCCCATGCTTTCACTATTTAACCTTCCACTCATTGAATTATCTGTCGGTTCCTATTGGAGATGTGCTGTAACTACGCGTAACAGTGATATCAGATATAATCGCACTATAGTCCACAATTCCCTTCTGATTATGTGTTGGAGCTATGGATAATCTCACATCATCTTACTTGTCTCATTCTACATACAGAATGGAGCAGCTCTAATCCACAGATACGGATATTATCAGGCTGAGTATAACACGTAAGTTTTGCAAATTCCCATTCGTTGGTGCATATATCGCTTGACCGTTTTTTTTTCGCCCTTTATTCTAACTTTATTTCGACCTTACTGTTATTTGATGACCACACTCTCTCACTTTCTTATTCGCTTCATTAATTCAACCAACTTTGGTTTTTAGCACTGTTTTCCCTAAGTGTTGTCACCACTATACCGACCGCTCCTTTGCCCTCGCCAGCACCACACTCACTGATGAGCCCCTGGTGCTGACGAATGCATAGTGATTTGTCTGACAGAAGCTGAACGAAACACTTTATATTTTCAAAAATTATCTTCCAAGAATTTCAATTTATTTATTTGTTTTTGCAGGTTGTAGCTGCGGTTTTACGGTTCAGCATCAGCCACGATATTCATTCGGTCGTAGTACGTGCTCAGTTTTCATTCATTGCAACCACAAAAAGAATCCGATATTTTTTCTGGGTCTCTCGAAGAGAAGCAACTGCGAATTCAAAAGTTGGAGCCGTTTTTTCTATGCCATGTTTGATTGTGATAAAAATTCGGAAATGGACGAACTAAAAATGTCAGCGGTCGATCTACAACTTTCGCAGTTCTTTATACCGTTTTTAGTGGAAATACAATTTGTTCCGAAATCTGAAAGCTTATGTACAGTCTACCTGACAAAGTGGGGTCAAATCATTCATGAGAGGGAGAAATTCCATATCATTATCAAATACTCTTTTTTGGGGAACAACCCGGAGAAGCGATTGAAAAGGGGACGTCAAATGTCACAGACAGTGAAAGTCCAAAGAAAAAACCCACCTTCAGTGAAATCCCCATAAAAGTGGCTCCGATGAGATCGAAATGATGAGTTTCTAAGACAGGCTCCCTGACTCTCAGGATAAACTCTTTGCTTGGCCATCCGCAGAGTACATTCATCACGATCCAGTTCATTACAACAGCAATGTTAATAACAATGATCAACGCCAACCACCTCGCCGGAACGTAAATTGTTTGACTCAACGGGCTGAAATGAAGTTAGTATGGGTTCTCAATTCACATCAGCTGGATGAAAAGGAAAACCATGAAATCGTGAGAAAATACATTCGTTCACGTTTAGTAGACGATCTATTCTGCAACTAAAACAGTGACATAGACCGCGTTCATACTTTGCGCCGATATTAGTAGCGATGGCGGCGAAACCATGTGCCCGTGCCCGTCGTGGACCTCGGCGGCGCTCTGGTGACGCACTTGATTTGTAAACGCTCGACCCAAAGCCAAAAACATTACAGTATGATGATCGTGGTGAGAGAATCGAATCCGAAAAGTTTGCACTATGCCAAGATTCGAGTTCGAGTTTGTGAACTCTCGCAGCGATCACCATGCAGAGCTTGGCACTATGTCAGGATTCAAATTCGAACTCATGTGCTCTCCCACGATTCTCACCGTGGTGTAGTTGGGTCGAGCGTTTTACGGACCGGCAGCGAGCACACGTTTTGCCGCCATCGCACCCGCTGTCGGCACAGGTACCCAAATTGTGAGCGAACGTTTTACTTACCCACCTTTTTAACTGAAAATATTTGTGCAAAAAACTGTCCGCGGCGAAGGTCATGGATGAAGCGAACGTCAAACTGTATAACAACAGGATGAACGGACCGATCATCCAATCACCACTTCTTCCAGTTGAGATAAGCAGAAATGTCCAGTCGAATGAAATGGCCTCCTGAGTGAAAAAAAATATTCCAAAAAAGCGGGCACTAGCTCGCCAATATTAATTTATAAAATATAGACGTAGTGCGCATGTGAACAAATTTATTTTCTAGATTTTTTTATTTGTATAGGAGTGTATGTATACTATATTTATATGAAATTCTTTGTCTATCTACACGGTGTGAAAAATACCGACTATCTACATGTGAAAACAAAATGAATATGAAAGAATATGAAAACAAATAATAAGTTCGCAAATTTAGGACGGCACTGTAACCAATTCTGTTGCTCCTCCACTTATGTACGTTTCAGAAAAGAACGAGAGGGCTTCTACAGAGCCTGCGGAAGCGCCGAGGACGTTGTAAGGAACATATCAGAGAAAAGTGCGATAATACCCTCCAGAATTTGTAAAAAACAACCAGAAAAAAGGTTTAAAAAAGGCTTCGAAAAGGTAACAGTGCCGTATTCTTAGCCCAGTAAAATTTCACTATTGTTTGCCTTCGTTAGAGAGCGCTCCTCGTTCGTCTCTCCAGAGTCAATGAGCACGATAATATTAATGTTCAGTGAATGTCCCCCCTCCCCCCCCTCCCTCACCGACGGCGCGCACGTAGTTTAGTGATTGTCAGTGTTCTTTCGACTACGCGGTCAGCAAATGACCCTTCGAGCGAAAAAATAAGGTGATGTCTCAGTTTGGCCGCGTTCATACTTCGCGGTGCCGGCGGCGACCTTGGCTTGCACCTTCTCAGTGTGGCGGACCTCTGTTACATTCTGCTCTGTGCTTCCGAGACTAGTTTTCACATTTCACATTTCACTTTGACAGAAAAGCATTTCATTTACAACATCAATGGACTGACCGGCACTGTGAAGAAGAAACAGATGGATGAGACGAGGTTTTGAACAATGGGTAAAATGAATAGATACTTGCTAATAGGTAGTTTCGAGGGACAGGATAAATACACAATAAAAAGAAGAATATTTGCTATAAAAGCCAAGCAACTGATGCACTCAGCCACTACGGTATAAGTTGAGCGCACGGCACTTGGGCTAAGGTATTGGACGTCAACCGACATACACTGGGAACTCGTCTGAAATGGGCTGTTTTCAAATGAGACACATATTCGTGTTCATAGCAGTCGTCGTTGCAATTATTCCAGGATGTCAAACCGTCTCTAAGAGAGTGTGATGAAAGGAGACATTCTCGAAGCCGCGTTCATACTTCGTGACATACACTGTGGCTGCGTTCACAGGCATCGAGGCAGAGTGGCACAGACGGCGAAGCACAGACACGCAGCCATGCCCTCTCGACGGCACTGCAAAGTATGAATGCGGCCTCAGTGGAAGACTGTTTTGAACAGTTCTAGGGCACACTCGGCGTAGCAAGATATGGAAGCGATTTACGATACTACGTAGCGATTTCCGATCGTGAGTTATTGGAACAAATAGTTTTGTGTCAGAAATCTCAAAGGAATAGTTAGAAGGTTTAGACTGAAAACATGAATGAAGATGAGGAACTCTATGCAGATGAGAGGCTGTAAGCTTGAGAATGTAATGAAAACTTGTGGATTGGTTAACTGAAGGATCAAGAGAGAGGTAGTAATAGGTTGACGGCATAATTAGTGATAAACCGATGTGAATTAAGGCATAATTCGTGATGAAGTTGTGAATTATTTCACGAATTATGCCGTAATTCACATCCGTTTATCACGAATTATGCCGTCAATCTATTAGTACTTCTCTCTGCAGAAGCAGCTCAACTACTCAACGCCGTGCTCTCCTTGTCACCTTACTTTTTTTTACAAATGCACGAATTTCAATGGAACATGGAAGATAAGAAGCGGATATGGTAATGACTGGACCTTTCTGAGGTAGAGAATAAGCCATAAACTCGTCCGCGAAGTTTTCTATTTCATCTATCCTGTGTTATAAAACGTAGGAGAAATTATCGTACACAACAAATTGTCAGCGATGGAATTTGATTGAAAGTGATAGCTCGCACACTGCAGGTAATAAGAGACAGCCGTCTAGATCTTTCCAGAGGTAGGATTGAATTTGAATGCTTGCCACTCCATTGCTCATATGAATTAGTGGTTTGTTTGGGTAAATGAATTACTGGCTTTCTCAGTTCTCATTTAGCAAGTCTTTCATCTCCTCTGGATGAAAGCGATAAAAACTCAGAAACTTTTTTCTCTCTCCTTTTTTTCGCTATCACAAACGTCCACATACCATTGATCGCGCTATCAAATACACCTGTGATTGCATTACTGAATGCAAAGCGCACGTGATCCTTGTAAAATGTGTATTCTGTAAAAGGCTAATGTATTATGGGTGGTGACGGTTAGGACACACGGTCAGTAGGGCCACTAGGTCACGCAATGACCATGCACATCCCTTGAATCATCATATACATCTTTTATATCATCATCATTCATCAACACAACAACAGACGTGCAAGGAGTATAGGATTCACATTTACAATTTGTCTGAATGATTTATATTACAGGACAAAGGCTACAGGCTGTCACAGGCTGAGGCCCAGATTCGTGTGTCCCAACTTACACCTGGTATGATGGAATTGTTCCTGATGAGGGTCCCTCTCCTCCGGTACGTCATACACGCTAACCAATTCGGTTCATATTCATCAGAATTCATAGTTTTAAAAAATGCTTCCGATAATACAGAAAAATTCTGAGAAGCTTCGTAATTCTCATAATTTGTAAGCTTTCATTACACTTTTTTTTAATTTCGATGCTTCTGATGCATAGATCACTACAGGTTTCCAAACAGTTGCCCACAAGGTAAAAGTAACTAAAAAAAATGAAAAAAGTTGTGTTGAGGTGGTGAAAAGAGTGGCATTAGCCTACTATAGAGGCCTGGTAAGGCCATATTGCCTGATATTATTATGGAAACCTGATAATTGCTGCCACAGTTACAAATCGAATGGACACATTGTTGTGACTCATGAAACATGGTAGATTATACAGAGACTGACTTTTCAACTATATGACGTGCAAGGTTCGAAGCTGATATTATCTAAATAGCTTGCCTGCGAGCGCGTAGCGCATGATCCCGAAGACTATTTTCTGACGTCGCCGCCCTCCCCCCCCCCCGTAGCTGTGAATGAAAAGCCTTGGAAAGGTTATAATTATTGCTTGCTGTTAATACTTTATAAGATCAACAAGGCGTATCGACCGCTGAGCCATCTGAAACTCTGAATGGTCGTGCATGCTCAGCAGGTGATAAGAATGGGTACTGGGCAAAGGACGCCCTTACTATATATAGAACACTTCATCTGTACGTACGTCCATCCCTTCGCCCGTCTGGCACGAAATTAGGCATTACATGAAAAACAACCTGTGGATGGAGATAAGGTGTGTTTAGTTAGGACAGAAAAGTGGTAATGTGGCGCGCGTCCACACGAGTCGCCCGTTTCTGCCTTTTGCTTCAATGTATTAGGTTGATTCATAATAAATCGGACAAATTTACAAATTTTAATCATTGTCGTACAACTTTTTTACGACAACAGGGATTCACTTGAAATATACTCCATCTTTATCGATGACCTTCTGCCACGGGTTAGGCAGATCATGGATGCCCTTGCTCCAGAAGGCCGGGGGCAGCAGCTCGAAGAAGTTGCCGAGTGCCGTCTTGACGTCGTCGCGAGTTTTGAAGTCTTGACCGTCCAGGTGGAGTTGGCTGTGGGAGAAAAGGTGGAAATCTGAAGGGGCCAGGTCTGGGGAGTACGGTGGGTTGGAAGCACGGTCCAACTGTACGACAGCAGCTCGGCCTTGGTCGATCTTGCAATGTGCGGTCTCGCGTTATCGTGCTGGAAGTAGACATGTGGCCGCCGCCGTAGCGAACTTCACACATTTGCCTTGAGTTCTCGTAATCGACGAACGTAGACGTCGGCGGATACTGTTGTACCTTCATCGAGCAGCTCCCAGTACTCTACGCCGTGTACGCTCCACCAACCGCGGTTTTCGTCTTCGATGGAATAGTCGCCTGACGCAAACTTCGAATGCTACAACTACAGTGTACTTCTGCCGAGGGCATGCTCCTTGTGAACTTCTATCAGACGTCTGCCGATATCCGCGGGTTCCTGGCCAAATAGCCATATAAATAGTATGACGTGCCGATGTGGTCTCTGGACCGCTTGAAATCGTGCAGCATTGTGGCGGAATGAATTTACTTTGGAGTGATTATTTTGCAGTACTTCGAAGAGCTTTTCATACTCATTCCAACGGTACCTCGCGCGTCCATTTTCGTTAATTCGTTACTGAGTTATGATCTCTAGAAATCATCACTACCATTTGTCCGATTTATTATGTATCAACCTAATATTTTGAGATGGATTCTTGTAGCATCGCAGGGAGTTAGGCCGCGGTTAGGCGTCGCGCAAATTTGCAAGTCGAAAATGCCATGATCGCACGATCATTAAACCGCGTGTGTCGTCGTGCGCACTCTTATTTGAGCTATTTTTTCTCCGCAACGCTGGTACACAGTGTATTGTAAAAATAGAATCAAAGACAACCGTACCATCCGTTCCAGTGTCCTCGACTACCGGCTTATCCTTTGGCTTTTCCTGCTCTGAAAACTGGAAATAAACACAAGGTAGAGTATGAACTATTTGTAGTAATAGCATAAACTCCTGCACGGAAATTCAATGATTCTTATTCCTTAGAATCACTTAATTAGGCTCACTACATTACCAGAAATACGAAATGAACTTAGAAATATCTTTTATCTCAACAGAAATCGAAAAACTGAAAAAAGAGCACTTCGTCTAAACTCCCAGCAACATTTAAACAACCGCAGCGCAGTTCGAATTTTCGTGCCCAGTTTTGAATTGTTCTCACGCTACTTCCTCATCCACATGACTGCCGCCTCTATGGTACTAGAGCCCCGTGGCCGTTCCCGTCGGACGCCCCGCCTCGTCGAATGTCATATCAAGGAGCACTACCTCGGTCGGATTTTTGTGTTTTCGCGTAAAACTTTGCATGCGGCCCTTGGTAAGCAAAGGCAACATGAATATATGGGTAACAGAGCAACTTGAATTTCCGTGAACGATTCGTTGAAGTGCAGGCAGAGAGGAGCGTAAAATTGTAGGATCGCTGCTAGATGGTGAATTTAGTTGCTTCAGTGTGTTCTTCACCTTCAAGGTTGACTCCAGCTAACCCGAGTAACCTACTGTAAAAATCAACCATAACTCGTTGTTCATAACAGCCAATCTAACTACCAGAAGGATCGGTCGCTAAACTATTATCTACACTTCCAACCAATGATGACTGTCCGTATGGATGCGGCACAGAGTAGAATATATGAGAAGCATGTAAAAACTTGACGAACACGGCTAGGAGAAGATGAGTTTCAGTCTGATTCTGAAGAGTTGAAGGAGGCTCTGGGAGAAAGAACCATTTCTCACCGAGAAAACCTTCCTTGAGCATAAAACCTGCTCCACCTCGTCCAAGCTCCTTCCCTCTCAGTAGGCTTGGGCAGAAACTCAGATCCCCATTCTTGTGTTCTTCGTGTGAAAAAAAACATATGCCATTATCTGCTGTGGGAACGATGGTGTGGAGGCGTCCCTTGTACATTTTACGTATATTCTAGCCTGAAACGTCAAGTCGAATCCCCCCTGTCTACCCCACCCCACCCCCCCCTAAGCTCACACTAACGCGACAACCGAATTACCAACCGCTAGCGGTAGCATGCACTAAGTGCCCAGTGGACACACCATTCACTACGATCGCGGTAGCAGGACATCTCGATCGCTATTTTCCCTTAGCTTTCAAGGATTGTGTTCATAGCAATATTAGTCTTGCTGACGCACAGTATTGCATGCAATGCGCTGTAGAAACTACAAAAATGTGCAGCTTGGACAGTCGTCCGTGCATCCTTGCACTAAGGTGAGTTGCAAGTCTGATCAACGCAAGATGTGCCTTCGTGTGGCACCTACTCTACTCTGACTGATTCTATCCTATAACATCCTATAACGGGTGATAGGAGCTCATACGAATCACTAGCAAGTGAATGGGGAAATGCTGTACAGCACTGACTACTACAATACGAGCTCCATAGTTGAGGTGTCCGATGCTCAGTACCACTGGGTGACCGTAACTGGCCTATATTCTGACATAAGTCGCGCAGTGTATCGACCGCTAGACCGTCTGGCCTTTCGAGAAAAGGCCTCTCTCTTTCGATACTGTGATTTACATGAATGACCAAGATACGATCTGGACTCCAAAAAAATCACATCTAATCAAAGGTGCTGTGGATCATAATGCTTCCATTCGATGTGATCTGAACCACAATTAACGAACGCTAAACTTGTCCAAATTCCGAAAGCTTCTAAAATGGGGTGGATGTGGTATGCAAATGTTAACGCCTGAATTGCCAGCCATAAGTGAGGCCTAATGTTCATACAATCTACATGGTTCGTACTACGCTATTAGCAGGAATGTTTCGACCGCAACACTCCATGAAATTGCGAATAGGAAGGCCGCGTGCATGCTTTGCACGCCGCCGACGACGGCGCCCATAGATAATGGGCAGCGTTTGCAAGATTCTTAACCCAATCACACTACAGTATGGTGCTTTCTTTCTTTCTTTCTTTCTTTCTTTCTTTCTTTCTTTCTTTCTTTCTTTCTTTCTTTCTTTCTTTCTTTCTTTCTTTCTTTCTTTCTTTCTTTCTTTCTTTCTTTCTTTCTTTCTTTCTTTCTTTCTTTCTTTCTTTCTTTCTTTCTTTCTTTCTTTCTTTCTTTCTTTCTTTCTTTCTTTCTTTCTTTCTTTCTTTCTTTCTTTCTTTCTTTCTTTCCCATTTCAATCAATTCGCTGTTCGTTTTCGGATGCGTGCGACAGGTCTTACCACAGTGCGGTATACTTGATTTGAGACGGTCGCTGATTTTCCTGTCACAGAGCACGCCTGCTGTGATCTTCCATTTCATCCAGGTCGAGTTGGTTCTAGCACTAGCTTCTTGTCGCAGACTTCCTTCTTCTCTGATCGTGGAGTCGACTTGAATGTTTTGTGTGGGCATATCATTTGCACTAATTCGAATGGTGCCATCCTGTGTGGTGTCCGCTAAGTTGAAATGTTTCGATGTCCCTGCTGTGGTGCTCACTTGCCTTTTAGGATTCTGTAGTGAAGTTTTACACACTTGACTAGGTCCTCTGGGATGCCTCGTTTGCGAAGTGCCATTCGGATGAGGTCATGTGGAACGCAGTCAAATGCTTTCTCGAAGTCAGGGGATGCCAGATGGGGCGGTGATCCATTCTCTCTATGCTTCTCGGCGATGAGTCTCATGGCTGAATAGCTTCTGGTGCCGCAATTTTTTACAAATCCACAGTGGTTTACGCTAATGTCAGCTGCTTTCCTGATTCTGACTTCGATGACCCTTTCTATATTATTTTCATTGTGTGACTCCATTCTCTGCTGCACGGTCGTTGCGAATGATGTGATTGAACAGACTGGCGAGCCACTGGGAGGGATTCAGTTTGGTGATTTCCATATTCTGAAACTATGTCGTCTGGTCCACATGCTTTGCCTGTCTTAATTGCTTTGAATGCAGCCTTCACTTCTTCCTCCGATATCTTCTCAATCGGTCCAGTATGGGTGCTATCGATGGCAGCGGGGGATGGGGAAACGTGCATCGATATCCTTCGTAATATATGCTCCATCTCTCCATCACACTGCTCTCTCAATCAGCAGCTTGCCGTGTTCGTCGTTGATTCCGTGGAACTTTCGATATCTTCATTCTTCTGATGCCTTGCTCGTATCAGTCGGTGCACAGCCCTCTCCTTCTGCTTGTCTACTTTTGCCGTTGCAGTTGCCTTCTTTGCTGCTCTCTTTGCCGTCTCGTATCTCGCAAGGTCGTCTTGTGCACTGTACTGAGAGAGACGTGATACAGCCTATTCTTTCTTATTTTCTCCTTTACTTCATCCCATATCCATGCTTGCTTATCAATGAATCGTCTTCCTGGTTTGGTCGCGCCAATCTCTCTCACTGTACAATGCTTCGAATGGTGGTGCATGCCGACTTCCATGTATCATTGACAACATCAGTGATTGGTGGAAGTTTTGATGAAGAGTGGTATGAGATCTTTCTTCTCTTTCCATCTCCACCATTTTATACTTGCTGCTCCTGTCCTTTCGATGTGCTCTTTCTTCGGTGGTGCGACATTCATTGATGACGAGAGGCCTGTTTTGAGTTGCCACTGTTTCATATGGCATGACCTTGGCATCGTGTATGAGGCGGCCATGTGTATGACGTGCGAGTGCGAAGTCGATTTGTGTTGAGGTGGAGCCACTGTAGTAGGTGGCGAGATGGCTGGGTCTCTTCTTGAAAAGGGTGTTGACAATAATGAGGCAGTCTGCGTCTGCATATTAGGGAATCTCTCCCCTTTCTATTCTTGTACCGTATGCGTGTCCACCGTGTGCAGTGTGCTTGTCACTCTGTTCGTCGATGTGTCCATTCAAATCTCCAAGCACAATGAGCATGTTTTCTGTGGGTACTTCTCTCGTTTTAGCATCGAGCATCATGCATCTTTCATTGCATCAGTAGGATAATAATATAAGAAAGGAAGAGATGCCGATAATAAAGGAGACGTTGACATGAGGAATTAGGTGATATCCCGAAGTTCTCTATGATACCATCCAGCGGTAACTGATTCAAAGGCTCATTTTCACGCGGTAATCTCCTCCGAGGTCAGATGTCAGGAGGCCTCATTTCTGCTATTTCCGTGAGCTTTTTTTCGGAATTTTCTCTGTCAGGGTCATCCATAGCTCCCATAATTTCATAATTTAGCGCATTAACCCACTCAAGGTGCTCCTACAATGTTCCTGTAAGTTTTTGGACCACATGCTGTCTGTCTGAAGGCAATGAGCGGATAATGCGTCCCACAATCTTGAAGCTGGGCGGCGGGGCACTCGACGCACTCAACGCATCCATTTGAAGGTTGAGTTACAGCGAGGTGTAGAACTCAGCTCTCTTTGGGATCTTTCGCATCGCTTTCAGAGCTGCTTTGCCCTGGTAGCATGGCAGCACGACTGCTCGAGAACCTCATTTAAGTTACATGTGTATAATAGTTGCGCAATTAAGTTAATGCGTCCTTTGCCTATAAAGTATTGATGGAGCAGTGTAGTGGCTCAATGTACTTCATCACACTTTTGCGGTATGTGGGCTCCCAGTCTGACGGTACTTCTTCCGGAAGTGATTGGGTGTAGTAGCCCAGTCTGGATGCTAAGGTACTGGGTTGGCCACATTAATGCAAATCACTGTACGTGCAAACATGCTTATAATTGTTTTTGGCTTGTACAAATGTCTACTGCGTGAGGCTTCCATGAACCTGAACATTTCCGTTAGTGAAGGCGCCGGCTCAAAGAAACGGTGTGTGGCGCAGGTTGCGTTGAAAGGCACAGCTCGAGTTTTTCACTTTGGCCTAAGGATGTGTTCGTGGCAGGGTCAAAGCGTGGCGTCGAGGAAAATTTCCAAAAAATACGACTCCCCCTCCAACAGGGGCCTTCATACGACCCCTTGCTTCTTCAGCCTCCGCTATTTTTATGGTTTCTACCATGCAATTCATCAAGGAAATTAAGAGCCTACGGTCCAAAAAAAAGCAATGAGGGCAAACTCCCGACAAAATAAGAGAAATAAGAATTCACAAAACTTAGTACGTACATTCCAATACAAAAGAGTTTAAGAGAATAAGAATCTAACAAAATTCAATACTTTTATTCCAAAACGAAAGCGTCGCCGACTATGGGTGCTTGTCCTCTGATGACAAAGGAGAAGGCTCAAAAGTCATGCAAGTTATGCGACAGGGACAAAGGATGAAAAAGTAGAAAAGTTAGAAACCAAATAGGAGCCATGTAGTGCGCTCCACTGCAATCGCCGCGTGGCCGCTGCGGCTGCGTCGCGATTTGAATGGTGCGCGGTAGAGCACTTGAAACTTTACTTAGACTCCACCGTTCGAAGTACTGTTAACTGTTTTCTCAACAAATTCCTTAGACCAATCTGTTTGCCGCTTAGTTTCCCTAATGGCTGCGTAGTTCTCGATATGGGAAATTTTTGAAAGTCGAGGAAAATTTCATAACTTTCCCCAAACTTAACCTAATGAGTGCGGTCTTGTAATCCGGGCTATGCCAGGTTGCCGCTTTCCAGTGATTACTTGAACTATACCATATCTTCAAAATGAAAGAAGTTATTCGAAAGGAAGCCAGTCAAGGAAAATTTTTTTATCAAAGTGGTGAGATCTTCCCACGAATCTCTGAAAAAAAGATCTCATGTGTCCAAAATGCCTCCAGTACATCATTTGCTCTCGAAGGTCCAACGGGACACACTAGCGTTGGCCGGCTTTGCTGCGGAGTGGGCCATGAATAAAGATTTCATCCTTATCATCGGTAATACAATTTTTTATCCGGTCCATATAGTGGCTCGCAAGTACCAGTTTACGTTCTTGCAATCGTAGTAAGAAATGAAAATACCCTTACCAGCTGACTTTTCGTCTTCATCCCATGGTTTCATGCATACTCATCCACGCCTGTGCCCGTCCATAGATACCGCTTCCCACGGCTAATTGGTGAACTTCGGAGGTTCCTCTGTACGTGGTTACGGTGCCAGCGGACCATCGAAAGGGCTATAGGTGTTGGCTGCTTCCCGTGGATCGCATCATGCATGAGGTTTTCATCGACGATCCATCAGGCCAAAAGGTACACTATTCCCGTGGTTGTCTTTAAATCGTGCACTGTGAACAAGGCATCAAGCTTCGACCCCGCACTACAGTATAAGTGATGATCTTTAGATTACAGAAGCTTGATAACTTGTTCACAGTCCACAATTCCAAGAGATCCGAAGGGTCGGCCTAGCTTTTTGGCTCTGTCTGTCTTTAGCGTTGTCCATGCAATATTGTCCTTTCTATAATATTGTCTTAAGTACTTATCTAAAAATTTATGTCTTACCTAATTTCCTATTCGTGGTTCCTGTATCTCCCTCGAGATCCAGATGAATCTAGATGTATCCAGGTGAATATTAAATTAAATATTAGTTTAGGACTGGGACCTAATTACCCTGTTCTATCACATGTCTCTTTTACACTGTGGACTTCAGGCCGTCGAAATTTCGTTGGTCACAGCCCACCTCAACCATTGCGACCCACCCCCTACTAGCAGGCCAAATACGACCTGAGGATTCCTAGACGGAGGCTTGACCCCGATTCGTGGTACATGGCCGAGTAGCCGCGGGATGAAGCAATGGCAGTGGGTTGACTTGGCCATCGTCCGACCCTCCATTGGTATGGCGATCGCGAGTGAGTTTAGTGAAGGAGGTGGTTCCACTTCTCGGGCTTTAGCGGTCACAGCACCGCATCGTCACAGCATCGTAATCGCTCTAGGACCCAACCACAAGCGGCGTCTATAGCTCGCACCATGGCATCACATGTCGAGCGCGCGACATCCTTTTTTGTAGCTGTTCGTTTCGATGGAAAATGTTAGTTAAGTAGTGATTCGTATAGATCGAGTAATAAAACAAAGAATATTGGGAGAATCAAAGTTCGAGCGAGATGCCTCAGAAGAAGGGAGCTCCTCCGGGAACTGGGAGTCACATTAATACGTAAAGAAATAGCTTTGATCTTTGACGTGCGCTTGAAAGTAACTCTGAATTCTCTGAATTTCAGATTTCAGGTGACTTGCGAGTTGCAAGCTGAACAGGAAATGAACCAAGTGCTTCGAGCAGATCAGCAGCTATGGAAGTCAAAAGTGACGGAATTGGAAAATAAATGTGTTACCAGTGAAAAGGTTTGCCTGTTCTCTCGTGCAAATACTTCAAAACATTGATAGTCAATTTTGAAATTTTAATAACTTTCGAGCTGAATGCTTGAGCGTCGCTCGCAATGAGCTCAACATTTCACGACTCCAAATATCTGAATAACTGATCCTCTCTGTGGTTGCTCATTAGGGAACTTGTTCTAACAATTTACATTGAAAGTGGCGTCAAAAAGGTCATACGATATGTGTAGGTGCACCGTCCAAGTTGCCTTTTGCGGCAATAAAGGTCGTATATTAATTCAGTGATTGAATATAGTTCAAAGAGTCAAGTGACCAGCACTGTTCACCGTTTTTTGCACATATCTGTCCATATGTACGCAGTTTTGTGTAAAAGTAGAATGTATAGCGTAAGCTCAAATATCGATCAATATTGAGCTATTGAGCATTCATCATTTAAACTCATAAATAATCGCCACAGCGGCATTTGAATGCTATTGTAGGAACGGGTAGGCGAGAACAACTAAAAATGTTGCCTAGGAAACCTAAGGATACAAGGACATTTTACAAATTTTTGACCCTGCTATGGTAATTTTTTTGCAAATTCTGAAGAATTCTAGTGAATTAATAGCACTGATATTTTTTAACCGTTGGTACAACGCTCCTTCTGAAAAGTATGCCATTGACTAAATCCTGAATTTTTCATTCATTTGGAATTTTTGTGGATGTAGTCGAATTCTGTTTACTGACAATAATCGCAGTAGTACGTTGGCTATGGCACCAGTTACACTGATTGTCCTGCTTCCTTTAATGACCACTTCTGATTGAATTCTTCAAAATTTGTAAAAATTAGAGCAGGGTCGGAAATTTGTAAAATGTCCTTGTACCCTTAGCTTTCCTTGGGAGTGTCATTCGCCGCCTGTGAGATTGTCTGCAACGCGGAACAAGCGCTGGAAGTGCTTGATTTGGTGATCCCCTTTGGTCCTCTGAGATTTGTAGACTCCTTTAAATGCTTAATAGGGGCATCCTCTTACTCGAATATGATACACTAATTTTCAACAACGACTTTTTATCTTCCTTACTAGCAATTACCATAAATATTAAGAGACCGATGTAACTTTTCGCAGCTCTGCTATCACCTATATCACCTATATATAATCGGCTTTGTTTGTCTGTCTGCCCCTTTATCTGCCACGAAAATCAGAACTACGTGAAGGGCAACTTTTAGAGGTCGGGTCATGCTTGGGGAAGGTAGAGCATGAGTGAAGAAATAAGGCGCACACATAGACAATATTACGCCCCTCCCCCATTGTGGGCGAGGCAAGCGCTGAAAATTTTATAACCATCTGAAAACAACCTAATTCAGTTCTAAAACGGCTCATACGCAGGGAGTAGCTACGATAAGGTCGGTCGCACGATTCTGTGAAGCCTACAAGGGGCGTGGGCGAAGCGTAATTTGGGTAGGCGGAGCTTAGAACAAAAACAATTTCGTTCTAGCATGGCCTAAAAATTTCCTCTAAAGAGGGATGAGACGTGGGCGAAGAAATATAGGGAAGTGCATAGACAATGTTACGCTCCGCCCATGTGAGAGGGGCGCACGCTGAGATTATGATAATCCAAGGGAGGAGTTGGAATAAGGTCGGTGAGACGATTCTGTGAAGCCTGCAAGGGTTGTGGGCGGAGCATAATTAAAGTAGGCGGAGCTTAGAACAAAAATTCATCATTTCGTTCTAGCATTGCCAAGAATTTCGCTCAAAGAAATCGTCCACGGAACAATGAGTTTTTTTGTTACCCACATATTTAAGTTGTATTTGCCTTATAAGAGATGCACGCAAAGTTTCACGCGAAAAAATGTGGATTCGGCTAAGATTAGCTTCCCTAATTCTCGGCCAGGTGGATGGGGACTCAGGGTAAATGCGCTCACCCATAGTTCGCCGCTGTTGAAGAAGCATTGTGAGAACTGACAGTTACGTAAGCAGTACCACTCTCCGTTCCCAACCGCGGCGGACAACGTGGCGTTGTTTTATGCGGAGGCCCCGCTCACCCGGCCGAGAATTACGGGAGCTGTGCCATAGCCGAATTCTCACTTTTTCGCGGGATACTTTGCATGCGGCCCTTATTAGGCAATTACAACATAAATATTGGGTAACAAAGAAACTCACTTTCCGTGGACGATTCCTTTAAGAGGGATGAGTGCTTGGGCGAAGAAATAGAGGGAAGTCATAAACCATGCGCGCGAGCATGTCATTTATTTAGTCCTGGAGAGGTAGGAGACGATTTTCTGTATTTCTGTCTGGACCATGTAGCGAAGTACTACCATCTCCCTTAGCGTTTGACCCTTGCATACATGTGAACTTTATAATGTACAGAGTGGGCATAAAAACGATGAAGGCTTTTGCAACTGCGGTCAAGCAGACGTGTACCGCTTTTAAAATCTGTCTGAATCTTTTTTGGGGTTTTAGTGTTAGCTATGAGGCTTACCTTTATTTCGATCAGTCCTTCTTCTAGAGAATCAACGAGTTACAAGAACAAGTTTCTGATTTGATGTTACACATTGAAGCACAGGCGAAGGTACAAGCTCAACTGGACAGTTCCCAAGTCACCAGAGAGGTCAGCTATTTTTTGGCTAACAATAACCATAAGTGACTTGATGGGTCCCCAATAAGCATGGTGCTTGTTGCAGGAGATGGACAACAGTCAAGTGGGAGTGTCAGTCAGTACACCGGAAAAGCGGCCTCGTCGTAAAAATAAGCGATGATTTTGCGATTGCTTATTTCTCGTTTTGAATATACGGGCATTATCTGTGGAATAGTGATTTCGGTATACTTTCAGCTAATTCACTATTTATCAAACTGTGTTGGAATTTAGTTAGCTTTGTGCTTTGTTCGCTTCGTTCATTACATGTCCCCAGACAAAGCTTTGCCTGTCTCATCTTAATAAGGATCACTTGCAAAATATAGAATAAATCCTCACATAGTGCTAAAAATCGCTGAGTTTTCTTCAAATACGCCATGCTATCGACTATCGTACAGGATCGAATGTGATTAGAATGTGAAGCTGGAGGAACTGATGTGTTGTAACGCAACCGTCAATGTTGAATTTGGGCTGCGTTTATACACAACGACGTCATTTTTGCAATGCACGCCAATGGTATCAGTACAGTCAATGCTGTCTAAATGCCGGTTGACACTCTCAGAATGTTTCTTAAATCAGTACTGTGATAGCCTACTGTATTGCTGTTGGGGCTGTGTGTTGCGATCAATGATCGAGTCGCCGAGTATGAATGCAGCTTCACCACAGCCGCAGTGAAGGTCCTTCCTTGCTACGCTATTTGAAATGTGGTAGGAATAGGGCGTGGGAGAAGTAGTAAAGGCCACACATGTGCCAAGTCATGCTCCGCCCACGGTGGGCGGGGCGTGCACTGGGATGTTTTGTTTTCAGACCAAAAATTGTTAGTTGGGTCCGACTATGATCCCAACGTGGGGTGAAAGTTGGTTGAGATCAGGGATGAGTTTTTCAAAGTCATGAAAGAGGCCTGGGCACAGTAGGCGGGGCACACCCAGAGTGGGGGTCCGTACAGCAAAAATTCATAACTCGGTCCCAACGCAGTCTGAGAAGAGGGAAAAATCGACAGAATTAACCAATGTCCAAGTTATCTCGAATAGACTTAAAGTGAGAAAAACTCGTCCACAATGGGCGAGCTGTGATGTGGTAATGGGTAATGAGTGAATTTACAGGAAAAAAGCAATCCCGAGATCCGCTGACGCCCAGAGTATGCGCCAGCCATTTTTAGACAGCAAAATCGCGTGCGAAAATGTGGCGCCACATACCCGCAAAACTGCGAAGTCCGCGGCGACATTGCCCTTTATTTCTCAGTCACTCGAACCAACTGAGCTATGCAGGCTTCTATACTAAACATACGTAGTCATGCCTACCATGCCGGCATGCGCTCTATTTCACGCGGGGTGCTCAGGCACAGCAACAGAACTGGAACCAAGTCGACGACGACAAAAGCGTAAAACCGCCGCGCGCTTCCTGCGAACTCTGCGTTGCTTGGTCTGTGAGGCACTATCTGGTCACACCTGAGAAGAGCGGGGCTAACAAAATCGATAGGTATCCTATCACTCTGACCTGCCCATGCACGATCGCCTACTCTAAGTATTGCGAAAAGCCATTCGGGGAGAGCACATCACCAAATACAAACGTTACAGAAGAACTTTATTCATTGCCACTTAACTTTGGCCATATCACTAATTAGTTGGAAGCCGATGAATCTATATGTCATAAATTCTTGAATCTTGTCGTCCAACTTCTTCCACTGTCGAGTCATGCTGTTATCACAAAAACGTTGATAAAATAACTGCTCTTGCCGTGATCATAGAAATGAGTCAACCTACTCTTTAATAACATTCACCCTGCCTTTCCCACGATGTATCACGTCCTCCGGCCACTGAAGAACCTAAAGCTAAAATCTCTGACCCCTTACGCCTGACTGGCTCTTTATACACGGAAACATTTCCAAATCACATGCGCAGAAAGAGAAAGGTGATTTTCAAATGTTCCCCGTATGTAAACCCTGAAGCTCACCATTTCGTAGTAAGCTTTGACGTGCGGCGGCCACGATTTATAGCAATATGAATTTTCATAATATCCGCAATAATGATTATTTATTTTTAATGTGACCCAGTCCGCAGTGCGCATGAATTGTTCCTGCATAAGATTGTAGTCCGTAAACACCCGATCCTGAAAATTGTTCACATTATGTCACACACATACACATTCGCTTGTTATCGCTATTCATACAGAGGCTCCATATGCCTGCAACTCTTCGATAGTAGCTCCTAACACAAGCCTTGATATATCGTCCAGCCGATCGTCTGCAATGCGGATAATTGGACTATTTGATCGCATGCTCAATGGGAACGTGAAGACATACGATCATTGATGACGCCCTGAGGCAATGAAACACGATCACTGATGACGCCCTGAGGCAATGAAACTCTTCCCACTCGTTCTGGGAGAGCCGGTGGGTTGCCGGCGTGAACGTGCACCAGCAAGCACAGCGCAACCATCAGCATCATCTTGAGAATGAAGATCCGAATGATGCACACCTCAGTCATGCCTCTTTTATACGCTTCCTTATCACTTGCAATGCTATCCACTCACTTTTCCTTCAAATTGGTCATGATGAGATGCCCGGTCGTGTCGAATGTGTCGGTAGAATGAGCACGTCTTGATTGCTCGCTACGTTTGCGGACGTCACAGGAGTGCGCCATGCATTCGAACTACTGTCAAAGTGGGACCCACATCAGAAGTGACTATGTCTCCTTGGCTCATATAGTTATGCGTGTTTTGTGTTCACCACAAACAACAACGCTACGTTTCGGAATCATCCATCGCTTTTAGTGCGATTCTAGTTTAGGGGAGTCGTGTAAACTTGTCAATGTTCAAAGTTCAACAAGATTAACACGTCAGTGATGCAGGGGATCAGCATACTGTGGAATTTCTCCCCGCGCTAATTTTGATAATTTTTCTTTTTTTTCAGTTTGACAGTGAGAAATAGGGATGGTAACGTGAATCTGCTGGCGTTTGCCACACTCACTTTGCAAGCGGAATCAGTCGATTCTTCATTCTCTCAAGAATGTAATATAGGAAAAGGAAATGAGTTGGATGTTCTTCAATCAGATATCACTCATTCATCAGCGGTCTGCTTTCCGAATGATCATTGCCTCAACATCTATGTGACAACTTCATACGGTTGCGATATCACTATCGTTTAATGGACCTTTGGTGTTGCGATGCTTTGGTGCAAATCATCTGCGAGGCGTTGAGCAGACAAAAAGCAACTCAGAATGAAGATCATCGAGCCATCAGAGTCAAGGTGGGATAAGACATGATGTTATGTGGGTACAAGTGGCGCTTTCGTTCTCATGTTCCGGCGATTACAATTTCGCCGCAATTCCGGCAGGATGCAGAGTGCATGGCGCATACTTCCGAGTTTCGATGAACACTTAACGCCTCATGCTACGCTATCACCACAGACTGCAGCGACCCTCTGATAAAGCTATCGCTTATCGATTGATGCAATTTCGGTATTTAATAGCGCACAATCCTACTCATCTCCATAGGCAGTGATGTTGCTGTTGTAAGGAAAAGGTCAGTAACCCAGCTGGAACGGTTGCGTTTCAGTTGTATCTACCCACAATTGGTGCGGGTTAGTGAAGTAGGCGCGGTTGGAGAATCATTTTTCTTGCGGTCAGCTACTTACTATCCACGTTCTATGTATATATAAAACGGTTCATCTGTCTGTCCCTCCGACCGCTCGTCCGTCAGTCCCTCTCTCTGTCACAAAATTAGGCATCACATGAAAAACAACCTGTGAATGGGAACAGGTTTGGGATGGGCAGGGCATGGGGCAGGAAGTGAGGAGCGCAGTCGAACCAATCTAAGCCTCGGCCACGGTGGGAGGGGGTTTGATCCTTCGGTCAAAAACTGTTCGTTTGGTTCGAAATTGGACCGAACGTGAAGAAGATACGGGTTGAGGTTGACCATGAGTTTTTGAAAGTCGTGAAAGAGGCCTGGAAGTGGTAGAAGAAGCGCACCCCGATGAGCGTTCCGTAAAACAAAAATCGGCACAAGCGCAGCCTAGAATCAGGAAAGACTGGTAAAAATGATTGATGTCTATCGAGCTATTTTAAACACATTCGAAAACAGCGGGAACCCGCCCTCAGTGGGCGGAGTGTGTGCTCAAAAGCGTGGTGCGCACTTAAATATTGCAACTCATTTCGAAGATGATTGAGACAAGGAAAAACGGAAGTGGTTAATTTAGGTGAAGCCGTGGAAGGCAGTGAATTTTGACAGGTGGGAGGATTTTTGCGTTGATGGAAGGATCTTGAGCATTTGATGAAAAACAACATGTGTGGATTTGTACAAGGGTGATGAGAGGATCTCAATGGTGGTGGAGAAAGTGGTAGCAGCTGATAAGGGCTGATAACGAGTCTTGAGAGGCTAATGTCGTCAAATCCGTTTCGCCTTTTGGGTCGATCCTAGAGCGCCCACTCTCATAGTTTTATCGAGTCACTCATAGATATTTACGGGCACATCAATGGTGGGTGATCCAAATTGATAGTGGTTGATAAGGGCTGATAAGGAGTCTCGAAAAGCCTATGTCGCTAAATCCGTTCGCTCTTCTGGCTAACAGTGGAATGTTCATACTCAGGTATCACAGGGTATGGGGAGCTTGATAGTGACTCTTCGAAACTGAACAAGCTCACGGGGCTGATAAGAGCCATTAGGATATGAGGAAGGGGTGAAATCCCGTACACCGCTTACTACTACTATACGACTGCTGTAGCAAATACGTTTGATGCTCAGTAACATTGGGTGAACATATTTGGTTCATGTTCCGATATCTGCTGCCGATTCAGCGACCGCTAAATTTCCCAGCGTTCCAAATAATGGTGCATGTCTTCTGATACTGCGATTCACATGGATGATTAAAACACGGTCTTGATCTGTGATATCGAAACAAGCGATTCATTCCTTCATGCGGTGCCAGCAACAATGTTGGGTGTCGACCGCAAGACTATGTAAAATTCCAAATAGTGGTGCATATTTACAAAAACGATAAGTACCAATAACTGCATACGGTTCTACCACCTATATGGAGGATGCTCATCGTCAGCAAAAAAGATAGCATCGACCGCTCTCCCATTACATACATCTGTTAAGTTAGATAAATAATGAATAATTCGCACAGTACTGTGCGATGGCCCAACTGCTTTAATAAGGTTGTGAATTCCGAACTGTATCCATTGCTTTTTCAAAAAGCTACCATACTTATAATGCTGGTGGTATATGTATCAACTGATGCAAGGCTATTCGTAGTGCTTCTGTGTACACGTATAACGCCCCTTTATTTTTTATAGATATGTTACTATCACTACATACCGCTCGCGTCGCGTGAGTAATTTTCGCCTTGCGGCGGTTTGTTCGCGAACAAACCGTCGCAAGGCGAAAATTACTCCCCCGACGCGAGCGGTATTGTATGTGTCTGCATGCAATACCTCTTTAATGATGTGGTTGGTTGCAGTAGATAGTGAAGTCACGTTACCCTGATAAGACTTTCTGTTGATGGCGAGTGACGACATCTTTTGATGCAGAAGATCGCTAAATTACTGTTTTTGCACATCAGCGATGTAATGTCGTCTGGAATAAGTGACGTCTGGACGGGATGAAAGTCGTCATCGTTGCCCGACTGCGTTCTTATCAAAGCCAATGTACAGGCCGAGAGTGCAATGACCCACACCTATTGACACTCGCTACAGAGTACGGCGGGTTTCAGGTTTTCAGGGTTTCAATTCACTCTCCCCCATTCACGTTTCCATATCTAGGAGCACTGGCGCAAAAGCGCTACCCATTCGGAATTGGACAACTCGTACGCTAACGTCGCACGCCGCACGCAGCGGCGCAATTTTTGTGTCCTAACGACATACACCCAAGTTTGGGATGGGTATGGCATGGACAATTAGTAAGGAGCACACACGGAGCAAGTTAAGCTCGACTTACAATGGGCGGAGCGTGCACTGCAATGTTCCGTTCCCAAACCGAAAATTGTTATTTGGGTTCAAATGTGCCTTAAACTGGAAGAAGACGGATTAAGGTTAGCGATGAGTTTTCGAAAGTTACGAAAGAGGCCTGGGCATAGTGGGCTGAGCGCATCCCGAGTGGGCGGTCCTTACAACAAAAACACATAACTAAGTCAGAACGCAGCCTTGAGACCAGAAAAAATTTGATTGAAATAACCAATGTCGAAGCAATCTTGAGCAATTTTTAAATGAGCGGAGAACCACCCACAATGGGGCGGAGCATGTTACGATCCGTAGGAGATGTTCATAAAAAAACCAATTCAGATTGACCTACTGACGCCCGTAGTACTACACGCACAGTATTGTGCTTGTTACTAATCGATGCTATAGAATTCGGAATTAGGGAGCGCTGAGCTATCTAAATTTCCAGGTAGTGATCATTACAGCCTAAATGTCAAATCGGTTGTCAAAAGATTTGAATTCGATCCGATGTCAGTACTGGGAAAGGGTCAACCTCTAAATCATCTGGAATTCCGAAAAGTGACAGATGTAACACGCATTGGTAAATTAATGAATTATCAACCAGCAATTCGTCTTCAGCACTCGAATTCTCAGCAAGTGGTGATGCTTAATATTCCGATATCAGGAGGATTATTTCAATCACTAAACTACGAAAAATCCCGACTAGTGGTAGACGTTTGTAGAGACACCAGTCGAGCTAGCGCATAGTATTGCGCTTATTACAGTGTTATTATGTGCATAGTATTGCGCTTATTACAGTGTGGAATTATGCGATATGGACCACACATAAGATATGTGTTGATCAGAATCTGCTATTTCCACTTTACATTGTTCTATGAGTTTCAGACACAGGCAAAGTTAATTTGAGAGCGAAAGAGAAATGAAAGTGAAGCCGGCCGCTATTGACGAAGACTTTGGGCTGAATATAGTCACACAGGAGGCGTTGCCAATTAGATGTCCCTCTAACATCTCACGCAGCTCCATTGTCACCGAGCTACTTTTTCGCAGTATCATGGCCTGGTTTACCTGCAATCTCCCCTCGATTTTCTATTATATAATTGAATTACAGTTCGAACATGTTCCGCATACAAAGTCTGATGAAAGTAATAAAAGAACTGACAAAAAAGATGAATTACTAAAACGTGACCACTCACGACGATTTGCTGTGAAGAGGTAATATGCGCAGATCCTCCTTTTTTGGAAGGTACATTCAAAAAGCCTAAGGAAAAAATTTTGCATCATTCAATCTCCTCTGTAGGGTGCGCCGCGCATTCTAGTCCTAATTATAATCGTGGTTGTTTGAGAGCAATTTGGTCTATACAATAACATGTGGGGGTCTGCCGATGTAAAAGTTAGTGCTTTTTCCTTCTAGACAAGTCTGATGCGAATTCACCCAGGGATGGAGGGCTTGGTTGAACTGGGCGGACGTTGATAGGGATTTGATTCCCACCCCATGAGTGGGGTGCGCGCCACCTGTTATTACACCAATTCCGGAGTAGGTGAATTGTACCGGACTTGTCTGGCAGGATAAACGCCCTAGCCTGTACATCAGCTGGCCCCCGCAGGTCATTGCGTTGGCCAATTCACCCACCACCACGATTCTGAGTGGTGGGAATGGGGTGCTCGGTCTATCCCACAGAAAGGATTGATTTAAACGGCAAAACTTTATCCTTCAACTTCAATTCAAACGAACCACTTCAAATTTTAATCAGCCATAATTTAGCAACTTTTTGGTGATGCTCATTTACCCTTGTAATCCAAAAAAGCACACGTTGCAATATTCAGCTTGGTCGACTTTCCCTTTCAGAGCAGTAGATCCTTTGGTAGCTATTCGAGATGCACCCTTTCAGCCGCCATGATATGCCATCACGGCGTTATGTAATCCGCTCTAACCCACTCTAACATTACCCACTTGATCCCTCTTATTGGTCAGCTGAGTTGAAAGGGCATAGTAAGAGTGGACCGAGCGGATATAGGGCTCGTCATGGCAGTTCAAAAAGGGTGCATTCCGGACAGCCACCACAGCCAAGGATCGTGTCTCAAATAGGTAAGTCAACTAATCTGATATTCGCGAACTGTGCTTTCCAGCGACGTTTTAGCGTCATGGCGCCGTGCTTGGCTCCACACGCCTACATTGGACGAGCATCGATGAAGGGATGGGAGAAAGGCTTGGTTTGGGCGTCGTGCGATTCCGCCAGTGATGTTCCAAGAGCGAAAACACGTTCACGTCAAGATTTATCGAATGAAGGTGATCCCATGTTCAAGTTATTGGCACGTTCACGTCGTTCTTTTTTACCGCTGCATTACCTATTCTTAGCATTTCCACATATTATCACTTCTGGTGCCGTTAAGCTCGTAATGTGTGAAATAATACTACTAGTCCCCTTACGAGCTTTTTCAAGGATCGGCGAACTGAATATCTGCGCTTGGCGAGCCAGATCTTCGTACTTGATGATTACCGCTCTTGTCAACTACACCGAGTTCTTTGCCTTCCTCTACCCTCACTAACCCTTCTCCAAGAGTGGCTCTAATATCTATTATTCTACTAGAATCTCTTCTTTTGGAGAGATCCCGAGTAAGGCAAAACACCTGAGCGATAAAGTCAAAGGTAGCTGGCAAATACTTTATTGGAAAAATGCCATTAAAATAAGACGTATTGGCGTTCGTCATGATTTGCTACAATATTTGATACGGTTAGATTAGAAAGGTGTTTTTTGTCGCAATTTAATTAATTATGTAGTTACTACAAGGATGCTGAGGCCGATATTGGCCAACCGGCTCAACACGTTATACGCGTGAGTGCTGATAAGCTATGATAAATATACCATTCAAAAGCTGAGTTAAGGTGAAAGGGGTGTCGGTAGTGTAATGGATTAGCACATATTCCCGGAAAGGATGAAGTGCGGGTTCGAGTCCCGTCCGACACCGAAGCTTTTGCCCATAACTCAGCATTCTTGTAGTAATTTTCGCATCGCGAGCTGCGGCGATAAACAGCAGTTATCCAAATTCAAGAATAATTATGTAGTATTTCCTCTCGATTAGGGTGGAAGAATTCAGACTGAGAAAGGAGTCTGAAAAAGTGTTTTTCGTTACAAGTTTGTTAATCATATAGCATTTCCGCTTAATAAGGGTGAAAGGATTCAGATCCATAAAGAATAAATGGAAAAATTTTTAAACTTAAATTTAAATTTAAAAAATTTCAAATTAAATTTGAATTTTTTTGTTGTCACAAATTCGTTAATCATATAGTATCCTCTAATGAGGGTGCAAGGATTCAGCTGTCCCGGAATTCTGTAACTTTACGACTGCTAAAATTCGTAGCACGTTTCTTGGAACACTTTTTTGCCGTTTATAGTCTGAGTGCAGAAGTATGGTCACGTAAATCTATGGGTTGATAGGTTTTATGGCTTGGTAAATACATCGATAATCAATAGTTACCCTATGGCATCATATCATGAAGATCAGATAAGACTAGAAAGGAGTCAATGGGGCATGTACTTTTATGTTAGGGTTTTGCAACACGACGAGTGGCGTCAGACATGGTGTGTGCGTGCTATGCCCAACATACCTGAGTCTTATAGCGATTACACGGTATTGCTAGGCCTTTAGGTCATCCGCATCACTTTGCTTGCGTGAAGCCCCAGTGCGAAATCTTGACATAAGGGTACACATCTCAATTAATGAGGCTGAAAATGTGGCTTACCTGCTCGTCAGTGTGGACCAGTGCTGAGGAATCGATAGTACTTGATCAATCATGTATTTCCTCCCTTCAGCTACAGCATAGCAGCGTAATGTGAGTGTTTTTTGAAGGCAGCGTTAGGGGTGATTCGATTGTTCCATTCCTTCCAATGCTTGATTCCGACACTTCGATCACCACGTCATTTCGGTTGATACGGCATTAATACGATACGATAAGTATTATTGTGCTATCATGCTCTTTACTCTATGCCTCAGTCACTCTTCGGGCAACAAAGTCACAAGAAGGCGAGTTGGGATAACAAGCGCATGTTCAACAAAAAGTTCAAGTGAATTCCGGGAAAATTTTGGATTCTCCCATAAGTAAACCTCACATTTTCAAGATTGGACAAGCATGTCAAAATTGTGCTTGGCTGTGTGGGAAACGTTTTTGATCCAAGAGGTTTTCGGGGCACATGTAATATTATTTACTTACCTATTGCGTTCGAGTACATAATATCATTTGAGTCACAAGAAAGAAAAAAACCACTGAAAGAGAATGGATAACCAATTTCTCCAACCGTGTTTCATTTCAAAAAATGTGGTATGCTTGCCCATCGATAGTTGTCATCAACGTGTTAGCGGAAAACCATGAATATCTCTACCATCACTCGGTCCTGTACTGACCTTCTCATTGAACATTCCTTCTCCTCCTCACCTTTTGAGACCTCGGATAAAGTCACTACTAGGGTCTAGCGCTAGATCCTCCAGTGGAAGAGAAATGTTACTGGCATATCAACTAATTATTTTTCAAAAAGAAGGACAAGGATATGCCAATGCATCACTGAGGAACATCAAAGAGCGACTACTCTTAAAAAACACTACGTGACCGCGCTCATAATCTCTTGAGAACTATAGCTTCTTGAGTATTCCGGTGTAATTAATAAGGTACTGGTTAAGGGTCGGGGAGGAGGTTAAGAGATGCGAGTTACATCTAATGACGCAAAGAGTGGCTTGTCTCACCACGCGCAATTGTCCCACACATAAACGCTTGGCAAACATGCGTTCTGCTACACACATTTTTATAAAAGGTATTAGGTTGGCAACTAGTTATTGCGGATTTTTAAATACTGCTTTTTCCTTCCAAACTGCTTTCCAGCAATCTCTTCTGTACATACACATGCAGTACAAGTCCACACGCATCCGTAGATATTATTGTCTTCCATCTCCCGGATAACCCTTTTCGGCAAAATAAACATATCAACGGTCAACCTCATCTTCAATACAAAAATTATAAAAAGATTTTTCTTTGAATGGCGTTAGACAGGGAAAGGAAAAGGTGATAATCCGATGGAGCGAGATCAGGGTTATAAGGTGGATGGGGCAGCAATTTTTATCCAAGCTCGAGAATTTTTTGGCGAGTAATTTTGTCATAGTGGTGAAAAAAATTTTTAATTTTTTTTCAAAAAGTTCTCGAGCTCATAAAAATTGCTGCCTTATAGTTCTGATCTTTCTCCATCGGATTATCACCTATCCCTTTCCCTGTCTAACGCCATTCAAAGAAAAAAAATATTGGAATTGGAAATGAGGTGACTTTTGATTTTTTTATTTTGCCGAAAAAGGTTATCCGGGAGATGGAAGGCAACAATACCTATAGATGCGTGTGGACTTGTACTACATATATATGTACAGAAAAAATTTTGTGAAAAGCAGTTTTGAAGGATAAGGCAGTATTTAAAAATCCGCAATTACTTAGTTGCCAACCTAATAATATCCATGATTGGAAGCGGAGTATCGTCTCGTCTTTCTCGAGAGACAAAACCGCCATGTGCATCTTGTCATAGTCTTAGGTAAGAGAAGGACCTGAAGTGCAGGTGAAGTGTTGATCAGCAGTGAGTGGAAGCAGTGATCACTCATGAAACATCTTGCATGCAAAAAAAAATTCAAAAAATCATAAAAATACAGCATTC
This sequence comes from Trichostrongylus colubriformis, assembly GCA_963978905.1. Lineage (NCBI taxonomy): Eukaryota > Metazoa > Nematoda > Chromadorea > Rhabditida > Trichostrongylidae > Trichostrongylus > Trichostrongylus colubriformis. Next base: position 6,238,107 of record OZ022257.1, read on the forward strand.
GCTCTCAGGGCAATCACATTCCCCCCGTGCCGTCTTGGTGCCAGTGAATACGGCTACGCCTTGCCGGCGCAGAGTATGAAGGCCGCCTTCAGTCACGCGAAAAGCGCAGCTCCCTGACGGTTTTCGTGAAACGCGCTCAGTTACTGGGTGGTATGTTGCAAGTGTTCTGGTGATTAATGTGGGGTCAGGTCACCTATGAGTGGGTTTACTTCACCAGACGATGATTTACTACCGATTTCAAGATCTTGGCCACGTGCATAGTCTACAGCCCAGTTTCCGAAGGCTGGCAGGGCGTGGACTACTGACTTGGGTGAGAGTGTGTGGCGGGATGAGAGAGATCGATACACGTTCATCCAAATCCGTAGGTCTCGCCCTGCCAACCGTCGGGAAATGGACTGTACTTATGTTAATGATAAGAGTCGAAGAGTAAAGGTAGGTATTTGTGGAGGTTAATATGTAGTAAAGTTGGATATTTCTCACTTAAATGATCAAGTTAGGGCGTCTTCCATTAAATACTATTTCTAACTGGAAGCAGATACGATCTATGATGAAGGTGGAAGCTATTCATTATAACAGTTCGTGATACAATGTTTTAGTCTTACGAGCATTAATTTCGTCATTTCCATAGTGAATTTCCCCCACACAACACAGTTGACCTGACCTCCTGGAACGCTGGTCGGATACTTGCACGCCACCCGCTTACTGGGCAAGGCGCCAATATAGTTGGTGCAGATCCGCCCATTTAATAATTTAAAAAGGAACATTGGAGCGGCGCATTGTAGTGAAAGGTCCATGGTCACACAATTATCCGGTGGTGATAGACAGACAGACAGACGTGATAGACATGAACATTTCGCGATAGACGTGAACATTTCGTGATAGACAAACACACAGACGACAGACATACAGACACAGCAGACAACAGACAGAGCAAGTCGGTTACATGTATTACCAGTTAGTTGGCACACACTATTGTGCGCACAGCAGCATGAGCTTCGGTATGTCTATCGGAGTTGCTTTACGGATTGCGGTGAATAAACCGTCGCGAGTAGAGATTAATAAAAAATGTGAGCGGTATCGTACAAGAGAGAGCGTTTTATAAGCGGGTCCAGGCAGACAACAGTCAGACAGACATACTTAGCGGATTATTTATTAGGTTGATCGGAAAGTTTTGATAGGGTTGAGATTTTTTTCTATTACTCAGCAAGTAATGTAGGCTATTCAACAATGTAATAACCATCGTTAGTTATAACATTGTCCCACCTAAAGAGCAGGTCAGCGATTTTCTTCTCTCAGAATTAGGAGGATTAGGAGCCAAAGAAGGCACCGACCACATGTTCAAGGTGGAATTTTTTTTTTTGCTAGGAAAGCCTTAAGGGGCCGGGACAAGTGGTAATCTGAGGGGCAGTATCAGGTGAATAGGGTGCACGTGGAACCGTGTCCCAACCTAGCTCCTCCAATTTTGCACAGGTCTCTTTACCTATGTGAGGGACCCGTGCAAAATTGGAAGAGCTATGTTGGGACAAGGTTCCACAGCCGTTCTATTCCCCTGACACTGCCTCTTGGGATTACAGCTTGTTCCGGCCCCCTAAGGCTTTCCTAGCAAAAAAAAAAATTCGTCAACTATGATCACCTTGGACAAGTGGTCGGTGACTTCTTTGACCTAATCCTCCTAATACTGGGAGAAGAGAATCGCTGACCTGCCCGTTAAGTGGGACAATGTTATAACTAAGGATTGTTATTATATTGTTGATTAGCCTGCATTACTCGCTGAGTTATAAAATAAAATAGTAACTAATCTCAACCCTATCAAAACTTTCGATCAACCTAATAGTAGGATATACACCTAGTGTATGTAGTAGTGATAGTAGTGGTGACGCTAATCGATACACCCACTTGCGCGCAAGCAGACATAGGGACAGACCAAGAAACGGGCCGATAAACAAGTCGGCACATGAAAGTAAGTGGTTTATGTAATAGAAACATTATTGTGAACATAGATATTTGATGCATTTTTTGTAGTAATTGTTCTCGACGAGTCGTTTCTTAACTTCGTTTTAATTGCGAGTAGTCATGAACTTCCTTGTTGGTACTCCTTGTTGGTAGGTTTCAGATAGGATAAGCTACGATTAAGTCATCGCCAGGTGTCGATAAATCAAAAAAAAATGTGTGCGGTATTGTACAAGGGAAGGTTTCATAAGCAACGTTCAATATCTGTATTCGATCACTTAGTGCACACTTTTTATAATCCTATGAGACAAACATTCTCTACTTCCTCTTCTACACATTGACACAAGTACGGGAACTATTTGTATAACAAACGCTGTGTGTTCGATGGATGTCCAATATCAATGCTTGCTCCTCACATAGGCCTGTTATGTTTCACGAGAAGAATCTTCCTCTAACATCTGGCATTGGTGCTGATTTATAGAGGGAGGATACTATTTGTACTGCAGCCGCTCTATGTTCGTTAGTACATCTGAGAGCACCTATCCGACACTATATAAGCAGTCGAGTAAAGGCCAGTCACAAAGACAGTTGTCCAGTCATGTGGCTTTACTACTTCGTTGGTCTCGCTTTGATTGTTGGATTCTATAATGATATAGTCAACGCTGACGAGGTAAGTTACGGTGCCCGTAATCTAAATGCACAGTGTTTGGTCCTTCTTGACGTAAATAGCCTCTTCAACAGCAGCAAAGTATGTGCGATCATCGTGGAGCGTGTGTCAATGCTAATTGTGTAGAGAGCCCGTAATGAGCCTCAAGACCACCGAAGAGATAGGAAAGGATGGGGAAAATCTCATAGTAACAGTAAGGTTTGCGGATGATAACACTACTCGAAAACTTGCTTGAAGGCTTGCTTCTGGACTGCACGCTCGTCGAAGTTATAGTTGAAGATCGCCTTATTTTCACGGTTTTGGAAGTTTTCTTTGATTCTTTCTTCACTTATATGTTCACGGTATCCTCAAAGTCTTGATAAAGAGCGACATCACACAAACTCATCGTGTACTGTGACTCTTTAGTCTCCTCGTTGAAAGAGCAAAACACTCCCACTGATGACCGTACTTAGGACACATCGCCTTCTGCCCACAAGTCCCACGGTTTTCAGAGATCGTCATCTGAAGAAATCGAAGAATATGGTGCAACAGTTTTTACGAGAAGGAATGCCATTCGTAGGAAGAATTACACATTGATTCCTCATAATGTGAGCCAACCACACGTAAGTTTTACCTAATAGAGAAAGCTGGATGACGGGCAATGAGCTCACTTTGTTTTAACACCTCATTTTAGCAAATCTATTTCCAATTAATGTGCAGTCGCTGGATGCATTTGTCAGGGCGCACACTTTTCAGGTAAACCTTAAAAGAAATGATGCCTTTCGGAGAAACAATTCACAAAGAATCACTATTTTGAAACGAAAGTGAAGAAATGGATTAACGCGCCATGAGCCAGTTTCGTTCTGACAGCGACATTTCAGCATAACTATTCCAAATTAGTGAGGGATCAATAAATGGCTTTTTTTTGAGGCGCACTGTGTATGCAGCTAAGCGCGGAAAGGGGACACGACAGCATCGACGATGCTGTCTGAATTCATCTACTAAGTGGAACTCGCAGTCTATCCTGGAAAAAGGTAGCATTTTTTCTGATGTTAGAAAAACATACACAAGAGGTCTTGGTGGGATAATTCGAAGGACTTAAAGACATCATTAGGGGTAATGCGGTAATGGAGAAATCCCTACAAGAAGTAACTCACATGGTAGTCCTGGGCCTAGGAACGCTATCTGTGGCGAAATCCCGGTGAAAAAGCGCCCCTCTGAGCTGTAGAAACGCCGCAAAACCCCGCAAACGCACTTATGCTCCGCCTCTTGACAGGTTGACCCCGCCTCCCGATGACGTAATTCCCGATTGACTGGGGTGAGAGCGGTCAAGAAGATACGGCAGGATTGAAGGTTTTGCTGCGCGCTTTCGCAGTTTTAGCTTGAAGCTCACTCTGGAGGATAGATGCTGTCGTATTTCCAAACATTCCCTTGTGTTTACTTGGCAACATGCCGATGGGAAACAAGATCAGACTACTTCCCTCTTGACAGACAGGTCGTCCGCATCGAGAATCAACGGTGGGAAGGGGGTCCTATTTCGCGGGTTTTTGGCCATTTCCATCCGTTTTTTCTCCACTGTCCTGTTACTAGGCATCTCGACTTTCATATGCACTACTTCTTTTACTTTTCGTCCGACTTTCCCCTAATGATGCCTTTAAGCAATCGTCAGCAGGTTACCGGATTCACAGTATAGAGTGAAAGGCGGGGGCGCTTTGAGGCGGAGCTTGTGCTGAGCGTGTGGATTGTGACAAAAAGCGTTGGAGCACCATCTAGTTGTGGTAAACATCAAGAGGAGGTATTATAACTGCTCCCAACCGTTGTCTTACCCACATGTGCCCACTATCCCTGCTACGCGCAGTACCGTAGGGTGATGATCAGAAGCACCACATGCTTACTGCCAAAGATACGTCACCCACCATCTCCTTGAACGCCCCTTCATTCCCTATCAATGTAATTTTCTGATGCCTGAATATCCAGTTCACCACTCGTGCCAGCGTCAATTATGTCGTCACGTTTTATCAACAATCGGTGTATATTCGAAAATTCAGTTTTAAAGCGAAATGTAAACCTTGAGCCTAAGTACTCAAATAGCCGTGTATTCCGAAAACCTCGTGGTAAAAAAAATAATAGGTAGCGGTAGTGGTGAGCCGCTTGTAGCGCTCGTTCGAATCTTCAAACAGCGCTCATAGTGATGGGATTTGGGTTTTTGTAGAATTGTGGAACCTGCGAACAATGATAGAGACATATCGATT
>OZ022257.1:6243154-6448154 GCA_963978905.1 Trichostrongylus colubriformis
CTGAATTCTTTTCCCCATGAAACCCCAGATAATCTTCCATCAGGTGAAGATTGGAGCCGTTCGTTATCCGGGTCAGAAGGTCCATTCGTAGACGGCTTCACCATGATCGAGTGTTCCAGTTGACATGGGATGGTCCATTAACTTACATGAAAACAAGATTTTGTTGAAGATTTCAGGCACATGACGAGAGAAGAGTACGGCGCACAAAGTCTCGGTACCCGGATGGTTCATCCTTTCGAGAACGGGACAAAAATTGGAATGATTATTTGATCCCACACCATGACAAATTGTCCAAAAATTCCCTCAAGTTTGTACACCTTTCCCCTTTCGTTTTTTCGCCAGATTGTTGTGTCTGATGAAAAAAGGGTTCAGCTATGACGTCCCCGACGGCTACCGGCACTATCGCATGAGGGGCAAACTTAAGTTTTCAGGAAGAACTCCAAAGAAGGAGGTGTCATGGTATGGGATCAAATAATCATTCCAATTTTTGTCCCGTTCTCGAAAGGATGAACCATCCGGGTACCGAGACTTTGTGCGCCGTACCCTTCTCTCGTCATGTGCCTGAAATCTTCAACAAAATCTTGTTTTCATGTAAGTTAATGGACCATCCCATGTCAACTGGAACACTCGATCATGGTGAAGCCGTCTACGAATGGACCTTCTGACCCGGATAACGAACGGCTCCAATCTTCACCTGATGGAAGATTATCTGGGGTTTCATGGGGAAAAGAATTCAGACCGATTGAAAGGAGCGAGAAAGTTCAAAGACGTTGTCTTCGAAGCGTTGCAGCATGTGGTCTAAAAACATTCTGAAAATCTTTATATCGACCTATATCACCAAAGTTTGTGGCTATTCGAAGCAATGAAGGACCAAATGATCGCAAAATTAGCATTTTTCTCTTTTTCGTTGTTTCTCGGTTGACGAATGCGTCGATCTGTTCAGTGGCTGTATAATTTTGCAGAATGGTATGAGCGCCATTTTCAAAACAAATTAAAAAAAGAATCTTCTATGATTCTTGGCTAGAATTTGGTATGGATGCACGAATGCGTGTCCACACTGGCTACATCTTTCACCTAGAGACTTTTTTTGAACCACTCTGCGAACAGAGTTTTTGGACAATCTATAGGTGGCTGTATAATTATGCAGAGCACTGTATATAAGAGGATGTGGTGGGATAACTTGAAGGAATTAAAGGCAGTGTTAGGGGTAATTGGATTGTTCCATCCCTTCCAACCTTTGATACTGACCGGTGGACGTTTACACCACGAATGCTTACACGTCAAGCATCACGTCATTTCGATCGATATGGCTCTGATACGATACGATAAGTATCATTCAGCTATCATGCTCATTACTCTACGCCTCAATAATTTTTTCAGCAAAGTCGACACTAGGAGGCGGGGTGGGTCATCCAAGGGACCAGGTGTTATCCGTTACGACGTCACTACAGTTCGGGGGCGCGCTTTTCGACGGGAATTTCGCCATAGATAAGCTTCTCAGTCCCATATTTCCCATGTGAGTGACTTTTTTGAGGATTTCCCATTAACCATATTATCCCTAATGCTGTCTTTGAGCAATCATCAGCATGTCCACCAGATTCATAGTACAGAGTGTAAGGTATGGGCACCTGAAGGCGGAGCTTGTACTGGGCGTGTGGATTGTGACAAAGGACGTTGGGGTACACGTAAATATCCAGTGGTGGTGTTACCGCCACAGTACCGTAGGGTCGTGGTAGAAGCATTAGATGTTTCACTGCTGGAGACGTGTCACCCACCATCTCCTCGACCGTTCCCCTTCATTTTCTATCAACATAAGTTCCCAACGCCTGAATATACAGTTCACCTCTCTTGTCAGCCTCAATAATGGCTTCACGAGTCAATGGGTGTGATGGGTGTAATGAGTGTATATTTTATAACTCAATTTGAAACGAACTGTAAGTCTTGAGCCTAGCTACTCGAGTAGCTGTGTATTCCAAAAACCTCGTCGTAAAAAATAAAAGGCAGGGGTACGCTCATGGTGGTGGAATTCGCATTTTTGTAGAATTGTGGAATTTGCAAAGAATGATAAAGACATGTCGATTGAGAGAATTGCATTTGCTTCATTTTGTGAACTAAGCGGGATTGCGGATTGGAGGAAAACCAGTAGATATGCATCGATTTTGGAGCTCCGTCTAGTCGATAGAATCAGAGAGATGAAGAATCCGCAATTCTACATTTCCACAGTTCTACCGATTGGTCCCTATCTAATCTATTTCGGCAAGTTTCATCTTTCCGCAAAAACGCAAATTCGACTACTATGAATATTGCCCTAATACTGACCGGATGATGTTTCAGCCACAAAAACCGACACCTCAAGCACCACGTAATTTTAATCGATGCGGTCGTCCCATAGGAATTCTTACAATGGTGGATATAACATGATCCGAAAAAAGATGAAGAAAGCTCACACTTCCTCAAAGTGGCACATTAGCTCACTAGAGTCACGAAAATTAAACCCAGAAGATACCGGAAGAAAGGGAATGCCGGTCTGAATTTTTATCAAATAACTGCTACAGCTGTTAACAGCGATGTTTAGTACCTACCTACGAAAATATGTTCAGAGTGGACCTTTCCAAATATGCAGTCAGGCACACTTTGACTTTTCAAACAAATTCCTCCTCCCAGTAGCAAGTCCGCCCAGATTACGCGTCCAGCAATCTGCGTAAATCTCACGATAGGACCTCTGATCTCATTACGTCTTTAGGGCTGTATTCTCTGGCTTTGAATAATAAATAAAATCGGACGTTGTTCGATCATAGAGAACACCTTGCTTCCACCAGTATTACGTCTATCAGAACTGAAAGCTATCATACAGACATGTGGAAGTAAATCTCGAAAGTGACATATGTACTGACGGCGAATAGGAGCATGGGGAGCAGCCTTCATTTCGAATTAGAGAGAAAGTAGGACAAGGGACATGACTGATAGGAGGTGAATGTCCCCGTGTATTACTAATAATAAATATGCCGGGCTTCTAACCATGACCCTATGTATGGTACTGTGCGTGGTAGGGTTGGTGGTGTACACATGGGTAAGACAATGGTTGGAAACCGCAGTAACACCACCTCTGGATATTTACGGGTACCCCAACATCCTTTGTCACAATCCACACGCCCAGCATGAGCTCCGCCTTCAAGTGCCCATACCTTACACTGTACTATGAATCTGGTGGACTTGCTGATGACTGCGTCTGCAGGTGCATCGAAATTTCTCCTTTGAGCTTTACTCATTTTTGATTGGATAAAACATCGCTTTTTGTTATCTAAAGGTTGTGGGTTTTATGGCATTTTCCCCTCTGCAACTCAACTCACCCCTTGAAGTGGTCCATATCCATTGCTAGTTTTCTACGCAAACGCGATGGAGATATGAAGGCTCATTCAAATGAGATAGTTTTACAGCGCACTTTGGCACACACACCTAAACGTACACCAACAAAGTACAGCATATCTAACGGAATTACTGTTGGAACACACTGTCGGTAGGACTGCGATGCCAAGCGGTCATCATGCTAATCTCTTCAACGTGTTTTCTCAAATAGTTCTCCCTAGACATATTCAGAAAATCGAGTAGACTCTTACACGAATGCGGAAATGAGAAGTGAGTTTGACATCTGACTTTAAAGGCAGCTTTAGGGGAAAGTCGGACGAAAAGTAAAAGAAATAGTGCATATGAAAGTCGAGATGCCTAGTAACAGATTAGTGGAGAAAAAAACGGATGGAAATGGCCAAAAACCCGAGAAGTAGGACCCCCTTCCCACCGTTCATTCTCGACCCGGACGACCTTCCCGTTAAGAGGCAGGTAGTCTGATCTAGTTTCCCATTGGCATGTTTCCAAGTAAACACAAGGGAATGTTTGGAAATACGACAGCATCTATTTTTTGGAGTGAGCTTCAAGCTGAAACTGCGAAAGCGCGTCGCAAAGCCTTCGATCCTCTCGCATCTCCTTGGCCGCTCCCACCCCAGTCAATCGGGAATTACGTCATCCGGAGGCGGGACCGCTGTGTCCAAGAGGCGGAACCGCTGCATGGTTGCGGCGTTTTGCAGGGTTTCTACAGCTTATAGGGGCGCTTTTTCACCGGGATTTCGCCACAGATAGCCTTCTTAGGCCCAGGACTGCTATGTGAGTGACTTCTTGTAGGGATTTCTCCATTACCGCCTTACCTCTACTGCTGTCTTTAAGGAATTAGATCTTCTCTGCGGTATGAAAGCGGAGGCTTTATTTTGAATTTTTCTCATTTTGAAACTCCACCTTCTTAACTATAGTATCATGGTATCATCACCCAGTCATGAATACAGCGAAGCCTCTCACAGGGTCGCAGGCCCCGGTTGAGATCCATGTGCCCCAACCTACATCCTCTCTGATGCCTTGGTCGCTTCGTTTTCGCAGAAGAAAGCCGAAGCGGATAATTGTCAAAGTGAAAGCCCGTAAACGAGCCCTTAGTGATAGGAGTACTGGAGCGCATCCGTTTGTCCACGAAATTATGGTGACATTGTGATAGTACTCCTACAAATGCACAGCTAGCAGTAGAAAACGTTGTCATGTTTTGTTCGTATATCATTGTTGCCAACAGAAAACTCTTCAGAAAAGGAATTCATTCTCGCTCCCAGTAGCGTAAACAGCATTGCTTCAACGCTCATCCATGCAATCAAGTTGGCATGGCAGCTGTTTTTTTTTCTTACTCAGCTTTAAACAAGCATAGATTACATACGAACACTTTCATGTCTTATGATAACGGAGCCCCTTTTAGTGTCACGAGTTCCATTACAAAATGAAGATGTGCAGAACCATCTACTGCCCTTTCAGTATTGATGAACGTTGGAGGGAGGGGAGAGAGGTGTTTCATACAAAGCCAGACGAGGACACGATACGGGACCTGTTTATAGCAAACGCTATATGTTCATTGGATGTTCAATGTTTGTATTTAAACCCGTGCTCATGTGTGTATGTCTATAACATCCACATGATGGCGAGCGCATCGAAAACATCGCGTACCAATAGCAAAGTGCAATCCAGGAGAACTATTTGTATTGTAGTGCTGTATTTGCAGCTTGTAAAGTGCACATATCCAGCACCATATAAGCAGGCCGGTAAAGTACACTTACAAGGACGAATCATGTGGCTTTACTATTTCATTTGTTTGGCTCTGATTATTGGATTCCATACTGAAGTGGTCAACGCTGACTTTGTAAGTTAGTAGTGTTCATCATAACCTAAAAGCACAAAGTGGAAAGAATTATCCCCTCCCTCACTTCCATGAGAGCTTGCAGTACCACACCCTTCCTACGGGACTGACCCGCTCTCAACTTGTTCCAGAAGGGATATCGCTGGAGGTAAAAATGCTTGATCGGAGTCCGAATTTTATTAGGGCATATTAAAAAAAAAGTCCGTATCCCCTTTGTATCCTTTCAAGATATTCGCGACATTGGCATTTTGACTGAAGCCTTCAGGTTGGTCCGGCAGCAAAATATGTAAACGATCGGAATACATTCCTAAGAACCCCTTTTGAGGATTACCAGTGAAATAATTAGGAAAGAATTCAAAATACTTTGTGTGTGGATGGGCAGCCGCTTGGTAACACGCAATAAGCTAGTGCTTAATTTTTCTTCTAAAACGCCATTACTTAATCGCCCCTTTGAAGCTTCGAAACATCCGATACCGTGCACAGCACTCATTTTTTAGTTCTTTCGACGCCTAAGTCAGCCTTTTTCAGGATGATGTGGTTGTGGATAACAAATCAAACCTAACGAGAAAGGATGGCATACGGAGAAGGAACCACTCAGAAGTTCCTTATTTTTTGAGAAAATCTCGATCAACAACTAGCAACCCAACGACCACCACAACTGAGTTGTATTTGAATTTATGAGCGAAGCATTTCAGCAGAACTATATCGATTTATTGTGGAACCAATAAATGCTTCTGGTGGGACGTATTTTGGACCGTTCATCTGTTGAGGAAAACTAGTCAGAAATAAGAGGCTCTAATGAGGAATAAAAGAGAAAATTCTTGGCTTTAATAAATCCCGCCCTGCGGGATACGCCGAGCATTCTAGTTCCATCCACAGTAATGTTGACAGGTGAATGCAAATTTGGCCCATACAGTGACTTCTTGGCGCTAGCCGCTGTCAGTGCTTTTATCCTCCCAGACGAAACTGGTACCAATTCACTCACCACTTTTTGATGAGACAGTTTGAAAGAAATGGGCGTTTGTCAGCAGATCCCCAGTTTTCTAGTGGACAGAGTGAAAGGTATTGACACGAGGAAGCGGGGCTTATCCTGAGCGTGTGAAGAGTGATGAAGCACTGAGTATATAGCTACCGACTGCGCGTGACCGAGAGTGTGATGTTCTTTATCGCGGTTCCCACATGCTGTCTCACCCATGTGTACTCGTCCATCCTACCATATACAATGCCATGGGCTCATGATTAGTAGCTGTAGATGCGCCACTGCCAGACATCGCCTCCTTGCTCTCCTTCATTTACAGCACACATGACCTTCCAACACTTGGTAACCAGTTCACTCCTCGTAACAGGGTCAAGTATGGTTACAATTCCTTAAGAGTTGATGTCGTATTTTTCCAATCGCTAAAATTTCACACCCCTACTGCTCCTTCTCTCAGCTAAGCCTGAGCTAGGATGCACATGGCGTTTTTGTCTGTTGAGAGAGAGGAAACGATATTGCGCTTTCAAACATGGATATACCTTTTATAAAAGATATGTGTAACAGAATGGCATTTTGTCAAGCACTTGTGGGACATTTGTGTGTGGTAAGACAAAACAGTCCTGCGTCATGTGTAAGATGTAAGTCACTTCTCTTGGCTTCTCCCCGACCCCATATTAACCAACACTTTACTAATTACGCAGGAATGCTCAGCAATCTATGGTTCTTAGCTGATTATGAGGGTCTTTCAAAATAGTAGCTTTCTGATGTTCCTTGATGATGTACTGGTGTACCCTTTCTGAATGAAAATCTTTTCTTTCTTCTGCCATATTTTTTTCTGAAAAAATTTGATGTGTCAATAACATGTGCCAGAGGGTCTTTCAAAATAGTAGCTTTCTGATGTTCTTTAATAATGTGCTGGTATACCATTTCTCAATGAAATCTTTTCCTTCTTCTGCCATATTTTTTTTTCTGAAAAAATTTGATGTGTCAAGAACATCTGCCACTCACTGAAGAGTGCAACGCATCACCTTGCAGGTAACTTATTCCGAGGTCGCAGAAGGCGAGGGGGATAGCGCATGATCATTTAACGAGCCATTAGTGATGTTGAAAGTATTCATGGTTCTCCGTTAACGCGTTAATGATAATTATTTTCTGAAACCTACGAGTGGAGAAATCGGCTATTTATTCGCTTCCATTTTTTCTTTTCGGTTTAAAGGATATTACCCAAATGGAATAGATTAGCAAAATACTTCCATGTGCATCGCAATGCCCTTTGAATAAGAAACCATTTCTACAATCGAGCACAAGTTTGCCATTGTCCAATACTGTAAGTGTGAAATTTGCTCCTGTCATGTGGCATCCTTGGGCCGCATTCATACTTTGAGATGCCGGGCAGAGCGAGGCTGCGTGTCTCTGCGTCTCCATCCATGCCACCCTTCGTCCTCTCTACATCTTCCCCGTGCCACTCCTACCTCGTTGCCAGTGAACGCAGCCACGTCCTGCCATCGCAGAGACCGATCGGAGCCTTACGCAGGCATTCGAATCATTTGAACAATGGGAAACGGATTGATTCTATCGGGAAACCCCTAACGGGGTCGCTTAAAAAAGACGTTGGGAATGGTTAAGTAAGAAGGGCATCACAAGGCTTCTGATACGAGCGTTGGGTGTGTTTATGTTTGATACTCCGCGTGTTCTGACTTCGCTTATGTTTGATACTACTAAAGTATCCCCTTCGCGTTGAGTAAGAACAAGACACATGAAATAGTGAAACCGTAAAACGGGATGCCTTACCTTGTCAACGTCTTGAACGCGATGCCTGCACTCTCATAATGTCTCACGAAAGTATGTAGAGTGTTTACTGTACAAGTGGCCCTCTCGCTTTGTAACTTTCAATTTCTGCCTAATGTTATAGAAGCAATCAACTCATTTGACTGTACCAGGACTTCGAGAGCAAGGTTTAAGTATCGACAGACATTTTATCAAATTTAAAAAGATATCTGTCCAGATGTTGTTTCTCAGACGGTCCCAGACACTCAGATAATCCTCGTCATCTTCCTAACAACGGGAGGAGTTGTGCCCTAAGAAGTTGAAGGAACCGAGAGGAATCGGGAAAAAGAAGAAGATGGGAAGAAATTATCGTTTCGAAAAGAACATTCCATGTTGAAAGCGATAAGCGGTAGAGACCCGGATTCAAGAGCGCCACATTGTGGTCTGTATTCGCATCTTCAGCGCAGTTGCTCTTCGAACTGCATCATCACCTTTCCGAATTGCTCGTTGTGAAAGATGACATTTTTGTCTCGTAGGGTGTATCTCATTCATTTATGAAGATGTGAAGTAAGTGAAACAACAACAACGGCAATCAAGTAAAAAAATGAAAAGAAGAATGAGCGATGGGGTAAAAAAGAAGATGTTCATGTGTTAAAAAAAATCCTCTGAGTTCATACTAGACGTCTTAGCAAGGTGGGTGTATGCAATTTGTACGAGCTATGATGAGACCTTTTCGACCTACGGTGAGACCTATCGTAACGCTCGCAGCAACCTGACGAGCTGCAAGCGTTACGGTAGGTCACACCACCGTAGACCAAAAGTTCCATCTCCCGGTGTCTTTAAGTCATATATGAAGTGAAATATGTTGCCGGTCAGTACGATAGATTGTTTTTGTTGCAGTTCAAACACGGTGGAGATGTTACAGTAGATCTTATTCAGATAGGTAGCAGATAATAAAGATGATGGAAAATATGCGACTGCGGATCAGCGGTTATTGCTACCATGCCTTCATTGTAGATAATACAATTCAATGCTGGCCAACGAAGTGCGCATTTCTGATGCCTTGGTGGCTCCGTTTTTGCTATTGCGATGACTGAAACGGCTTTTTGTCGGAATGAAAGTCTCGCTAACGATCCTTCAAAGATATGAATAAAATTGCAAGTTGCACTCGCTTGTTTACAACAAATCTTAACAACATATTCCATTGCTATCTGTCGTTTACATTATTATAATGTTTCTATGATATGAGTGCCAAATTTCAACTCTCTGACAGAACTCCTCAAGTGACGGCCGACGAACTGGGGCGTGCGAGGAGTCACGGTCACTATTATTCTAAGAGCAAAGAGGCGACGGTCATCTCTTCAAGGACGCCGGCGAAGGAATCAACATCTGGGCAAAAATTCGCACTGCACTCTGCCCGCCGACAGATTTCCGTATATTGCTCTGCGAAAATTCGAAGAAATTAATAGTCTTCCAGTTTTCGGCTTTTTCTTTGCACAAAGAAAATTTCTCAATTCTCCTCTTGTTTTTATTCACGGACTGTGTCTAGTGGAGTGATTTGGACAGAGACAGAGATCATGTGGGTAATGAGAACTGCGAAACTCAGTCACGCAAATGAAAGCTAAGGGCCTAAGAAGCCTCTAGGTGGCCGAATTCCCGAAGCAAAAGAATGCTCACGCTTTATAAAAGCCGTCTTCTTCAAAAACTGCCACTTGTTTCATCCAAGCCCACACCTTTTTTTGGCCCGACCCGCCTTTCTGAGAATAAAGAGCGGGAAGGGGGTCTAATTTCTTGATTTTCGACAGATTCATTCCGTTGTTTACTCACTTTTGTGTTATCAAGCACCTCGACCTTCATATTTGATGATCTTTCCATATTCCGCCCTAATTACCCCCATCACTGTCTTTAAAAGAAATTATAATCACGAAATTAACGTGAAATATTCCTTTACCTCTAAACAGAAAGCTTTTCATAAGAAATATCAATATCATGTCACTATCAGCTAATTATCTTCCACTCGTAAAATTTTTCACAACCCCATCACTGTTTGTATAGCAAACGCCATAGTTCACTGGATGTCCTATATCGCTATCTAATTCTGTGCCCACACAGATGCAGTCACAGGCAGACACTCTCATAACAATCAGTACCAATTTCAAAGTACAAATTGTAGAATCCATTTGTGTGGCACGCAGGGTACACAGGTACTCGAGATTCATCGACAGTGGGGGGGGTCGTCTTTGTCCTGAACGAAGAGGAGGGTTGTCTACGCGGAGGTCTGTGACAAGCGCCGGAATCCAAACTTCCAATAAACAGATGAGAAGCGAGGGGTATTTCGCAGCGAACTCGTGAAAGGAAAAGAGGAAATGTGGTATGAATCTTGTTGCTCCAAGTAAGGACACATGGCAATAAGCCCATTGCAGCTATACTCCGGCAACAGTTACTGGTAATGTAGAGGTCAAAAAAAGGAGCGGGTTGTATTTGGTATCTGAAGAGAGGAGGGAGATCGTACTGAAGCGGCTAATTTCCTCGACACCTGGGAGTGCCCTGGTGGCTGGCGCTCTCTCTGATCCTTGCCTCCACAGAACTGCTACAGCACATGAGGCGAATGCTCCCAGATATAACAATTGACACCGATTTTGAAGTACAAATAATGTAGAGGTCAAAAAAAGGAGCGGGTTGTATTTGGTATCTGAAGAGAGGAGGGAGATCGTACTGAAGCGGCTAATTTCCTCGACACCTGGGAGTGCCCTGGTGGCTGGCGCTCTCTCTGATCCTTGCCTCCACAGAACTGCTACAGCACATGAGGCGCATGCTCCCAGATATAACAATTGACACCGATTTTGAAGTACAAATGATAGGATCCATTCGTGTGGCAGACGCTCTATCTGATCCTGTGCCCACACAGACCTGCTACAGACACATGAGGGAATGCTCCGATAACAATCGGCACCAATTCCAAAGTACAACTTTTAAGATCCAATTGTGTGGCAGACGCTCTATGTTCGTTGTGTGCTCATATGTGCGTATGCGTGTACGTATGATCGTTTGTTAATGAAAGTGCACCTACAGCATAATATTTATAAGCAGACCAGTAACACGGACATACAGTCAGTCTCCATTCATGCAGCTCTGCTATTTCTTATTGCTCATACTAGCGTATTCGCTTATGGTGGTACAAGGACAGGAAGTAGAAGAACAGGAAGAACCGGCAAAACCGGTGAGTTGATAGCGCTCATGATCTGAATGCTCAATACCTACAGAAATGTCCCTGGAAAAATTAACAGCGAAAACGTATCAATCTCGAAGCGAATCCGAAATTGTTTAGGTTCTTCTAAAAAAATTGCGCAATTCTTTCGTATCACTTGAAGCAATACATATGCCTCCACCTCGCTGGTGCTTTCTCAGACTGTTGTGGTTACAAAGCCGGGAAACGGATTACATGGAAAATTTTGTGACATTTCGTTGAACACCTTTAGTGAAATAGCAAAACAATGTGAAATACCTTCGAAATACTCTACGTCAAATCTGAGGAGAGCCCCAAGTAGCAAGTAATAAGCCAATGACTGTTTTGTCCCAGTATCATGACTTTGTCGCAGGCCCAGAGCTAACGTTCCTGCTGAAGACCGTATTCATTCACTCTACGAATAAGTCGACCAGTTCCAGGGTGATTCGAGCTTCGACAGAAGCCATCCGCATAGGGTGGCTTTCAAGTACAATCGGAATGGAACAAGAATCGGTGGTGGACATTCACGTCTGAGATGACGTGACAGGAACCCTCTCAATTCGCAGTGCAACACTTTCGTGAAACTAATTCGGATACAATTGTGCAGTTAGTAAACGAAATCGACAAGGTTACTTTCAACATGAACAAAATTAAAGTGAGCTCATACCAGTATCGAGATTTGGTCGTCTATCTTCACAACAATAATTTTGGTCATTAGTGATATTGGGGAGGGAAATGTGCACAGCTGATGAGCCCTAATATTCGAGTTGCATACCACACTAGCGCTCGACCACCAACCAACAGCATTGCACTTTGCATGCACCTCACACAGATCCCTACGGAATCGGTCAAGTGGTACCAGACTCGTGTGCGAGGATGAAACCACTGATTTGCACATTGGCTGGCCCGGAAATCATTGTGCAGGCCAAATGAATCCAATGAATGAACCCACTATAATTCTGAGTGGAAATCAAATCCGCGCCGCACTCCGCAGAAGGGAATGATTGCCATCGGATGTTTATACTTTATGGTTCTTATAGGTGGCTTATAACTTGGCCACCCTTTGGGTATAGCTTGTAACAGTTGGTTCTTCGAACAGAAACAATTACTTGTAGATCTAGGTTCGAAGTCGGAACCTCTTAATATATTAGTTATCGGAACCGGAAGAATGTGTTCACAGCGAAATGATCATGTAACACTTGGGCTTGTGGTATAATATTGTGTGGTAAGTGTTACGTCGAACATCGTCATGCTTACTTTTTATGTTTCGTATCTGTTTCTATTGATTGGTAGCATGATCGCACCCCCTTTTGATGTTTTCGTCATCTTCTACATGAGGCCTGGAGTTCAAAGGTCTGATATCAAGGCGAAAAAGGGCAACGATTCGGTAAAATAGCTTTACCGTCTCTCGCAGCCCTGATCGAGTACTATCATCTGGCTTCGACACCACTAGTATTCCGTACCACCCAGCGTAACATGAGTAGCAATGCTGCATTAGTCCCTATCAGCCAGTAGATCACCTTCCCTGGATGTCCACCTTCCTCCCCGAATGACATTTATTATACAAGTGTGAGTGATCTGCTGCGATTTTGAAACAGGCTGAACTGGATTAACACCTGATTTCCTACTCCCGTACTCCTGATCAACAATTATTGGCTGTTACCATTTCGGTCGACAAAAGTTTGCGTGCTACCTACATGACAATCAGACACACGAGCACACAGACAGGCAGAGAGGTATACAGTTCGAGAGATATGAACTGTTCTCAGTAAATAAACTCTAGCATGAGACCCTCCTGTCTGTGAGCATTGCCTTGCAGGAAGAAAATTGCTGGAAAGTCTTCACTTGAACCAAAAACTGGCGGCGAGCCCATGACCCACATCACACTAACACAATAAAGTTAAAAGGATAAAGTTTTTGGCGTTAATCAATTCCTTCTGTGGGATGCGCCGCACATTCTAGTTCCATTCAGAATTGTGATGGCTTGAATGTCATGTGGCCTATACAATGACTTGCAGTGGCCAGCCGATGTACAAGTCAGTGCTTTTCTCCTCCCAGGCGAGTCTGGTACCAATTGACCGACCCGGAAGGGATGGAAGGCTTGGTTGGCCTGGGCGGGCGTTGATGCGGGATTTGATCTCCGCATCATGAGAGTGGGATGCGCGCCACCTGTCACTACACCACCTCCGCCCACTAACACATTAGCAATGAAATAAATTCAACAGCCGAGGAAATCATCATATTCCTGTCCTTGAACGAAGTACTTCTGAGAAGCTGAGAAGCGCTCGGAGAAGACTACTCATTGACTGACCGTAGCAAAACCAGTTTCACATGTGGACTTTACAAAATATTCTGCTAGGACTGTGCGACAACAGAACCGCGTGCACCGCTGTCAAAGTTCAAAAATGAAGATGCTCTTGGAATTATCAAACAAGTGATAGACTGCTTAACTTTCCACAGCACATGTGATTTCACATTGATAAACATGACTTCAGTTGCGCGTGGGTAGAAGCGAGGTCTTGTAGGATTTTTTTCGATCATCACATTTTAACATTATTTTTCCAGCAGACAACTATTAGGTAACAACAAAGTATCCACCATTGTTATCGACAACACTCTGATACCACATAGGTAGATCGTTGATTCCCTCATTCTAGAACTCTGGATTCTGAGAGTCGAAGAAGTCAGCGATCGTCTTTGCAAGCACTTCATAACCAACGAATTTTCTTTTGGCATGGAAGGATTTTAGAGGATGGAAGAGATGATAGTGGGAAGGAACAAAGTCTGGAGAGTACGGCGGCTGGAGCAGGATATCCCAGCCGAGCTCCTGCAGTTTAACCTGGGTACTCTCCGCGACGATGTCATGAAGGGGGGTGATATGGAAGGATTTTTACAAGTTTTTAGTAACAACATAATGGTACAGTAATTTGAGAGAGATTAGAATCATGGAATTACAATACACGATTCCATCAAAAGTTCCGGCCTTGATGGTGGAAATCTTCATCATCAGATACAGAAGTTCCTACCACAGGTGCACAACACGTTTCTGCTACTCACTGCTAGAAACTGCTATAGACGGCCGTTTCCAAGTTTTGCTCTGCACTCACCGATTTATTCGCCTTGCTATTAACAGCGTCGGAGAACTCTCTCTAGCGGCAAATAGTTTAGGATTGAAAGCTTGGAAGTAATAAACAGCTGGCGAAAAGTGACATTCTTAATATGGCATGGTATTTGGAAAATTCAAAGCAGGCATAGCTGCTTCTCCCTATTGACAATTTTTGTCCACATAGATAGCTTCCCAAAAATAACGAGAACTGATGAACTGTCCACTGGCAACTCTGTTTACACCCTTTCTACAAATTCTCATTTCAGACATCTTTGCACACGAATAAGTCCTCCACCCTGAGCACATAAGCTAGAACAAAAATTATTTTTTGCTGAAACTACGGTAACCTAGCACTTCAAGGTGTTGTCTGTTCCCTCTTAAATGGAATCAACTCATCTGCTGGCGCGTTCACCCCCCGCCCCTCGCTACAAGGTGTGATTCTAAAAGTACATGAAGTACACGTGTTTGCATGGTTGATTCGAAACTGTGTGGGGTGGGTTAGAAGGTCTTCAAACTGGCGCAGGAAGGAGAGACTGTTCACTGATTCTTGACTTGTACACCCGTGAGCTCAAAAAAGATTCGTCTCTATAACGATTTATTTCATAACTGAAATCGAAATGGACGGGAACGCACTGATGAACAAGTCTGCTCTGCACGCTTGTGCAACAGGACACTCGATCTGTGCCACCGTGCGTGACGGTGCCCTGATGGTCTCGTTGTGAATTTGCAGCGCGCTGAAGAGCGCAATCTCCGCTTTTTTGCTTGTCCTAGTGACACTCGAGTGTCCTGTCGCACTATGACTCTGTACCGCTGCTCTACATTACTCGTTACAAAATATGACCATATCACATCATTTTATAGGTGAAGTATAACTCAAAGCCTGAGTTTTTGCTTCAGGATTAACATGTATTGTTCTTGGTGCTGACGGTTGAAGCTTTTCCAGACCGACCATTCGGAAAATAAAATGTCGATAGTCTTTCATGTAGAACATGATTATCAGTG
Organism: Trichostrongylus colubriformis; assembly: GCA_963978905.1. Classification (NCBI taxonomy): domain Eukaryota; kingdom Metazoa; phylum Nematoda; class Chromadorea; order Rhabditida; family Trichostrongylidae; genus Trichostrongylus; species Trichostrongylus colubriformis. Next base: position 6,258,453 of record OZ022257.1, read on the forward strand.
GAGAAAAGAACGGATATGCAGACATGAGTATTCCAGTAGCGAAGCTTAACCATGGAAATATATTCAAATCAGCAAACAGACATATGAACATTGTCAATAGTGGCACATGAAGAAGTATAACAGGACATGCTGTCTGAAATGTCTACTATTTGAAATGCTGATGGGCGTCATCCTTCCTGTTTAATCCTTCATAAAGGGCATATCCAATGGATAGGCTAATTCCTCTCAGTATAATATATGAGTAAACTTCGAAGTAACGCTGGGTGCGCTCAAAAATGGAGAGCAAGTGCATCATGGACCTACTATTCCGCGCTGTGTCCGCCCAAATGGACTTGTGGGAATGTCTCTGTTGCCTCTCTTCCTTCGTCACTTGTTTTCGTCCAATCTCATCCCACCCTTCACTCATCCCGCGGCTCGAACCACATTCCACGTTTTTAGGAAAGATGGCCCGTTTGCTAGATTGCCCACTTTCTGTCAGCTAATGAAAGAAGGAAAAATTCGTTTGGCGAGAGAACTGACCACAGAGGTGAAAAAAGTTCAGAGGTGAGATAGAGAGGCAGACCGCTTGGTCAGCTAATTGTACCTACATCTGCTGTTTCAATTCGAGTGACTTTCTTGTCATAATGTCTAACCTTCGAGCCACGATGAGGGTTAAGTGTGGTTAGATATATTAGGTTGGCAACTAAGTAATTGCGGATTTTTAAATACTGCTTTTTCCCTTCAAACTGCTTTCCAGCAATCTCTTCTGTACATACACATGTAGTACAATTCCACACGCATCTATAGGTATTACTATCTACCATCTCCCGGATAACCCTTTTCGGCAAAATAAACATATCAAAGGTCAACCTCATTTTCAATGAAAAATTGTAAAAAAAAATTTTCTTTGAATGGCGTTAGACAGGGAAAGGAAAAGGTGATAATCCGATGGAGCAAGATGAGGGCTATAAGGTGGATGGGGCAGCAATTTTTATCCAAGCTCGAGAATTTTTTGGCGAGTCATTTTTTCAATAGTGGTAAAAAAAATTTTGAATTTTTTTTTCAAAAAATTCTCGAGCGTGGATAAAAATTGCTGCCTTATAGTTCTAATCTTTCTCCATCGGATTATCACCTTTCCCTTTCCCTGTCTAACGCCATTCAAAAAAATTGGAATTGAAAATGAGGTGACTTTTAATATTTTTATTTTGCCGAAAAGGGTTATCCGGGAGATGGAAGACAACAATGCCTATAGATGCGTGTGGACTTGTACTACATATATATGTACAGAAGAAATTTTGTGAAAAGCAGTTTTGAGGGAAAAAGCAGTATTTAAAAATCCGCAATTACTTAGTTGCCAACCTAATAGTTACAGAAGAATCTCTGCGCCGATAGAGGAAAACTGCTCATTTCAATTATCGCAAAATGCACCTTTAAATCGAATGCAAGAGAGTAACTTCTTTGTATCGGACGGCCGGAACATTTTTCTTTGAAGGTGGACCAAAAAGCACTGCTCACCGTGTTTTCAGAAAAATTTTCCTCTTGTACAAGTCAGCAGTCTTTGCGCATTTTTCGCGTATTTTACAATTATCATTATTTTAATGCAATTTTTAATTGTGCACACCCATACGTTGTTATTCATAGGTGTCTCATATTATTTGTCCGCTTATCCGACCGATAGCGTCTCTGTCATGTTTCCCGCTTGCACTTATACTCGATCAATTCAGTGTCACTAGCCTATAGAAGGATCGATCAACTATTCGTCCTATTTAATCTGCTGCTCTGTCATCAAAGGATCTCCTATAAAAGGTTCCTTAGGATACTATCCCTGTCTTGCTAATAGATCCATCTGTACCAAGCGTGTACGGACCAGATCCAGCTAACACTGGGAATCATACCCAGCTGACCGTGGAATACGGCATATAAGATTCACAACATCATGTATCCGCTAAAGTTATTTCTCTTTTCTGAATTTTCCTTCCAGAGTGGCGTAGTATAATTATGATCTGATTAAATTCCTGTAAGTTTTTCATATACTAAAAAGTATACGTATGAGTTCCCACATACCTGAACTAGTAGAATGAAGAACAAAGTTCTTTGCATTTTTCTACTTTGAGCGCTTATAGAGTTTCCCATCAGATACAAGTGAACACGCCAAGCACATACGAATATAATACTGACCAGTACGATGAGCAGAACTAGCGATTCTATTACGAATATGACGTGGCCTGTGGATAGAAGCTAGAAAAATCAATGTCAGTCTCACAAATTGCTCCGAAGCTTCGCACACGAAAGAGCAACACAACGAGCGGGAATCAAATGATCAGGTGTGTCGTTTGGACAGAAAGATCGCGCGGACGCTGCGGCGTGCTAGAACCACGCACCGGTTGCTAAATTCCGATTGGAGCAGCGCATTTGCGCCAGAGCTACAGTGCTTTTACGGAATAGATTTTCGTTGTGCTCAGTTTCTTTTCTTAAGTAATCGATATATCTAATTGCGAACGTAAGGGAAATAAGGAACAAGGTAAAAGTAGACTGGAAAGACTAAAATCTGAAAAACTTCACTTACAAACCTGCACACTACAATTCAAAGCATAGGTGTTGCAAAATTAAATTTCGGTTTCGAGGTATGTTCCGAGGTTTCGGGAGATTTTTACCCTTAACTATTCCATCCCAAGGAAAACCAGGCATACCATTTGGTCTTTCAAAAACTTCTTAAACTTCTTCATGCACTTTCGAAAACTTCTAAAACATCCCTCTACTTTTTCCATCTGGCCTTTTCCAGGGCTGCGTATATTCATGAACCGATGCGACTGTTGAATTATCATGCTTTACCAATTTAAATTGGGACACCCCGCAGCGGAGGCGGTCCGCAATCTCAGCAGAGTTCTTGGGACGAACTGTTCTTGCGACGGACAGTGGATCTCAGATTTTGAAAATATGCTTCTGGCGATTTTGTCTCGAAAAAAAAACTCGGATAGCGGCCGCAGGTCGTCGCTCAGTGATGAAGATTTAAGGAGAGCCGTCGAAGCAACGAATACTCGTACGTTAAAAGCACACCACGCGATAATTAAAGTGGTCTTTACCTTTTCAAGGCAGGTAGACCCTTAGATATGTAGTTGTAAAGATTGCACCCTTTTCGCGGCGCTACGGCTCACCCCCGCCGCGTACGGCCTGGTCGACCTGAACCGAGTTGAGCCCACCGAGCCGAATCACACCCGGCATAGACGAGAGGGAAACTTGCGATAAGACAAGATAAGGCAGCGATATCAATAGCGAAGGTAACTTCAACAGGGAAGAACAGGTGATATCGTAGCATTTTGCGCGATATCATCGAGGAAAAGCTCTTCTATAATCTCCAATACTCGTACGAGTACTGAGGGCAGGCAGCTTTATTTTTGGTGGTTTTGAGGGGTTTCGTTTCAATTTTCTTCGCTAGTGGGTGAACCAGGGCCTCTACATCCTGTAACACGCGCAATAGCTCTCATAATTTTTCGCGAGGTGTGCCTTTTACAGAAGATCTAGGCCTACATAACTCCAGAGTGCCCCAACATTTGCTGGAAATCGGCAAGGTGATTTTTCGATTCCGAAGATTTCGAAGTGGGTGCCTCTGATGAGCTCACCGATGAGCAGCGTCTGCCACGTTTCGACACCTGCTGTAACCTTCTAACTCGCTATAAAAATGAGCCATTTGCGACCGTATTATAACTGTAGATGAAAAATGGGTTGCAACAATAGAGGGGATTAGTATGGGTAGATGAGGATGCTCCTCCAAAAACATTTCCTAAACCTGACCTTCACCCTAACAAGGTTATGATAACTGCGTGGTGGTGTTGTAGAGGTGTAATTCATTATAGTTTCTTGCAACCTGCTCAGCCAGTTACAGCAGAGTCTTACTGTTGTTATCAAATGTATAGGAAGCTGCAAAAATTGTGTCCGGCGGTGGTGAATGGGGGAGGCACGACCCTGTCGCACAACAATGCAATGCCGCACACCTCACAAATAACTCGGCGAAAAATGACCCACTTGGGTATGGAAGTCGCCCCCCACCCAGCGTACTCTCCCGACCTTTTCCCCACAGACTATCAGTTTTTTCGAGACCCATAAAAATGTTAGGATATGAAAAATGATATAAGAAGGTCAATACGGATAAACGGCTACTTATACACCGAAGCAAAAGGTTACCCCTATTAAAAACGGGAGACTCGTGTGCAAACGCCGCGTAGGGTTTTTCCTTCTCTACCGACACACCCAAAAGCATCGAGTGCCAACGCACATTTAACGAAGAAGTGTGTGTTCCGCTGTGGCAGAAACTTCACAAAAACTTATCCTCCATCACCTTCATCCCAACCAAACGCTAAGCAAATACAGCCTGTTCCCTTCTGAGGAGCGCTAATCGCGACCACAGCCAAATTGCACAAGACATCATGTGCACTTGAGCTGTGGGTATAGCGATTGGCGTTCCCTGACACAGTGGTGTCCACCACACATTCGCTGTTTAACACAAAGGTGTTATACGAGATAAAAATCCACAGTAGGATGTTATTCCTACGAGAATTTCCTCAGTTTTCGTTTAAACTACCACAAAAAGGCAATGTAGTTTCAAATAGCAATAAAGATTAATGACAGCGCTTGCATTCAACGGGAGCAGTGGAACGGGACCACCGAAAAACAAAAAATATGATCTTATAATGATCCGTCTCGGAAGAGAACCTTTACCTTGATTGAAAATCCGATAAATGCACGGTGAGTGAGCGTTAAATTGTATGTGCTCACTATAAACGGAGTCACATAAGCTATGAATGCTGGATTTGGCCAGCCGATGAAACACACCATAAAGACCCAATTCGAAATAATGACCACATTGATGACCGTAATCATTGCCATACATTTTAGTGATGAGTAGATGAAGAAGTATTGCGGCCTGAAGTGATCAATGGTTACTTCGATGAGGCGGTGGCTGTTAATCCTCGTAGCAAGTATCTTCCCATCCAAGGAAGTCTAGGAGCAGAAAAGCTTCAGGAACTGTATTGATTACCATTTTTGTCTGAAATGCACCACTCTTCGTCAAATGCGATTTGAATTATACAAGAAATTGTGGGCTCTACGGCTATTTTTTGTTTCATTGTTTTTGTAGCCCAGACGGCCTTGCACCAGTTAAAAGACCGAGACAAGAGGGAGACTTCGATTAATTCAACGGAGCCTGGTGCGGAGGTGATCCCGCAGCAACGGAGCCTGGTGCGGAGGTGAACTGTGTGAATTCGCACAGGACAGAATTTCGCAACGCTTGCGTGTTAGGGAAGCCCACACTGTTTGGATTTTGGGGGTGGGGGTGAGGAGGTTTTACTTCTCAAAGTAGGAGCAATGCAGGGTAATTTCTCAAGAAAATCAAGCTACATATGGCGGCCAACTCGTGTGCATCATGCTGCATCCAGCCCACCGTGGCGCAAACCTTGGTCTTACAATATCCACATCTTGTTTGTGTTAACAGCGCCATTTGCCGTTAACCCATCGTCGCTCTTAGGAGTAGGTAGGCTCTTATGATAATTGCCTATCTTGGCGTGTAAAACTGGAAAAGCTTCGCTTATCGTCTCTCATATGCCCAGGTGCGTCAATGAAAAACCCCTTGAATCGGTCTAGTTCCTATTAATTCCAGTAGCTTGTGCGCTACATCACTCTCAGCAACAGCTCTCTCGTCCAACTGTCCTATCACAAAAAATTGTTTTACCAGATTCATGAATTCCTAACCTGCAAAACTGAATAAATCTGTATATAAAGGTATTAGTAGAATATGTTAGTGTTGAAATAAGCGTAATATTGTAGACCACAATCAACGCCGGAGCCACCAACCATTTTGAGCCGCAACCAGTGCTAACAAACAGAAACGAATCTTCGTAGGTTATCATTCTCTGAAGAAGATGGTTTTGAGAAAATTTAGATATGTTTCAAACATTTTTAAACATTTTTGAGCCTCAAAGGTCTCCACTATTTGAAAGATTTTCAACTGTGAAAATCACCGTCTACACAAGTCAGCCATCTGATTAAAACTCTATGCTAATCTTTCCAAAGCTTACTGACCATCTTGCTACAGACCGTGAAACTCTACATACCGGCCCACCTCCCAAACCTCGCCCTCCGCACAATGAGAAGCCTTTCGTGTTGTGGTTCACTACTTCATATTGCTTTGATCCCTTCTGAACACATACTGTAAAAGTTGTCTTCTAGATATAACAATGAGCTATTGCTCAGGGAGGACTACCCAAGGGGTGGGGGTCGTTAGGTCAAATTTCTGCTTGCGGCGTTGCACTCGCGGTGCCGTCAGTACGAGTCGTTTGGGATTCCGCTCAAGACGCAGTGGGCTGGTAGCGTAAGGGATCTTTAGAGATTGTACCAGTTTTTAGCAATATGTTGTGAATTAGAATTCCCTAAGACTGCAATATGAGCTCTCCATCGTCCTTCAAAGGTAGTAAAGGCGTAGCTATCACTGCTTCTACTCTACTTGAAGTTGTTGTTGATTGTTGTGATATCTTGGTAGGTTTCGTCAGCTGTTAACGCTTATGAAGGACTTATATGGATCACTCACTGCACAATGAGACAGAACAATAAGATTTGAATTACCTTTATTATTTCAGTTATCTTATCAGAAAGCATAAGAACAAAAGCAAGAAGCCGCCAGCGCTGAAAATAGGTGCAATCTTTGAAGGTCCCTTACAGTACCAGTCCATTGCGTCTTGAGCGGGATTCCGAACGACTCGCACTTGTCGCGCCGTTCGCCGCGCGCGGTCACGCGGAAATTCGACCTATCGACCTTCACCCCTACCCAAGCCATCTGCTTTATAATTCATTGGGACTATGCAGTTCCAACGATGGGGTTAGTACTATAGGTACTGGTGGGAAAAGCGAATGACCCTCTGCTCCGATACACCTGTTTCCCCGAAAAAATAAACACGTTCTAATCACAAACGTACCGGCGCCAAAATAGAGTAACATGTAACCATTATGAAATTTTGGATAGAAATAAAAATAAAGTAGTATTTTGCCATAGTGTAAGCATTCAAAGGACATTTGGCGACTATGAATAACAGTGCAGGATTAATAATCATACCCATACAACAAATGCTTTCTATAATTACGGTGTAGACATCAGTCATAACTGCGTCGTGGAGTTCAGAGGCTTTATCTGAAATTCATTTAAAAAACAAGGACTCAGAGAGAATCCGTGGCATTGCAATCGAACAAGTTGAATCTCAGGATGTGCAGTTATACGAGAGTTCATGAATATGGCGGGCTTATCAAAGACGACGCCAAAATTGGACTATCCATTCAAGGAGCCGTGTTGTTCTTTTGGATACGCTGAATTCCTCCTCTGCAATGGCAGCTTTTGGGATAGTTTTCGATTTTTATGATCCCTATCGTTGTCGAAGGTAGTGGATCATTTATGGTCCATTAGCAGGAGTAGAAATTCTGGCGTCGAGACACGGTCATGGAAGCGGGGAAAAGTCAGAAAATCCTTGGATGTGTCTCAGAACACTCAAGGTCGGTCACCGCACCATGTGAGTTGCGCCATGACGTGCAACGGGTACAATGCTGGCCCCGTCGTGAATGGCCGATTGTCCTTTCATTAACTCTGAAATTTTCCGGTGAGACTCTAGAAATGGGATCCACATCAGGTATGGTGTCGATCAATTTAGTTGAACAGCACGTCAGGATGAGTTGACGCTATCACTGCTTGTGTTGTTTGATCGAAGTGGGGGTGAGAGGGTTATCTAGGGAAAGCGGAAAACAGCTTTTCCTCGGCTACAGCCCCAGTAACCACATAGTAAGTGGATATGTACCCTAATGTCAGGATGCCGCACGATGGCGAGCGGCGTGCGACACAGTGTGTGCGAGCTATGCGCGTCGCGGTAGTTGGGTCTCAAAACGATTACAACGTAATGCTAGGAGTGCGATACGCAGTTGACTTCTAATCGCTTCGGGACCCAACAATTTAGCTCGTCCGCATTGCTTCGCTTGCGACATTCCGCAGTGCGGCATCCTGACATTAAGGTACACATCCATAGTAAGTGTGTACCCTTATGTCATGATTTTCGCATCGCGCCAAAGCCGCCATGTTGTTGGGTCCCGAAGCGATTACAAGTAAACTGGGTATTGCACCCCTTGCATTGCTGATCTTTTTAAAACCGAACTATTGCGACGCACATAGTTTGCAGACACTGCGTCGCACACGGCTCGTAGTCGTGCGAAAAGCCTGACATAAAGGTACACACCCTCACATAGTAGGCTCAACGATACCGTGAAAAGCTCGCCGGTCGTTACGCCGCCTCCGAAACGATGAAATGAGGGTGTGGCCAATGTCCTACGTCCCTCATTCCTCTGCTCCCGTTCTCTGGTCTCTCGCATACACACCACACCTCTGCTGCCTTACACTCATTATTAATTGAAATTGAGAAAAAGACCATGTTCATTGTGAACCCTGTGCTCTCATTTTCATCGAAAAATGGAGGTATCCAGTTGACCGAAAAAGATCCTACCCGTTGCTTTCGAGAACATGATAAACGCGACATGAAATGAAACGCTCTCGAACAGTGCAGAAGCGTTGCGAAAAAGACTCTTAGAACATTTGAAAAAAATTGATTCTTCATGGATAGCAGGATGGCAACGAATGTATCTATCGAACGAATACACTGTGGACGCTGGGACTTAAGGTGAGCAGAAATTTCTAGGAAACATACTTTCCAGAATAGGCGTACAAGGAACTCGATGAGAAATTAGCAAGACTGAAAGACTCATTTATACCGTAGCAGGCAGCTACTGAACAATAAAATTAACTCAGCGAGAATTTAATGGCATGTAATTGCACCTGTACATATCAATTGTGCTCTCAGAACGATCGTTAGGTGAATTATTTATGTGAATGTTAACAGACATGCACTGTCAGCAATTCAAAGGTATGCCTAATCGTTCATAGAAAAATGTACTTCCTCCTTAATAATCGCCTTCACATGACCACCCTTTTAAATTGCATATCAATGGGTTATACGATACTTTTTCAGTGATGAAGGATCTTTTGCGTGGACCAAATCCCCAGTGTAGCTTAACACGCTATACCTGTATGTGCCGTGCATACTCCGTAAAACAGTTGCACCCGTTTGCTGTATTTTACTGGTGTCCATGGTCCTCAGATTGACTCCCACACCAATGGCAAAACGCAAATTCACTCATACAATCCTTAACAGGATCCATGAGCACAGACCTATCAAGGGTTCAAGCGGCGCGAAGAGGGTTTAGTCAAATCACCACGGAACGTAAATTGCGTAGCGATGCGCGCCGGCTGCTTGCTGGTCCCACTTTGAATTGGTAGCGCGCTTGTGTGGGATGGCGTCGTCTTCTCGCGTGGCCTGACTTAGTTGGGCCTTTCTGACCCATACACATGGTACTAGGGCGTACACAAATCAAGATCAGGGGCTCGGTAGTTAACATGAGGCTCAAAATACAGGGTGGGGCAAAATTACCCTATAACAATCCCCATCTACTGCGACATCCCACAATCGGGCTCGAAGACGCTCCGGAAACGCGTTGACCGTGGAGTGGAGGTAGTCTTCGTCTAACTCATCCCATGCTTTCTCCAACGCTGCCTTCAACGAATTGAGATCGCAATGGGGTTTGAGCAGCCTTAGACTCGAGGACGCTCCATACAGAGAAATCGAGTGGGTTGAGCTCCTGTGATCTGGGATGCCATTCATCAAGGGCGAGGAAATCTGGGAAATTTTCCAGGCATCATTGCTGGACAATCTTGGACTCGTGAGCAGGGGCATTGTTTTGTTGATATCACTATTTCTTATTTCCAAAGTGCCCCTGAGCCCACGGTAAGACTTCGTTCTTCAGAATGTCCAAATAGTCGTTTGCATTGACTTTAACTCCTATAACGAAGACCAGCGGTGAACGAAGACCACACAGACGATCGCGCACCTTTTTGCTGTTCGCCTTGATCGTGAGAGAAGTCGGTCTCCCACGTCCTGGTAGGTCGGAAAGGTTTTCCAATTCCGTAAACTTGCGACTGTTTCCGACACACGACTTCCTAGTACCTTCAGACGACGGGAGATGTCGATCGCTCGGAATCCTTGACGGCGCAGGTTGATTAAGGGTGGGGGTATGGCCTCGTCGATTTGGATCAAAGATAAATTTTTCGTGCTGGCTAGTAGAGAAGATTGCACTGAATCGAATAAAAACAAGTACGAGATTTTCAACACCATTAAGCGCCTCCGGATCGAAAATCCCGTGCCCCCGCCTAGTTTCCGTAATTGCCTCACCCTTTATATTGCACACAATGTGCGCGACCACTCACAAAACACTTCAAAATGAGGAATATGTTTTTCAATTTTCATTGAATTACGGTTGTATCGTGCTTTAAATTTGAATTTTATTCTTTGCGAGATCCAGTGGCGAAGCCAAATTAGTCATCAGTTGCAACCACTTCACTTCTCTCGCCCTTATAAGAATACTGTCATCGAAAACATCGACAAAGGGTACAACCGATTTGTTGCTCGCCTTTACGGCAGTACCGGAAGGGTGGAGAGTTTGGAAATTGATGAGGACCGTGTCTGTTCGGAATTCCTCAAGCTGACCGCCAACGTGAAGCCGCACGAGCCTCAGATGATTAAAAATATGTGACCGAGCTTGCAAAGCCACAGAGGCGATAAAGGAAGATCCCATAGAAGGAGGAGCAGCAGCGCTGTCTGAACTGATAGAGGAAATACATTTCTGTGAACAACGGCATTTCTGTCGAAATCTCTTGTCTTTCGGAAGTCATTCGAAATAAGTTTTGGAGGTTCCCGTTGCCATTACGCATCAACACGAATTGTATCTAGCTTGCTGGAATGATACTTCTAATGTCGAAATTTCATACGATTACGTCGCTCTCTCCTGGAGCGCTATATGGTGCGGCGATGTCTACATAGTGAACGAGGTACAAGCGGCGGTGCACTGCTATGGGAGACCAATAAACCGCATGACATGCTCTTTTGTGGTCATGACGACTGAAACGCAGACACAGAGCCGCAGCCATCTATTGGTTTACTCCTTAACTGTATGCAGCTGGATCCCTGCCGTGGAATAATCGTCTCCATTCACGGTGATAATCAGATTGGTGTAATTACTCCTAGGGCAGAAGATCCCTGGGTGTGTATATTAGACGCTCTCTTTTTGTATGCACTATCACTGAATATTGGGTTGGTGCATAGAGTTCGTCCCCTGGCGGCACTAAAATATCAGGTTTAAAGGCATATTCCGCGCTCGCTATGGGTGGAGTAACCAATTGACTCTCAACTGGTTGTCGGCAGTTCGAAGGCGGTCTCTCCTCGCCCTATTGCTTGCAGTGGGGCGTGGAGAGACCGCCTCCCAACCGCTGACAACCAATGGAGAGTCAATTGGTTACTCCACCCATAGCTAGCGCGGAATATGCCTTTAAGCATAGGCGGTGCCTTGCGAACATGCCACTTTTTTTCGAGAATTTATTGCTTTGAAGTAGCTAGATATTTTAAGCAATATAATCACTGTTGCCTTCTACCACTCATCCCCAAAGAATGAGTATCTATTCGATACCCTTTGCCCGTGGGTTCACAAGTTACGATCTGGGGGAAACGTGGATTCGAGTGTAGCTAGATGATCGACTCCTCACCTTTTGTAATGCTTGGGGCCTAATCAAGTGCTATTCAGAAAACCGTACAGCGAAAGAGTCACTAGGAAGAAACGGTACTTTAGACCTTATCCCTATCGTACTTCACGGTTCATCTTGGCAATATACTGGCGTACGTAGCCATGCTGAAAGACAAATCATCTGCTTTTTGGAAAAACGATGGAAGCAAGAGTAAGCCATTCCTGATGTTTGGTAAAATCAGTAGTCGCTACTGTAGTACTGGCTGGGTGCAACTTTAAGTGTGGAATTGCTGAGGAAGTCTGTAGTAGGAAAAGGACCTGACGTAAAATACACTTACAATCAAATATAGCACAGCAATGATTCTGAGCCATTCATACCTCCGTCTGGTTTGACTTACTAAGTTGGTGAGGCACCTAAACTACTTGCAGTTTCTGGGAGCAGTGACTATTTGGTAGTCGGCCAATTGTCATATGGGTAGAGTAAACGTTGCCGTTCCTTATCACATAGAGATTTTAGATTCACCACCACTCCAAAAACATCAATCTATGTAGCAGACGCACAACTATCTGTGGGTGGCTGGACAACAAGATTCGTATCCCCTAGTTCGAATGTATTGGAATGGCGGCACAGTGCATAGTAACAGGTGGCATTCTAACTGACTACAGCACAAATTGGGTAGTCTAAAAAGTCTTTTCGTATTTTTAAATACCGCTTTTTCCCTCCAAACTGCTTTCCAGCAATCTCTTCTGTACATACACATGTAGTACAAGTCCAAACGCATCTATAGGTATTGTTGTCTTCCATCTCCCGGATAACCTTTTTGGCAAAATAAACATATCAAAGGTCAACCTCATTTTCAATACAAAAATTATAAAAAATTTTTTCTTTGAATGGCGTTAGACAGGGAAACGAAAAGGTGATAATCCGATGGAGCAAGATCAGGGCTATAAGGTGGATGGGGCAGCAATTTTTATCCGAGCTCGAGAATTTTTTGGCGAGGCAACTTTTTGGCAAGTCTTCCCACTACTGAAAAAGTGACTCGCCAAAAAATTCTCGAGCTTGGATTTTCGAGCAGCGAAACCGCAAGAAATTTGAAAGCGTCACAAAACTTATGCACCTACCTAATATGGTGCAGCTCGTATACTTACCCCAAGAAGGTGAGTCGACTTATCTAATTATGGCGTGGTGTGTTCCCAAGTGGTTGTACCTAATGTATTATTTGTTGTGTTGTGCTGGCTATTTCGATTGCACAGTGCTTTGACGATCTAGGGGAGAAGGATTTGTCGAAGCCCGCTTCAGCATCGTGTTAGTCTCGGAGTGTGTCAAAGGAAAGCTGTTCGGATGCTTGGAGAAATGATAACCGGTGGGAGCCAGGCTGGTTGAGTATGGTAAATGCGCCAGAATTTCGTAGCCCGGTCAATTCAACTTCTTCAGGGTTCTTCGGGTAATTTGAGATTGTACCTAATCATAAACAGTGATAGGTCCTTTTATACCATTTGAGAAGAAGGTCAAGATCTGCAACCTGCGTGCATCATCTCACCGAACTCCTCACACCACTTTATAGCCGTTATAGCATCGCCAGGATCCATAGGACTATGGTGGATTAGATTAGTCGCAAACCACCACAGCGCACAATACTAGCTCAGCAGGCCCTTACGAGCTCGGCCTTCGACCACCAAAGTAAGGAACGTCATTGATTGTTCTACAGAATCTGGTTCTCACCACATGTCACGATGCAAATCAAAATAGGTCAATTGTGTGATTTCGTGGAAGAATGTGTGAGACATGGTGTGGACCTGTCGTTTGTTCATCTCTTCTGAAGACTAGAAGAATTCAAAGTTCATTTTAGAACAATAAAGTTACCATGGGTGGGTAGAGTGAGAAGCTGCTTTTCACAAGGAATAGGCAACTTCAGCTAAAGGCCAAAAATTAACCAAAAAGTGGAATATTCGAAACCGCAAGAGCCCTCAAGTAACCTGGGCTAATTCGAGCGTTCTATCGCATACCCACTACATTACGCTGTTCCTTCCAATCTACCTAACACAAAAAGTTTTCTTTTATGGTCTACTTTCATAAGGTGAAACCAACCTTCATTTCATACCCTGAAACTTCGCTCTCTCGAGCTCGTTCTGTCGCCTTCCTTTATCCTTTTTCTTTTATTTCCTTCTTTCTTTGTAACCAATGAGCACGCTAAGCAAATGGATGAAAATGCTCTGAAAAGGCGCAAAAGCAGAGCACCATTTAACAGCGAGCGCATGCTAAAGCTAGCCCACAAGACCTGTTGGAGTTCCTTCTCCCGCAGAGCACGCCCACTTCCTTGAGAGAAATCTCTAATTTTGAAAAATTCGAACTCTTCTTGTCTTGCTTTCGTCAGATGTCCTCACTTCTATGAGGAATACATTTTGAGACTCTCACATTCTGAAATTGTAGATCTATCTTGATGTTTGTCTCACAGTTTACTCCACTTGTGGTTTTGGAAATTCACTTGTCGTTTCAAAAATGACCTACTCCCTGATGAACAGGATTGCTCCGTTTGAGGACACTCGGATTGGGTACAGAGTGCGGTAATGTTTTTGTTTTTCTCTTGTGAACTGGCCGCGACAAGCTGCACCTACAGCGCACCCTCACGTGACCTCACCCAATTCGAGTGTTCTGTCGCATATCCATTACAACGGTGCTCACTCCAAATAGAGGCAATAAAAATCGTGGTACAAATGTAATGTACACCTATGGCATTAGTTTTTTTTTTTATAAAATATGACTATACCACATCATTTTATTCATGAAGTATAACTTGCAACACGAAAACGAATATAATGCATGAACCTCACCCAATTCGGTGTTCTGTCGCATATCCATTACAACGGTGCTCACTCCAAATAGAGGCAATAAAAATCGTGGTACAAATGTAATGTACACCTATGGCATTAGTTTGTTTTTATAAAATATGACTATACCACATCATTTTATTCATGAAGTATAACTTGCAACACGAAAACGAATATAATGCATGAACCTCACCCAATTCGGTGTTCTGTCGCATATCCATTACAACGGTGCTCACTCCAAATAGAGGCAATAAAAATCGTGGTACAAATGTAATGTACACCTATGGCATTAGTTTGTTTTTATAAAATATGACTATACCACATCATTTTATTCATGAAGTATAACTTGCAACACGAAAACGAATATAATGCATGAACCTCACCCAATTCGGTGTTCTGTCGCATATCCACTACAACGGTGCTCTCTTCAAAATGAGGCAATAAAAATCGTGGTACAAATGTGATGTACACCTATGGCATTAGTTTTTTTTTATAAAATATGACTATACCACGTCATTTTATTCATGAAGTATAACTTGCAACACGAAAACGAATATAATGTTTGCGTTACTGATGGTTGAAGCCTTTCGAGCGACCATTTGGAAAATAAAACGTCGATACTCTTTTATGTAAAACATGATGCTCAGTGAAGAAAAGAACGGATATGCAGACATGAGCATTCCTGCAGCAAAGCTTAACCTTGGCGAGATATTCATACCACCAAACATACATATGAACATTGTTAATAGTGGCACATGTAGAAGTATAACAGGACATGCTGTCTGAAATATCTAGTAATGTTCATGAGCATCATCATCCATATTTCATTCTCCCCAAGGGGCATATCTCATCAGTAAGACAATGTCCCATATGATTAATATAGTGTACTTCAAAAACGCGTGCTGAGCTCAAAAATAGGAAATGATGGCGAGCTTATCATTTTGACCCGAGTGCTTCCTTACATCAGGATTTGGCTCCTCAACATGAGGCCTACGAAGCGACGGGTGCGAGTTAGGGGCACCGTATACGGTAACCGCCACAGCATTCAATTTCATAGAGCCTCTGCTTGGTACCCGCTGGGTCGCACCACGTCTGCTGCGCTGTGAATCTCTGACCTAAGCGTTCTTATCCAGTTTTCAGACTTGAATGTATGTCTCTATGGTCCCTTACTTCCGTATTCTTCTCATTTATCCCCGTTAGTCGCTGGCCTACACACTTATTAGGTTGTCGGGTAAGTTCTTTCGTTTTTTAAATACTTGCTTTTTTCTCTCAAAACTGCTATCCAGCAATTTCTTCCGTACATATATATGTAGTACAAGTTCTCACGCATCTATAGGTATTATTGTCTTTACGAGGTGGACAACATGCTAAGTGCATATGCTTTTAAGGACTGTGCTTTCAAGAACTTGATTTTTTCTTATTGATGTTCACAGCTTCAGCATACTGATTGACCCTCTTTCCCATCAAAATTAGGCAAATTTTTTTTTATTTTGAAGCAACCTTGCGTTACATCAGGCAATCGCAGTAGATTCATGCACACAGTGTATACGTCAAAATCAGAAGATGAATTTCCATTCTTTCTCGAACGCTTGTCATTCTAAATGGTCTGACCCCGACTGGCCAGCTCATCGAGATCCCTATGACTGGTGTTGGTCAGGCTTTCACACTGATTCACCGAGTTTACCTAAGGAATCGGACAGCATGTCAGTTGTGAGTGGTAATTTACTGGTAATATTAGATTTTCAGGGTTGTAGAAAGGCACTCCTGACACTCCACTTATAGTTTTGAAGGTTTTGGAACTTGTAAAAAGAAAATAGAAACTAAATGAAAATTTTCGGTAAATATTATTAATCTGTGGAAGTGTAGTGGTAGTAATTGAATGAAACAAGCTTGATGTCCTCATCAGCCCGCTATAGAAACTGCTGTCATCCTCCAGGGATGCGGAGAAAGTCCTCCGATAACTAGCGGAAAAGCTACCGAGGTCGACGTTTGAATCTCCATTTTGTATTATATTTTTGAAAGTATTTTGTTTTGTCATTTGTCATGTTTTACTGAGAAAATTGGGTGCAGGCATTGAAAACATATGCATTTTTCATAAAACTATCGCGTTATCCAATTCGTTTGAT
The DNA here is from genome assembly GCA_963978905.1 of Trichostrongylus colubriformis. Classification (NCBI taxonomy): domain Eukaryota; kingdom Metazoa; phylum Nematoda; class Chromadorea; order Rhabditida; family Trichostrongylidae; genus Trichostrongylus; species Trichostrongylus colubriformis. The sequence goes on from OZ022257.1 coordinate 6,275,039, forward strand.
ACATGATACAGTGGCATCATTTTGGGAGACCGATCGATACCTTTCTGGGAGACTTCCACGAGCTGACTAATTGCTACAAGATTGAGGGGTCAGACAGGGTGGAACGGCAGAGCATTCGAAGTGGAATGATAATTTCACTCACGGTCATTTTACTCACGATTTTATACACAAATCAATTGTGATACGATCAAGCAAAACAGTTGAAATTTTTCGTGGATTGTGGCAAGAGGGGAGTCGAACCCGACCACACAGATCACAGGGTGATCGACCGCCAAAAAGACGCAGTTTTGGGCGGGAGTTATCAGTATAAAAGGGAGCATGGAGAACCTTCCAAGTCTTCTTCTGCTCACGACCCTAGGAAAGGAGCGCCCAAGCCTCATCCTTTCCACACCAGGATTCCTGTTTGCCGTGCTTCATCGTCGCCCGGATTCTCCACTCCCCTCATTACCGCTATATTGTTCTCTTTGTAAATTGTTTTATCTTTGTTTCACAGTTCGTTATTTTGTCGTGTCGAATAACGGATAAACATCAACGTATCGGTGTGTGGTGCCTTAGCAACCGTCAGAAACGGCGTATTCCTTTGAGAGAACCTCGGCTACGGTACAAAGTAAGATCGTTGAAAGCTGCGACAAGGATAATTCTTTTAACTAATAATCAGATGGTGACTACTATAGCAGACTGGGTGAAGTGATACCATAACGAAATATCACCATCAAAGAATAAAAATCCATTTTTTATTCAGTTTTTAATGGAGTAGTATCTCTGTGAGTTGTTGATTTATGTATGTTGACGGCGAATTTGCCTCCTTGTTAAAGTTATAGCGCGCGTCGCTCGCTAGTGAGTGTCCATTAGCGATTTGTGAATGCGAGTCAATATACGTCAGCCCGGTTGCTTAAAGTTCGTGGGACGCAATTTTCCGAAACGCCAGGCGTTCCATTAACTTCCGAGGTTAGTTGTAAGTGGTATTGACCGACGAGCTTTTCTCAGTCTAGTGGTTTCACTTGTCGAAGACACGCTAATTGCGCAATCAGTGGATCTTTTTTACAAAATTGAAACATAAAATGGGTTCGTCAATACCCGCATACCTGAACTAATAGAACGAAGAACCAAGTTCTTTGCATATTTCTGGTTTGAGCGCTCATTGAATTCCCCTTCAGATAATGCAGATGGATACATAGACAGCATTGGAGTATAATGCTAATCATTACTATAAGCTGAACCACCGATTCCATCAAGAATATGAGGCAACCTGCGGATAGCAGCTGAAAAAAGATATGGAGTTTGATATTTTTGATTTTTGATAGCTGCTGACTTTCGCCGCAGCCCACGATGCGGATGTTGGTAAAAGTATGTTGACTATGGCACATTATAAAAAAGGTGCACATCCAGGCATCTCTGAAGGGTTAGCCGGCGAAATCAAGAGCACATTTTTGCCAAAGTCTTGAATAATAGTGTTCCTTCACACCCTACGCCACAATCGTTTATTGAACGAATCGATCCCAATCAACCTCAAATAAGGTAAGACAATATGTGATTATTATCGATTTAATGAGAAATTCGAGAATAACATGTAACCAAATAAGTGATCAAATGAGAATATTACGGGTAAAATGCAAAAATAGGAAATATCACTAAAACAGGAAATTGATGGCAGGAGAAACCAGTCGAACAAATCATGAAATGAATGAGGAAGTGATATGGTATTACGGTAGACTAAATAGGGACGATGCAGCTGAGAAATAGCATTATTTACATCATCTATTCAATTGAAAAGCACTCACCTTGGTTGAAAATCCGATAAAGGCGCGGTCGGTGAGGTTGACATTGTATGCGTCCACTGTAAACGGTGTCATGTGAGCTATGAACACGGGATTCGGCCAACCGACAAATAACACCATGAGGATCCAGTTCGAAATAAGGGAGACATTGATGACTTGGTACAGTACCATACATTTTTTTGATGAGTAGATGAAAAAGTTCTGCAGCCTAAAGTGATAATTGGTTGCCTCAGTGATTCGCCGCTGACATACAATTTACTTTTGTGGCTGACATTTGCTTTAGAAAGCGCTCAAGTGGATAAAAAGTGTAAAATATTAGGTTGTTGCAAAATCGGTTTTAAGGTATGTATAAATAAGTAGATTTTTTACCCTGAACTATTCCATCGCAAGGAACGCCAGGCATACCATTTGGTGGGTTTTTTTCTGCTCTTTCAGAAACTTCTATGAATGTCGCTCTAAGTTTTCCAGCCGGCCTTTTCCAGGGCTGCGTATAATCATGAACCGACGCGACTATCGAGTCATCATGCTTTATGAGTTTAAATTGGAAGACTCCGCAGCGGAGGCAGCTCGTAACCTCAGCAGTGTTTTTGGGACGAATTGTCCTTGCGAACGAACAGTGGAGCTCTGGTTTAAAAAATTTGCTTCTGGCGATTTTGATCTCGAAGAGAAGTCGGGTCGCGGCCGCAGGTCATCGCTTAATAATCAAGATTTAAGGAGAGCCGTCGAAGCAAATTCGGAGACGAATACTCGTACGTTAGCAGAAGACCTAGGCGTACATTACTCTACAGTGGCCAGACATTTGCTGACAATCGGCAAGGTGAAGAAGATGTCGAATTGGGTGCCTCATGACCTGACCGATGAGCAGCGTCTGGCACGTTTCGACACCTGCTCTAATCTCCTAGTTCGCCATAAAAATGAGCCATTTGTAAGCCGTATTATAACTGTAGATGAAAAATGGGTTCTTTATGATAACAGGAAGCGGGGATTAGTCTGGGTAGATAAGGATGCTCCTCCAAAAACTTTTCTTAAACCCGACCTTCACCCTAAAAAGGTTATGATTACTGTGTGGTGGTGTTGTAAAGGTGTAATCCATTACAGTTTCTTGCAACCTGGTCAGCCAGTCACGGCAGAGTCTTACTGTTGTGATCTGGAGCAAATGTATAGAAAGTTGCAAAAATTGTGGCCGGCGGTGGTGAATAGAGGAGGGCCGATCCTGTTGCAGGACAACGCAAGGCCACACACCTCACAAATCACTCGGCAAAAATTGACCCACTTGGGTATAGAAGTTCTCCCTCACCCAGCGTATTCTCCCGACCTTTCCCCAATAGACTATCACTTTTTTCGAGCCCTCAATTCTCATCTGCGTCAGAAACAATTTACTAATTTAGACGATGTTGAATGTGCCTTCCTTGACTTCGTTGATTCTCGTGATAGTAGTTTTTATAGTGAAGGCTTAGATTTATTGCCTGTTCGTTGGCAAAAGTGTGTAGATTCTGATGGTTTTTACTTCGATTAATAAACTTGTGTTTAAGCTGAGTTATAGCAGTTTGAAGTATGCGGTCCATTTCCGAAATTAATTTTGCAACAACCTAATACTTCATGGGAGTGATAGGTAATATGATCGTGGACATGCGCACGACAGCAGCACCATTCTTCACCCCCCCCCCCTCCACTCGGGACATTAATTCATCCTTTTTCCTAGTCGTCCCAACTGTATATTTTATCGCGAAACTTTTATAGAAGTTCTTAGTTTCTTCTGCTATGCGGTGCTCATATGGTCTGGGGTCTAACAGAGGAATGACCTTCGAATCTACCAGGCTCGCATTTCTTCCCGAAGTTTTCTGCCTTCTACCGATAAATACTTTTACGAATATCATAACAACCTAACCTGCATAATTTTACAAATCTATAAATAGAAGAATTTGTGGAGCATATCAGTGTTGAGATAAATGTAAGGTTGTAGACCAAAATTAGCACAGATGCCACCGACCATTGTGATCCGTAACCAGTGCTCATAAACACAAACGAATTGTCGTGTACAACCATTCTCTAAAGGGGATGACCTTCGAAAAAAATGGTGCAGCAAAGGCAAAACATTTTTCAGCTTGAGGGGGTCTCGGTGATTCAAAAGCCAAAAACTTAAAGCTTAAACTTGAAGCAAAACTGTCCACCTCTCATTCTCCGCCTTGTGCGCAATAAATCTAAAAACCTCGCAAATTACCCAGCTCTTGCAGCCTTTACACCACATAATGCAAATGTGAGCTTTACATAGCCATTACATGGAACTATGGCTTGAATCAAAGTCATTAAAACTATCGGCGAAAAGCAGTCCTATACAATGGGACATGTTGTAAACGGCGTTCCACGCCTAAGAACTTTCACAGCACACATTACACTGCACTAAAGCATGCACCATGAAACCATTCAACGGCATTATTATGAGATAAACCTTCCGCATATAAATAACAAGAGAATTATGGACAATTGTGATCTACACAAGGTGAGACAGATACGTATGAATGAATGATAAACTAATTAGCCACTTACGCCGGGTTCTCGCTACGACCCCCGTCCGACAGCACGCTGCTCAGGGAGGTTCGAAATGTAGGACGATTCATCTGCTGACTTTGAGGGCTTAATCCCAGTGGCGCCGCCGCCGGCTTCTGTAGAGAGGGCCACTAATATCCATAGTCCAACAGTACCTGCACAGTTGAACGACTGACGAAAAATTGCCTCCGGATCCTTGTGATGATGATGCGGCAGGCAGTCCCACGTTGCTGCGCGATCACGAGCGATAACCAACGTGGTGTGAAGGCGGCAGTCAAATCTACAGGGACAAGGTGCACCTAGGGCCGTGTTCATACTTTGCGTAACCGAAGCCAGCACCGGCGGCGACAGCGTCAAACTGATAACGCGCTCCGTTTGCCAAACGCTTCACCCACCACGTTACAGTATGATGATGGTGGCGAAAGCCCACCAATTCACATTCAAATCTTGACATGTGCATGATGATCATGGCGAGAGCCCACGCTTTGGCTCTATGCCAAATTCGAGTTTGAATTCGTGGGCTCTCGCCATGATCATCATGCACAGTTTGGTACTGTGCCAAGATTCCAATTTCAATTCGTTGCTCCTGCCACGGTCATCGAACTGTCATGTGTTAGGTCGAGGTTTCGCAAACGGAGCGCGTTATCAGATTGACGCCGTCGCGGCCGATGCCGGCGTCGGTTAAGTATACAAAGTATGAACGCGGCCTATGGAACTGAAAGCTATCCTCGCCTTTCACGACAGAGCCAGTATCAAAATGCTTGTGAAGAAAGCATATAACTCCGAGTTCCAATACACCTCTGTTGGGTAAAATTCAAACAAAAAACTAAATAGTAAACAACGCCAAGTCAGAAACGTACCGGTACTAAAATAAAGAAGCATGTAGCCATTATAAAATTCTGGATAGAAATAAAAATAAAATAGTATTTTGCCACAATGAAACCATTCAAGGGACATTTTGCTGCTACGAATAAGAGCATAGGATTAATAATCATACCCATAGAGCAAATGCATTCGATAAGCAGCGTGTAGATATTAGACATACTTGGGTCGTTGAGCTCGAAATCCATATCTAAAACTCGTGAAGAAAACAAAAAATTGAACCTCAGAAAAGATCTGATGTTGGGAACGAACATCTTGGATCACTGAGACCGTGGATAACGTTTATTTAGAAGTCGACAGGCTATCGAAACACAAAACTGAGAAGTCTGTGAGAAGGGTTCAGTATGTTCCTTTGGATATGCCTCTTCCACCAACCTTTCATTTCACGCCATCCCTACCGTAATCATTGGTATTTCGTCGTAAATGGCCGATTAGCAACGTAAAATTCAGCAGTCAGTCAAGCCACGGCTATTGGATCGGAATTATGTCAGGAGATGTTCAAGTGTGCGACAAAACACTCTAATTATGCCACAAGAACGGATTTGTGACAGAGCCAGCAAGGACCTCGCTGATCCCGTTACTAATTGTGCGCGCGATAAAGGGTGCCACTGCCCCGTCTTCTCACCAAATATTACTGACATGAGAGCTGCTCAGTCATGTTCTAGAAAAGGGATCTACAATCATTTATTATAATGTCAATCAAATTTAATAAACAGCCTATCAAAGGAATTGGATATCACATTTGGTTGTGTTTGGAGGAATAGGGAGGGCTGTCAAAGGAAACAAATGTCAACAGCCCTAATAACTATATACAGGGGGAGTGGGAAGGATAGGCTTAACGATACCGTTAGAAAGCTCGCTCTCTACTCATCACTCCGCCCTCCAAAGTGCAGGTGTGTCGGTGGCTCATGCCCCTCTTCCCTGTCCCCTTTGTCTCTCCCTACGAGCCGCTGGAACCGTATTCTCACTGCAAATTAGAAAAGAAGAAAAATGCTCATTTTGTAGCCCTTTATGGCTGTTCAGCTGCTAGACTTCAATCTCATCGAGAAAACTAAGCAAGCAAAGACCATTCCATCCGCTGCTTTTACGGAAGGTATGTATAAACATGCAGGAACAAATAAATCACTTTCATAAGCGCAGGAGTGACAGTAAAAAGAATCTATATTCATGTGGAAACTAATGTTTTCCAAGAGAAAAGACCTCTCTTCCCTTTTCCCCGTAACAGGAGACCTTCTCGAATGAATACGCATACGGTGGATACCTTGAAATAAACAGATTTCTTTTGAAAATAGAATATTTCGAAATAGGCATGCCGGTAGATTCACTGCATAATACCGTACCAAGAAACTACTCAACAACAAAAATACCACTCAGTTAGAATTTAGTGGACTGTTATAGCACCGCAAATGTCAACTGTGCACTCGAAAACAGGAAAATTGCTAAATTATAATTGACCAGTTGGCTGGCGCACACTACTGTGCGCGAAACACCATGTGCGTCAGTAGATAGATCGAAATTGCTTTTTTAAGTGGACAGAGTATTTCAGTGTACGCTCCGCTGGGAGTAGCTTAAAGGCGGTGTTTGGGGAAATTAGGCAGAAAAGTAAAAGAAGTAGTGAATTTGAAAGTCGAGATGCCCAGTTACAGGACACTGAAGAAAAACGGATGAAAATGATCAAAGACCTGAAAAATAGTACCCTTCCCCACCGTTGATTCCCGACGTGGAGCCTTCCCGTGAAGAGGCGGGTAGCCCGGACGAGTTTTCCATTGACGTGTTGCCATGTCCTAAACACGAAAGGATGTTCGGAAATGAGGAAGCATCCTTTTTCAAGTGCGCTCCGAGCCAAACTGAGAAAGCAGGCCGCGATACCTTCACCCCAGCCAATCAGTCGTTAAGAGGCGGACCGAGCACAGCAAGGCGGCTCGAGCGGAAGGGGCCGCCTCTGCCGCAGCACGGGGGTGGGGGGGGGGCGCCCTTCGCGAAAGATTTCGTCACAAATAGGCTTTCCAAACCCGTAGTTTTCGAGTGAATGACTCTCTTAGGGATTCCTTATCATCCACATCACCCCCAACACTGTCTTTAACTTGGTGAATGGGTGCTCCTTACTTCTTATCCCATGCCCTAGTTTTTCATGTAACGCCCAAGCTCCGCCCTCTGTTACAAAGGCTCCGCCCATTAAGCCCACGCATCTTTCGTGACTTTATAAAACTCATTCCTGACCTTAAAGGAATCGTCCACGGGAGAATGAGTTTTTTGTGTTACCCATATGTTTATGTTGTATTTGCATTATGTGGGCCTCATGCAAAATTTCACGCGAAAAAGTGTGTATTCGGCTGAGATACAGCACCACAAAGTACCTCCGTGTGGGCGGGGCCTCCGAGTAAGTGCCTCGTCCCGTCGTCCGCCGTGGTCGGAGACGCATTGTAGGAACAGAAAGTCACGTAAACAGCCCCACACTCCGTTTCCAACGGCGGCAGACGACGGGACGAGGCTTTTCCTTGGAAGCCCGCCCACCTGGACGTACTTTGTGGTGCTGTATACTAGCCGGATTCACATTTTTTCGTGTGAAATTTTGCATGAGCCCCACATTAGGCAAATACAACATAAACATATGGGCAACACAAAAACTCATTTTTCTGTAGACGATTCCTTTAACCCGCCTTTATCCTAGTTTGAGTCATATTGGAACCCAATTAACAATTTTCGCCTGAAAATGGAGCATTCTAGGGCACGCCTCGCCCACTGTGGGCGGAGCTTGACTTGGTCCATGTGTGCTCTTTACTTCCTGTCCCATGCCCTACCCATACCTTACTTGTCCCCATCCACAGGTCGTTTTTCACATAATACCTAATTTCGTGACAAACGGAGGGACGTAGAGACAGACGATCGTTTTATATATAGTAGGGATATTGGGTAGTTATCGGTAAATGGGCAGTTATATAAATTATAACTGGTAATTAGGCACTCAGGACTTCGAGCAACATGCACTCCGTTACCTATTTATAATTATAGCGGTTCTTTCAGAGCAGAATGCACTTTTCTCACCTTATAGTCTCCCTCAAATGACTTCAATACATCACCTTATCAATGATAAAAAACTTTTTGTGTAACACTAGAACTGTAGCCGATTGGCCTATTTTTACTGGTTCCACAGCTTTTTTTGCACACCAATGGCAAAACGCCAAACGTAACCTCAGTGAGTCGATCGGGACTGCTTTTTTTAAATAAACTTACTCTGTACACATTACCTTATCACGCCCCACCCACTACAGACGGATTTTTCTCATTTTATGAGTGTTTAAGGTAACTTGGACAACGGTAATTCCTGCCGATTTTTTTCTGATCTTAAGGCTACGTTGGAACCGAATCATGAATTTTTGTTGTACGGACCCCCACTCAAGGTACGCTCGGCCACTATGCCCAGGCCTCCTTCAGGACTTTATAGAACTCATTCCCGATCTTAATCCATCTTTCCCCCACGTTTGGGTCATACTGGGACCCAGCTCACATTTTTCGATTTGAAAACGGAACATCCCAGTGCACGCTCCGCCCACTGTTGGCGGAGCTTAGCTTGGTCCATGCTCCTTACTTCTTGTCCCACACCCACACCCTACCCATCCTGAACTTGTACCCATCTTCGTTTTTCATATAACACCTAACTTCAGACGAACGGACGGACGCACAGACAGACGAAGCGTTTTTATGTATAGTTGTAGGGATTTGTCTTGCGTAACTACTTCCGCATTCCCACAGTTTCGTGCATCCAGTTCAGGTATTCAATCTAATTGTTGTCAATTAAGTTCAATTACGGGTTGACTATTACACCGACCAATTTGGTTACGATACGTCATCTGTATCTTTGTACATAATTGACAGACCATGTTCGTATCACACCTACAGTCTCATTGGTACGCGGTATTTTTTCCTCTATTTTAGCTGCAAAATCAAAAATCTAACAAATGGAAATTGGATACTTCATTCGTAAACACCGAAAGCGTATGATAAATTGAAAGTTGCTTGAGCACCTAAAACCTATTACTTCACAAAAATGATGAATAGTAAAGCTTTACTTCTCTCAGAAGACGGATACAGCATAAATAAGACTGAAAACTTCAAAGTGAAGTGATTTCTCATTTGATCTCACATGAGATATAGCACATAACACCAATCAACTGGTAGCGTTATTATACACATGACATTTATCTACAGGGGGTGCCAAAAAATAAAGTAATTTTGCTCACGGCTCAGATCTGCCTAGTATACAAAACATAGGGAAAAAAAGAGATAAGAGTAATGGGGCAAAATATTCCCGAAATGCTCCTCTGAAAACAGGACCAGGCTGAGACTCACTACTTTCGCCTTCCTCAAAATACGTAGCCTTCAGTCGGCGCAGTCGGGTTTCAGAGCACCTTCGGCATCAAGGTCCGCTGAAAGTGGAGCCAGCTTCCGTGGTAAGACTTTTGTGAGAGGCTTCCGCCCTTCGGTTCATAGTGTCATAGAGCCCTTGCTGCTGACCGGAATTATCATTTTTCATGCCTTAAACCTGCCTCACGAGGGGGTTCGATGGTAATGTTCTGGCTCTCGCAAACGAAGGGCGCTGGGAACCCGAAAAAAACGGAGTGTTTGAGCACGGACCTTAGCAAAGTTGTGAACGAGGGCGACGAATTTTCGGCTTCTGCCGAGATGAGGTGACATACCTTGTTCACTCGGAATAAGCTCCCATTCCTGCTCGTGCAGAAGGCTGTTACGGAAAATAGTGATAGAGTCAGACCCGCTCTTCACTTTTGGGATGATAATACCTGGGCAGAATTTGCCGAAATTCGACAAAAGTAGGGTTGAAAGTGGAGGAGGAAAATTAATTTTTTGACACCCCCTGTATTACCTATCTTTTGACAGAGGTAAGGCGAAATGAGAACATGTAGTGGAATTGGCCGATCGTAAGTGAATAAATATTCCCGTAACCGAAAAACAAAAACAAAAAAATTCCGCTTGAGCAATTTTGTTCAAAAAATCGCAAACTAATGCAATAACGTTGCTTTTATAATTACTATTAGGATGCTGAGTTATGGGCAAAAGCTTCGGTGCCGGACGGGACCGAAACATCAAAATTATCAAAATCAGTTGCTTTTATAATTATTTAAAAAGCAGGGATTTGGGAGTACAATGCTTCCCTTCTGTATGGTCCCCGACGTCGGTGCCCAGCAGTTTGGAGGTAACCCTCATAATAAAAGACAAAGGAATCAATCTAGCCCGCAAAAAATATGAGATCCTTGTGTACTACAGAGGTTGAAACAGCTGCAAGCGAAAACAAAATCTGAAAATCGGTTTAGCGCCTGTCAGAAGCACGCGGCCTCTCTCTACACCCCAGCAGGCCGGAAGCACGGCGGTGCACCCCTGCGCGGGGAATACGTCTTAGAAAATTGCGGGGAGGTATCCTAGACACTTAAATGTTACTGGGCTTGGAAAAGAGCAAGTGACAAACTATGGGCTGAGGCTCACCACATCAAAGTAGCATATAACATTACTAATTCAAAAATATGCCTAACCACCTTCAGTGACATGTTAGTAGCTGACACTCCCGTTCCCTGCATCATTAGAACGTACGCAAAGTCATTCAGCGTGTTCAGCCAAGCGGAATACAAGAATGACATTGTGATTATTCCTCACAAAGAATGGGTGTACTACTCAGAGAAACAGAACACATGGGCATTGCACTGTAAGCGCAAAACTCTGATTCAACAAAAAGACCATATCAATTCAACAAAAAATACTGCTCTCAAAGAACAGATGCGTACGGTGAATTCCAGTCCCTATCAAAAATAGCCTGCAATTGCTTAACAACGCCTTTTCCCTCATGATTGGACATGGCAACACCCACGCCTGCGGTCGTGATGAAATAGTCACCGGCCCAATTCGATGTTCCTGAAAAATAGATTTCATTACAATTTCACTGGATAAAAGAACCAATGCTGTCGATCCCCATGATCCACAGAGTTCGAATCAAGCAAGATAAACAAATCGCGAGACAAAACTCACCAACATACGCAGCTTGATCGGTAACCATGTACTTGTTATGGTTTACACGTGCAAATGGTATTTTTTCTTGTTCAGCAGAAGACGGCACGGTGAACAATTTCTTAAAAGAAGAAGAAAATGTCAATAACTACAATATAAGGCGATTGAATGAGAGCACGCTTTGTTGAATGACTAAGATTCCAACAAATGGCAATCGAAGTTTGGTAAAGCTGCAGGAAAGACAAATACCACAAAAGACTACTTATATTTCGAAATTTTACACGCTTTCGTAAGTAGCGCGCTAGCTGAGAGCGCGAGTTTCATGCCATAATCCGCGCTGCACCCTCACTTCGTAGAAACCATCCACAATGAATGAGCAGAGTGGTCCCTGAACAAATGGAACCTTAATAAACTAACCACGCTGATGTCTCCTCCACCGTTCCGTGATTTCTTAGGAAGACCATCATTGATGGCGACGAGACTTCTAAGAAACGCTAGTTCAGCAGGTCGAGAGTGGTTCCATTGGCTGACTAGGAGCTTCACCGATACACCACGAAAAGCAGCTGAGCGAAGCGCATCGTCAATATCGGGCCAGTAGCTGGAAGAAACACTGGATATCCTGGGTAATCATGTAATTTGATATTGTGGCTATCTTTTATTGCTGTCTCCTATTTACTATTTACCAGTAGGCAGTAGCTGGAAGAAACACTGGATATCCTGAGTAATCATATCATTTGATACTATGGCTATCTTTTATTGCTGTCTCATAGTTACTATTAACCAGATTAATAGAAGGTGAACGCGAGAACAGGGACGAGATTGTGCTATAGATGTGCAGAGCCCTTCTATTCGATCTCACATATAATACCTCAATAAAAATGTAAAACAAACCTATTATCATGTTCCATGTACAATGTTTGCGGGATAAGATCCATGACAGAAACACAAACGCTACGATGCGCAGATGAAATCAGCGTGATAATCGTATCTAAGTCGTGCTCCCGTCCGTTTGGATTGAATGGCGCAGGAGAACTCTTGAATAATGGTCATGAAGTGATGCAAAAAGGATCTTTGACTGGAAAATCAAAAAGCTACTGCCTGGTTTCACGTGTCTAACTGCTTTTATTCGTAATTCAGAGCAACTACAAGTTGCCCAAAAGCATTCTATACAGCAGAGAGTGCGCTGAACTCAAGTAGAAGAGAACGCATGGTAAAAGCCAACGCGCGCTCCTGATTAGCTTGCAGGTACCTGACTAGTAGCTCTCGAAAAATGTGTTGGTCAAAGGACAATCTTGCCAATGAATTGCAAACGGAGCAGTGATCACACTAAGACCAGGGCGTACCTGCCAAAAGCTGTGCTATGCTACAACATGTAGTCACAGTCAATAACACCAAATCCCGATCCCAGGCTTGCTCTGAACCTTCGAAATCGTGGAAAATGAAACTTACGGATAAGAAAACGTCGGTATTCACTCCGCTCCAATTTAACTCCATCGGTGACTTGTAATTAAAAGAAGTCTTGAGGCAAGCAGGCCATTTCGAAGGGATCTCAGCGTCATTCTGAAAGATGGAAACCAGGAGAAAACTTTATGGGTAAGAATTATCAGTACCTGTCCAAGGTACCAATACACAGCGAAAATTCGGTGTAGGTCAGCCGCCAAGCACGGACAGTCTCGCATGTATAGACCGAGCTCTTTCACCTGAAGGGAAACAATCACAAAGAGAGATGCAAAAATTAGGTCTGCGACAAACCTCTGCCAATGATTTCCAGTCCATATTCGCTGAACCTATATAGACATGAGTCATATCCACTATAATAAATTTGGTATGCAGAACTCCAGAACCCATTAATTTTGTGAAATTGAGAGTGCGGACCTGAAAGAAAAAATTATGCCAACATTAAAATAAAGACATCTAATCACCGACTGAGCCTACACACCCTAGCTAGTCCTTGATCAGCCAACCATTTGGAGTCGTTGTTGTCTGATACGCCTTTGCTAATGTCTTGAGCAATTTGAATCTATAAATCGAACAATTTCACCAAACCTGTCGATGACGGCCAACTGCTCATGAAGTTAGAAAGTAAGAAAAATGCCACTTACATCCACTCCTCGGCTTCCTGCATCTATGAGTTCAGAAAAGACCTGTCGACCATATTCCGCTGTAGGATACGCCGATGAGTTCAAATTCCAGTAGAAAGCAGCTATATGGATAGTGCGATTCGCAGAACTGAGTAATTCCAACCAAGCCTCATGAGTACGTCGATTTACTGGACCTTCAGTGAAATTTAACCCAGTGGGAATGCTTTCAACATATTCCACCCTGTAGAAATAATAACATTCAAAATTTCCCATAAAAACTAAATAATCGACTGTGCACTCACCTACAGGATTTGCTACACCTGCTGCAAGCTTCTGGAGTGACCGAAAGAATGCCCATTTGGGGATCAGTGATCGAAACGATCCCCACTTTTGAAATTGATGCCCAAGATGACAGAATACGAAAAAGAAGGATAAGAGCGATGAATAAAGCAATCATATTGAGTAGGTGCGATCTGCAACAAAAGAAAATCACTGACTACATTTTCTAAGAGACTGTCCTTCATGCAAACCACAGGACATTCCATCCAAATAGATTTAATTTATAGTGGGGTACCATCTGAGGATAATCTAACCTCTTCAGCTAAGAGACAACTCTGAAAACATCTCTTTCGATGAATTTACAAAAATATAGGGTTTACTTTAAAACACCATGCGGCTACAGGAAGAGGGGAGCATTGCTAATGGATCTAAACCAATAACCCAATCACATCCAGCCATAAAGCTGATACGAAGAAATGAATGTGAGCCAGGAAGGTGAATGTTATCCGTTCTAGAAGACAAAAGACTCCAGGGTGAACGAACTACTTCTATCTACCCTCCCATAGCATGAGAATGGCGTGAAATCATCTACGGAACGTACCTTCCTCTAGTCACATTTTCAGCATGTGATTCTCCTTGGGTGTATTCCTGCAAAAAAAGCCTAATTTGAATTCTAGCCACATTTCTATTTATAAATTTGTTCTAGTAAATAAATTAGAGATATTTCGTTTGTATATTCATTCATATCTTTTTGTGCGGATTTCGATTCAACATATAGCGCAGCACTCAGCTCTATACTAACCATTCCAATTACCTTCCCTAGTTACACCTACACAAGTACATTGACGGCGCTTGCGAACTCATATGGGTAAGCGATTACACGCCGCCTTGGAAACGACGTAGACTGGCACTCAGTCCCAGACAGTAGATTGTCAAGATGGAAATAGGCTTTTGATATCTTCCAACGGATCAATAACCAATTGCAAAACGTTCATCTATCATGACACTTCACTAGCAACTCCACTGCAGTATTACCGAATTTTTCTTGCGATATGCAAGTACAAACCGGTTTTATCAATCGGATCGCACATTTTATTACCGACATTACATGAAGTTCTGATAAATATTACACTCGTAATTTCCAAAATTCTCCTTCGATTAAGATAATAAGAGGTTTCTTCATGATCTTTATTTACTTCCAGCTCTCGACGTTCTCCAGCTCACGTTGCCCCTGTTACGATTCACCTGTCTTGTATGCACAGATTGTTTTTTTTAGTATTGTTGCTTAATCATACCTGTTCCGTGTTCCGTATGACGAATGGTTTTCTTTGATTGGCCTTAGCAATGTAATAAATATGATTCCTTTCGTTTTTGTCGATTCATGTTTTATTTTTTAAACACATGATCACTTATTTACTGATATTGTTTCTTCATTACCACATAAATTATTACTATCACTACTTATTATTACTAGGAACATTACTGGACACGAGAAAGGAGCACGGTGAGTGCACAAGGTCTGTCAGCAGACATCCTAGTCTACTACTTGTGCAAAAAAGCTAAATGTTACGCTTTTCAGCTCCCACGGAGCCAGCACTCACTATGTCTCGGTGATATAACATACTTCAAAAACCGTCAAAAAACGATAGTTAAACAATCAAATAGGTGGACTTAAATTTCACTAAGTTTTAACATCAATAAAACGGAAAGCAACATTTTCCACCTTCAACTATACATTAACTACCATCCATTCAAATCAAAAAACCCAAACTATTTCTTTGAAGCCTCATTAACAGCTGGTGAAGAAGGAAAGATGGGCACCTTCCGATCCACTAGTCGAATCTGGTGTCCTGGTGGCATTCCTAGAACTACGATACACCAATTATACCCCACACAAACCCGTATCGAAGATTTTTACACCATATACAAATAAAATCAGAAATATGACTGAACATCACTAACTCACATAAGACAACCATCAATGTTTATTAAATTACAACATTATATTAGATTCTCGCTGATAAGAAACAAAGATGAATGAGGTTCAAGGAGACGTTTACGTTTTTGTTCTAATCACACATGAAAATGGTACAAAATGTGAATATGAGTGCAAAATACTCTAACTATCGCACACTGAAGAACTTAAATGGCAACGGTCTACTCTACAAACTTCGAATAAGCTTACTTATACAAGAATATATAACAGTAGCACAGAGGAAACAACTTCAGTACAGGAGAAACAACTATAAAAACGACCCATCCAGGAAATCGAATGTTTTTTCGTAAAATGGTGCGTGAACATCAACTGCACCAACTGTGCGAAAAAAAATGGTAGTGAAATGTCACGCTGATTACAACAGAGGAGAAAAAATCAAACTAGTACGAAGTGACCGCAGATTGCTCGAGATTTAAGTTCGTAAATGGATTCTTACTATGGGCTTCTACCGAAAAACTACCACTTCCAAGGAATGGGTGCACTCCTAGAGTATTTCGACGAGATGGCTCATTTCCAACACAGGCACTAATACACATGCAATACTTGTGCTCTTGCCAAAACGGCGAAATGAATCAGAAAAATCATGAGACCTGGATAAATCTGCAACGGCTATATGTACAACAACAAAGCGTGTGATTTGATATCCATGATAGACCCTCATGACCCGCGCTGTCATCTTTTACGCCACACATCTAATGAGTGTTCCAATGAACCATTCAACGCAGAGAATCATGAGGTTAGACATGAACCACAGTATTTCTCATCCCAGAAACAGACCGAATTAGGAATCAAATGCAAACTGTTTCGATCATATCAACAACGCACACTGATAAAAAGAGGAGTACCTGGCAGAGATAATACAGATATTAAATGAGACTAATCCGCATAACAAAGGGATCAGAAGCCGAAATATGTGTGGACAACTCCAGACCCTGAAATGCACATTTTTAGCAACATCAAAAATCGGCGAAATTCGACTGATAAAACAACAGCAACGGCCACTCAGATCGAGGAATGATTTTCGCAAGACTTTCCAGCCAGGGTAATCTATGATTCTACGTGCTTTACCACCATTACTGATACCAGTGTCATTCGGTGCCAAAGCTTTTTCACATAATTCTCAAAATTTACAGAGGATACAAACATGGCTTCACTTCTCGGCGTCGGTTCACTAATTGTAAGATACCAAATGGCAAAAAAAGACAGAAATACACGCCATGCCGGCGCGAAAATGCCTCAGCATCAAAACGACTGCTGAAATATATGAAGAAAATGATAAGAATGCCGATTAGCGTTCGGAAACAAAAAAGATGTTATTCGTTATGAAGACCCTGGATAACATCCACCGGAGCAATCATTTTTAATATACTTGATTCTCTGGGTTTGTTGTGGTCGAGTAGCTAATATCCGAAAACCACTTTCTTTGTTAGGCGCCAAATTTATTGATATTTTTTCAGAAACTCACCACCAAAATTGGCTCTTAATCATCAGCAGCTCGTCCCCTTTTTTTGGGTGGTAAGTTGTGGTCAACACCAGCTCCTCGTTTCTTAGAAGGCATCACCTGTAATCAAACTATGCTCGCTGCAAAAATCTCAACATGAGGATACACTAGGCAAACGATAGCTGCAAGGAGCAAAAAAAGGGCAAGCTCAATCCGCGCCACTACAAAACCTTGAACAGAAATTATGGCATCCTCCAAATATAACAGGCGTTTATACAATGATCAAAACAGAAAGGACATTCGGAATGGTTGCCCTACTCGAACAACATTCGAAGTCCGTAATGAACTACACTACATACCTCGTCGCCACTCCCTGCTTCTTCTGCGTCAGATTTAGAGTCATCGAAAACCATTTCATTGTCATCGTCATCCTCAGAGTCTTCGTGGCCCTTCAATATTAGATATTGATGTTGTGTAAAAAGAACTTCGATTATCAAAAATACCTTGCGTGCACCGGTTGCCCCTCCCCTGCCACGACCGCGGCCCCTTCCGCGACCACGACCTCGTGCTGCACCACGCTTCTTTTTCGCACCGAATTCCTGAATGAAAAATTATGAAAAACTAGTCAACAATGACAGAAGAGGAAACACCTCTTACCACGTCATCATCATCGCTTGCAGGCTGGTCGCTGTCAGTATCTGAAGCCTTTTTCCCCCGACCTCTACCTCTTCCTCGTCCACCACGTCCGCGTCCACTCTGAAAGCAAGCAGCTTATCTTACGATTATAATCGTAACGTAGAAACTGGGAAGAATATCTGGTCCCATCGGAAAGTAAGTCGCTTTGTACGAAAAAATGCGCTCTTACTGTCACATCCACCCTGCCCTTCACAGCTCAGCATTCGCTTACAAAGGCTCCAAACATATTCCCTATATTCTTGCCGTGAGGAACCACTCCTTTCTACAGGGAGAATTCATTTCTACACGAAAAGTAACGAGCGACTCACACGGAACAACTTTCCGGGTATTTCGTCATCCACTTCAGCAAGAACAGTGGAAGTATCAGGATTCGCATAATCGACGCGTGTAGAAGTAGAACGACGAGGGCGTGATGAAGCTATTGATGATGGCTAAAAATGGGCAGATCCAAGAAGGCAAGCGTTACAATGAAATTGACATCAGAATGAACTGACCGCATCTTCCGAAGCCGCAGCAGCTACACGAGGCGTGCGCGGAGTACGCGGAGTAGCAGCAGCCGTTGTTCCAGCAGGCCTTCCACGTCCACGACCGCGACCTAAAGTGATATAACGTAAAACCAAAAGAATTCCGTGTAAACTAGAAACATTCACGAGCCAGTACCAGTTGAAGAATGCCGCTAAATCTAAGAGCGTGAATGTTATAAACCACACTGTGCTATCAATTTAAAACCGACCTCGACCTCTGCCTCTTCCCGGAGTTGGAGCAGCAGTCGGCTCAACAGCATCATCCTTCACAGTTTCATTTTCTCCGACTGACGTATCCATTTCTTCTGTTTCTTTTGGATGACTCTCCTCCTTTTCCTGAGCATGAGCTTTACTGACAACAATTCAGACAAACTGTAGTGAAATGACACCACTAAACTATGGAGCTCCTCAGTTATGCCACGTCCCCTACTCACAGGCGATCCCCTTATCAGTCTCATAATATTCTTGCATGTGATCAGAGAAGATCTCCCCCATTTATGCGGCAAACAAAAATGTTCGGAATGAAACAAGCATTTCCTGAATTATGGCTGTCTTGGCGGATCGCACTCCGTTTTCTGCTTGCCCATATACTCACACTATTTTTGCTATTACATAAACAAGCGAAACAATCCCGTTGAACACTTTTCAAGTAACATGTTTTTATATCCCGAATACTACTTATGAGCTACATAGCATAGGAAAAGATACCTCCGTGATGGGTTCCTCTTCCTTAGCCGGTGTAGCGGCCTTAGCCTCAAGTTCCTCACCCTTTTCCTTCTTCTCAGCATTATCACCTGTTTTCTGAAAAAAACTAAATAGTCAACAAAAAAAAATGGAATAATCCTTGAAGATAGGCACGCACCTCTTTTTCTTTTTCAGTGTTTACCTCTTCAGCTTTCTGGGCAGCTTCAGCCTCCTTAGCCTGAAATACTACTTCAGAAGCCAGCACTATGCCAACATCTTTGAGATTCACCTTAGCAATTTCCTCCTCGTCCACCACCTCCCACTTCTCAGTATCACTTTCTGTTTTCTCCTCTTCAGCAGGAGGGACATCACCAGCAGCCTTCGCTTCTGTTGCTTCTGCAGGCTCAGATGTATCCATAGGCGTTTCTTCCTGATATTCCAAAAATAAATCAAAAAGATAACAGAAGTTCTCACAACTCAAAAGATTAAAGGAGTTCAACGATCACGTCCTTTTTGAGATCCGCTGTAAACTTCACAATAAAAGTAGCATCATAACAAATTTGTAAATCTGAGGATAAATAACCGGTTGGCACCCAGTTTGTGAGAAGCTGCGCAATTCCCGTTACATTGTGTTACTTACGGCGATTCCAAGCTTTAAAAGTTCAATAATCGCGTCCTTTTTTGAAATCCGCTGCCAACTCACAATAAAAGAAGCATCATAACACATTTGTAAATTTGGGGATAGATAATGGCTAGCACCCACTTCCTGAAAAGTTGCATCATTCCCTTTACACTGTGTTACTTACTTACTGCGATTCCATCCTTTTAGGAAAAAAAGCATTCGTCAAAGATAAGAATTACCCGTTTTTCCTCTGTGTCTCCCACTGCGGGTTCGGCGGCTGGAACTGGATCTGACGGCTTTTGACTATCTACGGAAGCTTCAGGATGGCCGTTGGAATCTCCATTGGGAAAAGATGACTCTTTAGGTTGGACTGCATCAGTATCATGTTCTGAAAATGACGTTTAGAAATCAGTTCGGAAAAGATCATGCAAAGATGCGAAAGACGTCAAAAAACAGCTTCAATATTTCCTAGAGGTCGAAACTCTTCCCTCCCCAGATTCAGCCTAATGCATGTTGATCCAAAAAGGACAGAATGAATGTCAAGCCAAGTTTTGGTTGAACTACTTCAGATCCATGCTTTCACAACTGACCCTGCCTCGCGGCGAGATTACACGAAACTGGGCTTTATCCATTTTTTACCGCTCCAACATGATTGAAGCAGGCGAATAGTAGCATGAGCCCTTACATGATAATAATAACCACAAGAGCTTTCAGAACTACGTACGTTTCAACTAACTGATACAACATAACAACCTTTAATGTAGACGCAACACCGCACTTACTCTTTACTCTCAGTAGAACCCACACTGATGTTACACCTCGAGATTTATTGCGAGACAGAAAGAAATGCAAACGTCACTACACCGAGTGTACAAAACAAAAACGGAAAAATAAAAGCAAAAAAAACTGTATAAGAAAAGCACAAACTAAGTTGCCACAACGAATGGAAGCCTAGACTCGAATAAAGCATATACCTACCTGCTTGCTCTTTGACTGGTGTTGTGGATTTTTGAACAACATCCTCAGTAGCGTTAGCTGCTGGTACTTGTGCTTCTTCGGACATTACAGGGCTACTGCAACGAGTAAGGAATTCCCGAAAAATAGCGTAAACAGCAACAAATGAACGAACGCTCTACTCGCGAGAAGTGATAAAACAGCAAATAAACTGCAGTGAAAAAAAAAAGTACAGAAAAAACCGCGATCCGTTTTAAGCACTGATCAACAAGAACAAACAAATATACGAACATCAATACGGACGCCAAACCAGCCGCAACGCATGGACACGCGTGCGCCGAACTGCGCGTCAACTCCCTAGCATTGCCATCGATACGCAGCCACCACTGGCAAATTGCCCGGCAAGGTGGTCTCCATGGTTCCTTGGCGGTAGTCCATTACAATCACATTGGGAATACCCCGCCAAGCGGGGTTTTTCGGTGGGCGAGGTTTTCGCGTTGTAATCGATAATGTATACCTGCAGGAAATGGTTTGTGAGTGGTTGTTTTGCCATGTAATTGCTGTATTATAGAGAAAGAACGACCTTCGTTGGTGTGAACTCATATAATCTATATCCGAAATAAAACTTTGAACTGGTTGGTAGCGCTGCTTTTACGATTTGTTACACATTTTATTTCCGCTCGGTACGTCGCACTGGCACTTCAATGCCAGCACAGTAGCGGTGAGGGCTTTTTTCATGTAGACGGAGGAGACAAGAGTTTCAGCCTATGCTCAGGAGAGAAGAAATTTCGAAGTGACTGGAATAGTTGGCATACGCGCGAAGGGTTTACTCTCGTGACCAGTAGTCTTTAGGCGTGAATCTTCCTTTGTTCTTTTGAATGGGATTTATATTCCTTTTCCCTTCCATTCCAGCGTTTCCAGCGTTTATTACATATTAGGATACGATATCCCTTCAAAACACATCAGATTTATACTTTGCAAATGTTGTGCGCAACAAAGATGTGTGTTCCTCGTGTTAGCAGGGCAATGATACCAAACATACGATGTCACGTCATAATACGCGCAGTCCTCCTCTTCCAACTTAGACTCAAACTTCGAAGTTATTTCTCAACTTTGAAATTCCAGGACGTGCTATGAACTAGTCGAATAGATGAAGCTTGATCAATCTAGATGGGGTTTCATCCAATTTGATCCACGAACCATATTTGTTATGCGAACAATAGATAATTAGCCTTTGTGGGCTTTCCCAGGCAATGTAGACGTCATCAATTATCGGTCCTAGACCCATGTAGAGTACGTGGGTGTGTACCCTTACGTCAGGATGCCGCAGTGCGGCATGTCGCAAGCGAAGCAATGCGGACGAGATGAAGGCGCCATGTTATTGGGTCCCGAAGCGATTAGAAGTCAACTGCGTATCGCGCCCCTAGCATTACGTTAATCGTCCTGAGACCCAACTACCGCGACGCGCATAACTCGCACACATTGTGTCGCACGCCGGTGTCGTCTAGCGGCATCCTGATGTAAGGGGACACACCTGTGCGTACTAGTCTCATGCGGTTTCGATTTTCAGGCCGCGTTCATACCTTGCCTGACCGACGCTGGCACCAGCGGCGACGGCGTTAAAATTATTTGCCTGTCGCCGACGACGGCGTCAATCCGACTACCCGTTTAGTTACGACGACCCATAATACAGTATAATGATCGTAGCAAGCAGACGAATCCGAATTTCGCTGTAGTGCCAAAAGGCCTCAGTCTACCATTTTCTACCCATTATTTTTGTATTGCAGGTTTGTTTTCGACTCGAAAGCAACTCGGAAATAATTCGGAAACAAAAGTGCTATTATGAAATAATGACCAGAAAATAGGCCTTTTGGCACTACGCCAAGATTCGAAATCGCCCTCGCCACGATCAACATACTGTATTATCGCTCGTTGTAACTTGAGCACGTTTTCCGATTAACGCCGTCTCCGCCATTCCTGCGTCGAGCATAATCATTTGACGCCGGCGTTGGTTACGCAAAGTATGAACGCAGCTTCAAACAGCATTAATTTCGTGGTGCTCCAAAATATTTTAACATCATTTCGACACTCGGAAATTGATAATTTCAGTCACTTACTTATTGTGTTTCGTATAAGCATAAATTAGGTTTTGGGAGCTTTGTTGTGCGGTTCACGACCCATTTATTGTGCAGATGCATGCATATCGTCAGACTATATATGTGCGCATCTGCTAATCGTGGCAAGGTTAGCGTTGACGAATATATCCGATATCGATGGTAATGGATAACGGCGAAAAAGGGTACATCTCGTATAAGATCATACTGAGCGTGATAAGTATGAATATGATGAGAGTTATTATTTTTATTATAGCTCCGAGAACTTAGTCATCATCTCAGTAAGTTTTCTGACGACGGACGGATGTTAACTTCTGAGGGCAGGCAGAGTAATCAGGCTTTTCAGGTTGATCGCTCTCAGTTAGATTTGACAGCCTTCCAATGGTTCGACAATGCAGGGAGGTCCTGCGACTGCCAGAGCTGAAAGAGCGCCTTCAGTTACTGACCTACCTATTCAGGCAGTGTGTTGACTAGCCAATCCAACAAGCCTAGATTGGAAGGTAGATGTGTATTCGTCTGTTCTGCTCGTCTTTACCCTCCATTTTAACCAAGTAGCCACGCCGTGAAGAAGACAACACTCCTTCAATAAGCCTTCTTAACATCAAAGGAAGTCAAGTGTTAATGGAATTCGAGCGAGTAATACAAAATGTCAAGTGATTAAGGAACAGTACTGATTTGGTGAGAGACTCTGCAAGGAAAAACGGAACACTCCAGTGCACCTTCTACTAACCGTGAGCGGAGCGGTCGTATCTTAGGCTGGGTTCATACTTTGCGCCAACAAAGCGTGGCTGCGCTCACAGACAGCCAGGCAAAGTGCTATGGCGGAGGTGTAGAGAAACATTCATTTACGTTCTACCACTCGGGAGGTGAAAAACCGTACTCTATGTTTTTGTTGTAAGTCTTTTCGTTTGATTAACCATCAAAACAATTGTGGTATTCTGGCTCACTCTGTAGCATCTTGTACAAGGAATTTGTTCGGCAGCATCCTATTTTGTCGTGATTTCCGTCCGACTCATCGTAGATCACAGCTGGCGGGTGCGCGGGTTCTGATCTACCGGTCGAACGTTGTGGCGGAACGACGCCTTTACAAGGCGTCTTAGTTCGTCAGTTTCTGTCCGTGTACTCTGATCTGGCCGTCAGCAGTCGTCGCCATCGTCGTCCACTCCCGCCAGCCCCTTTATTCCTATCTGCGCTGCTGTGCCGTAGTCGACTCCGTCGAGGATAACGCATATGGATATGCGGCCGAGGGACGGGTTCCTACCAGACCCCCCGTGAGATGGAAGAGCCTGGGTCGAACCACCAGTTTTTAGTTTGTTTGATGTGATCGTTTCGTATTTGCCTCATTTCATTGTTGACGCTGATCTCTTAATGTAGAACATGAACACTTAGTAACTGAAATTGGTATTATCCCATCAAGACTTCTATCCCAGATTACTTGAGAACTAGTTGCTGCGTTCCTCGTAATAACCGGTCGTTCAGTATATCGTGGGCGGGGGGAACGCACTCTTTTCAGTATATCGTAGGGGGAACGTGCCACTCTTCATGTGGTCATAAGCGTAGGCTGTATCTCGCTACTAAGGTGAGGAAGTGCTCTTCGAGAGAACCGGAGTCTACTGTCTCCTCCGTCGTAGAGGCAGCTAGGGCCTGCCATTGTGCCCGCGTAGGCAATGGCAAGAGCGAGCGCGGCGTAAGCCGTAGTAACCTTCACGCTGACACTGACGCTCACCCCGCTCCGAGAGCCCCGATGCACTTGCCCTGTGAGGCGGGTGGCATTGCGGAGTGGAAGCGCCCAAGCCAACGCGACATGTTTCGATTGGCTCATTCTAATCAACAGACTTTTGTACTTTACAAAAAGGCTGGTAAAAAGAATACACAAAACGCGAGAGGAACACGCAAAAGTGTGCTAGAACCACATTGTCACACTCTGATCAGAGTGTGACAATGTGGTGTCCAACATAAGTGTTGGACTTGTTGCAATTGCGCTGTGAAGGAAATTGTGCATGCTATGCTAGAGCGCAATACTGACCCCCTTAGAATGAGATGATTCTAGCCTCACGGGAAAAACTGGATCTACAGACTTCGGCAGCAAGCACGTCAACTAACCAAAGGCGCTGGATGTAGAGTATGGGTGGTATATAAGAGAGTTGAAAGGTGTCAATGAGATGACTCCCTCACAACTTTTAGATAACCGCCACTGAAGCGCGGTTGAACAGGCCTACACTGTTGCCTATTATATGCTGCAGCATAGTCAACAAAATACGCACTCTGCATTTCTTCATTAGCATGGCTTGCCCCGACAGTGTACCAATTCGTGAAACCTGGCTGGACGATAATACTATTCCGAAATATTGGGTGACTTGAACTACAACATTTTAGGTTATGATTGGAAGGGCCGAAGAGGTGGTGGAATAGCTGCTTGGTCAAGCGCGATTACAGTTACATACACTTTTATCAAATCGAAGGGTAATCATCAGACTTGACTTGCTTTGAAATCATTTCACAGCTACTTGCGCAGCCATTACGTAACCTCATTCCTCCGTTGCTGATGACAGTAAACTGATCGATGTCCTATATGATCTCTGCTCTGCACCACGCCCACTTGTGGTCGGTGACTTTCAGCAGAATATCGAATGGACAAGAAATACAGTGAACAAGTGCAGATTCACGATCGAGAGATGCTGTCACACTCTGCAATCTCAAGCAGGGATAAAATCCCACGAGAAACGACTCATTTTAGATCCAATCTTATCTTCTGGCACTACCATCAGTGATATTAGCACACTTCCCCCTCTTGGTAGTTCCGATCATTATGCCGTTCAGCTCGTAAAAGATATTGTGAAAACTGAACAATTTCTCTACCTGAACCCGGTTACAATCGTACTGATTACAACGAAACTCAATAAATATCTTAACTCAATTGTCTGACACCAGTTGTTTGACGGGTATTCATATGTCTATTGAAGAACTCTAATACAAATTCTGTTCGGCTTCATTCCACTGCTTGATATTTATTCTGTTTCGTCACTGCAGAAATAAAGTGGCACAATATCCACTGCATATCAGACACCTTATTGAACAGAGGTTAAGACTTTTCCGTAAATAAAAAGTTCGCCGAACAATACACTCCATAGGAAAGACTGTTCTGACGTTGATCACCATACTAAAAGGATTGCGAAGGTCATATGATAAGGCGTAATGAATTCATAATCTATGGATATCACAGAAAAAGGTTTCACGCTACTTCTAAGCCCCTATCGATTGTTTCTGAAGACAATATTTTGAGCACAGATTTTCATAAGGCGAGAGGACTTGGACAATACTTCGCAAGCGTATATACCGATTGTTATCATTGTCTTAATATCGAAGTACAAGTTCATCATAATGGTAGCGATGAATCAGATACTTTTTCTGATTCATCATTTAACCCTATAAAACTCTAAAAGTGATGAAAAAAGTCTGAAGATAATATCATCTGTTATGGAAAAAGTCTGAAGATAATATCATCTGTTACTTATGATGGCATTCTCCAGATGTATACGTAAATGCTGACGTAACCGTCTTCGGCAGCCCATTACTTTCATACTTAATGCTTCGCTTTTCTTTAGTGAATTACCTAACATTTGAAAAGAGGCACTTGTCACGGTTTCTCAGTTCAGATCCATTAGCATTTGTCCCGTAGCGGTACTATCCTTGAAATTAATATTCGTGAGAAGTTGACTGCATGGCTTATAAGAAGAGGACTCGTGCCGTCCCAGCAATACGCCTTTATGCCTGGTGTATCAACCACCACACTCCTATGTGACTCTTTACATGATTAGCTGACTGTTCTTTATAGCGAAATATCAGTAAACGTTATTACTTTTGCCTGACTAAAGCCTTTAATAAGGTGTGCCATCACAAACTTGTGAAGAAGTTGAAATTGCTCGGTATCGAGAGACGCTTTTAGTTTGTTTAGAATCGTATTTGAAAGAGAGACATATATCGTCAGGATTGGAAGCTGGCTTGGGAGCTACTCTGATCGACATTCTTGTACAAGTGATGTACTGCAGGGTGGGGCACTTTCGCCGTTACTTTCCCTGATGTTTAATGCTGATCTGCCGACAATTCTCGAGCTTAACTACTATGAAGCCAAAATGTTTGCAGACGGCATCAGTCTCTACTGCGCCTACGACAGTCTATGGCACATAAAATTCTAAGTTGTGCTATCGAAATGATGGATCTGTCCATGATGATCCAAATGATGAATGGGATCTCCCTATTAATTTGTCAATACACTTACACCTAGCACCATGCCATGCAGTACCTTATCAAATTAGAGGTACCTCAATGAGAAATGAAAATCCGGTGAAAGACCTTGGAATTTTTATTGATAAAACATTGTCCTTCAGCGAGCATATCTCATCACTCCCCAAAGCACTCTGTTTTCTTTTTCTCGTCTAGGAATGTTCAGAGTAACGATTCTACACTTAGTAGAACTTTATATGATTATATTTATCCCATTCTAGAGTATGGCTCCATGGTGTGGAGCCCTCACGCGAAAAATGACGATGTTTGGAGGAAAATCAAAAATTTTTCGACGAAGATGTTCTTTTATAGATCATTTCCCACTCCAAACTACCCTCGTGAACTTCTACCGTACAAAGACGGTCTCATCATATTGAACATGAAAAGTTCGAATTACAGAAGTATACACAGCGACCTCGTTTTCTCTTTTCAAATCATGAAAGGGGAAGTTAGATTGCGAGCTACTAAATGCTGGATATTTCGGCCCTACAGAAGGATTGAGAACGGGTACATCATTCGGTAAAAGGAGCTGCGTAAATGCAGATCAGTTCAATTTTCAACTCTTTCTTTCTCCGAACTGCCTGATGGCTGCGTTTACTGCCACATAACTTGCTTATGTGCAGGAATTCGGCTCAGTTTCGGTTACAGCTTCAAAAACTTGACATCTGCAAAGTTTTAAAAATACGAGATGTACATTAACCAATGCAGCATTTTATATCAATAGCGGAATGACTGTACTGTATGATATACTGTATGATATAATACTGTATGAATACATTAGTTGATTACAATTGATTCAGCGATCGATGGAGTGACAACCCCAAGTAACATCGGTTTCAGTAGTGTATCGTCGCCAAAAAAGATGGTTGATGGATAAGGATCTGGCGAGATTACTGTCAAAAGCCGACTATATTTCAGTGCCGACTATATTTTCAATGCCGAATGTACCTTTGTCTTTGTCTCTTGATCTTTTTGTCTCTATGATATGGTATAACCTTCAACTAAGTGTACAAATATAAGAGCACAGAAGCATCTCTCTTAATACTGTATCCCTTTAAGTGAATGCAACAGGTCCATCTCCTCTCTAGCTTTCTCAGCCTCAAATTCTATGCGAAAGGCTTTATTGGATTAGAAGACGTTTCTGAAAAACCTATCTTGTGAGCTTACGAGGGAAGGACCCGGAAGTGGCCATTCGGAATGGGATACATATGGTCCGACATACTTTCGGAGGCTGATCTCGAACCTGCATTTCAAATTTGCAGAACGATTTTCTGAGCGCAGTTAAGGATTTTTTTCATGGTAAGTTTGGAAGCCCGTAGCACGCGAGCCACACGTTCTCGCGCAAGGCCAGTGCGATTTTCGTGTTCGGGAGACCAAACTACCTCGTGATTGGTCATGTTTTCAGCCAATTCGAGAATATGATAAGTTCTGGAAAATTTTTTGGCCTTCCGAGAATTCAACCAAATTTGGTGAAACCAGTTGGGCCGGCGCAGACTACTGCGCGCGTCACACATGGAAGCATGCTAATTGCGCTTGATCGTATCATTGGATCAGTATCGTCATTGAAACGGTCGCAGAAACAGGGAATTCGCAAAAACGGAAGGAGAAAACAAAATCCCTCTCGTCGATCTTGTCCTTCCACATCAACCAGTATCAATCAAGCTCATTTTGCATGCTTCCATGTGTGATGCGCCAGTAATGTGCGCCAGCCCAACTGGTATGTAAAATTCAGGAATCCGTCTTTGCTGCGACGCGAGATATCAATTTCCCGCCATTCGCCTTTCGAGGCCCTTGTCAGCCCTTATCAGTTGCTATCACTTCCGTTCCATCACCACTGATGTCCCCTTACCACCCCCCCCCCATATCACTTTATTGCGACGCGAGATATCAATTTCCCGCCCGCCATTCGCCTTTCGAGGCCCTTGTCAGCCCTTATCAGTTGCTATCACTTCCGTTCCATCACCACTGATGTCCCCTTACCACCCCCCCCCCCATATCACTTTATTGCGACGCGAGATATCAATTTCCCGCCCGCCATTCGCCTTTCGAGGCCCTTGTCAGCCCTTATCAGCTGCTATCACTTCCGTTCCATCACCACTGATGCCCTCTTACCACCCCCTATATCACTTCAAAAATTCAGAGTCCCAGCTTTGCTGCGAGGCGTGATATGAATTTTCGGTCAAACACACACACGCACCAACAGACACACTTAGCGATTATACAAAGAAGGATTCTAGGCCTACCCAATAGGCCTCGAACAAGCTAGAGCAAGGTCCCATAGGCTAGTTTGGTACCCCAAACCCCCCCCCCCCCTCCTCCTGGTTTTGCGCGAGAACCTCTGGCTCGCGTGCTATGGGCTTCCAAACCTACCATAAATAGCATTGTTCTTCAAAAAAAAAACCTCCATAAACCCCATAACTCCGCTCAGAGAATCGTTCTGCAAATTTGGATTTGGAATGCAGGTTAGAGATCAGCTCCCGTAAATACGTCGGACCATATAAAGCCCTTTCCGAATGGCCACTTCGACCTCGGGTCCCTCCCTTATTAGTTTATTAGTGGTAAATGGCTACATTAAGGTCACTGCTTAAGTCAGCATTGAATACGGTAAACGAGTGAATGTGAATGTGAATCTACTCAGCTTGACTAATTGTGATTACCTTCTGCGAGCACTTGGCTTGCCGATTCCACGTGGGTGGCCTTAGTTCCTATGACCCCTTATGTGGCAAAGGGCAGCCGGCTGATGGGTGTGTCTGCGTAAGGGCTCGCATTACTGCCTTACATAGTTATCAACGCCTTCGCTTACAACATATTTTGCAGCTGTAAAGATTCCGTAATAGTTTTTTTGAGACCTATGTAAACCATTTATAATTCCAATCAACCTCCTCAACCGCCTCTCACATGATGCTATTTCCTATGGCATTTGCGCGGATAGTGCAAGACTTTGTTCTGTATTGTCGTTCCTAGTCAAATCAAGGACAATGGCTGTTAACATGCATGGTTACGTAGGTGTGCTGCGCAAGTGCGATATGAGTGCGATTTATGGCTATGCTGTTTAAATTGATTGATAGGTATAATAGTGCGGGCCTAGTCAGCTCCTTTACGTTCTATTGGCTCCTATTCTTAAGTTGAATTGTTCCGTTCTTGGTGTCTTGTATATTTAGATGGCATGTCACATAGCTGACGTAATAAATAAATAAATAAATACTGGAATCCAGTTGGCAACTTTCAGTTTAAAAAGGAACATTCCAGTGCACCCTCTACTAACCGTGAGCGGAGCAGACATAGGTTGCGTTCATACTTTGTGCCAACAAGGCGTGGCTGCGTTAACAGACAGCCACGAAAAGTAGGGTCATTGATGGGGAAGGTGTAGGGAAACACAGGCAACAAGACAGGATGGCAAAGACGAAGAGGCAGAGACACACAACCACGCCCTGCCGCTGGCACTGCAAAGTATGAACGCAGCCTTAACAAGGTTCATGTGTGCTCCTTATTCTTTCACATGCCCTACCCATCTCAAATTTGTCCCCATCTTCACAGGTTTTCATGTTATGTTTAATTTCGTAGCAGACAGAGGAAGGAACGACGGACGGAGGTAAGAACAGATAGACAAAGCGTTTTATATATAGTAGGGATTCAGGCTTCTGAAATTCTGGATGACTAAGGTGGATAGTATCCGTTTCTGGATACTATCCACCTTTTCCACCCTAATAGGACCCCTCTGAAGTCTTCTCAAATCTGCTCAATCGTGATTAACATGAAGGTGATTAGTATAATTGTCAGTAGCTTGATGATTTATAATTGTCAGTAACTTGATGATTCACATCGTAATCGCTATCTCTTAACAAAACCCCTACTCAACGTGACTCGTCCTTAGACTCCAAAACAACAGAGCAGGGTCAACAGCTGCCCCGTCCGAGACCGAACCTTTTGCCAATAACTTACCATACTCATAACAACTTTTGCATCGCGGGCTGCGGCGACAATGAGTTGCTATCGATAATCTAAACACCAAAGTCGATATTCCAGAAACTGTTTATTCTGAAGAAAAAATTTGCTGACCCATTATTCCGGTTTAAATTCAATCTCATATGCAGTTTCTGAATGTTGGGCAGCGATAGAGAAGTGTACCTCTGACAACCTCAACACAAGGTCGGACAACGCTGTCTGAAAAATAAGCAATTCATAAAAGCTGCTATTCCTTTGTTTTAATCGTTATTTAATGTATCACTCACTCTGAATCTGACCTCGCCTATGGACTATGCAACTATTCATAAAGTTGTCATATCAGTTGTAATTTCAGCTACAAGTACAACCATTGAGCTATGTACACAAATTAACAAATAGAACTGTTATTAACACAGCTTATCGATTATGGGTGATCTGAATGTATCCAAACAAACTCATGGCATCCTCTCACTTTGTCCTGGTTTTCTTTGTTAAATTTTTAAATACCCGGGATATGTCGATAAATTGAGTTAGGTGCTCATAAACATCCTTTATATTAGGTAGTCTAAAAAGTCTTTTCGTATTTTTAAATACCGCTTTTTCCCTCAAAACTGCTTCCCACAAAATTTCTTCTGTACATATATATGTAGTACAAGTCCACACGCATCTATAGGTATTGTTGTCCTCCATCTCCCGGATAACCCTTTTCGGCAAAATAAAAATATCAAAAGTCACTTCATTTTCAATTCCAATTTTTTTTCTTTGAATGGCTTTAGACAGGGAAAGAAAAAGGTGATAATCCGATGGAGCAAGATCAGGGCTATAAGGCAGCAATTTTTATCCAAGCTCGAAAATTTTTTAAAAGAAAAAATTCAAAAATTTTTTTACCATTAGTGAAAAAATGACTCGCCAAAAAATTCTCGAGCTTGGATAATAATTGCTGCCCCATCCACCTTATAGCCCTCATCTTGCTCCATCGGATTATCACCTTTTCCTTTCCCTGTCTAACGCCATTCAAAGAAAAATTTTTTTTATAATTTTTGTATTGAAAATGAGGTTGACCGTTGATATGTTTATTTTGCCGAAAAGGGTTATCCGGGAAATGGAAGACAACAATACCTATAGATGCGTGTGGACTTGTACTATATGTGTATGTACAGAAGAGATTGCTGGAAAGCAGTTTGGAGGGAGAAAGCGGTATTTGAAAATACGAAAAAAGTTTTTAGACTACCCAATATAAACTTTGTTCCCGCTATTTCCTTCGTAATCGCACTTTCTATTTGAGATGCTCTTATTATTGAAATTTAGAACAATATAGGAAAAAATCTGACTTGTGGGATAATTTAGTCACTTATACCTGCGCTCATCGTTCATAAAAAATCAGGTCAAGCATTGGTAACGGAAATATTCAGA
Source organism: Trichostrongylus colubriformis (assembly GCA_963978905.1). Lineage (NCBI taxonomy): Eukaryota > Metazoa > Nematoda > Chromadorea > Rhabditida > Trichostrongylidae > Trichostrongylus > Trichostrongylus colubriformis. Next base: position 6,307,294 of record OZ022257.1, read on the forward strand.
TGTATGAGTATGACTCCCTATTTACCATCACTGATGGATGACTGATGTTGATATTCTAAATGGTGTACTACACAAATCTCCAAGAAATGTCACCGATTACTGGTATTACTAGTTATTACAAAATATGATTATGGAATAGCTCTACTGATGACCTCTCGAGGAAATACCTGATTGCCTTCAAACCAGTGGGAAGTAGATCGCTCTTACCCCACATTTCCATGTGGAATGCTCTTTTCTAATACGAATTCCCTTTTCTGTGGTTCAAATGTACCCCCTCCCTTGAGGATTCCCTAACCCATAAGTGACCATGAACTAAATCTCGTCTAGATCAGATAAGCTTTGCAGAATCCATTCTATACTGGTAGGGCGAGTCTATGATTCTCGCATAAAAATGATACCGATTAGAGTATGATGTAATCCACACGATCATACGCATTAATAAATTTGGTATCATGCGGGGTACAATAAAAAGGGAACATCGTAATTGTAAGAATGATATTTTTACATTAGAGGGGCGGAGCGTCCAATCTCTTTCTTCACTAAGGCTCAGGCAAACATACACGCTTGAGTGCGCAGATTGACCTTTCAAAGAGCCCCTAGAGATGTTCAGAAGAGCAACCTTTTTATGAGATGCCCTTCTCATTGCGATAGCACCTTTTGCTGCTCGTAAAAGTCGGCTGCCAACACAGACCAGATGACCTCAGTAGCCTCACCTCACCCCCTCAATCACCGGAGAGGGGCCAGTTACGGTTGCACACGACTTATCGCGAACCGTGGAACTTGAAAGGGCTTGGAAGGATTACAGGAAACGGGAAGCACCTCTTCTGAAAAAGAATCTTTTCTGAGGGAGTCAGACCATCGCTAATGTTCGTTTATCAGGCATCCAGCACACAGCTGGTTACGGCTTTGGTCCCAGCCGTCATCGTATCACAAAATCCATTTTCCATTCTCGAATCGTTTTCGATGGGTATATGGGTTAGCTATGGAAAGTAGGATATACGTGTTGTGGTTATGGTGCTCTTCAGCAGATATAATTTAGTCAGATAGTAGCTATAATAGCAGATATAATAGCTAATCTGAAGAAATGTCTAAATTCTAGACATTCTATGGGCTCGCTTTCAGTAACCCTACTCCCTTGAGCTGTTTTCTGCTCTATATATTAGGCCTCCTCCATATTATAAGGTGTTGCCAACAGCTGGGCGTGGCTTCGTCCACAAGGAACGAAGCAGAGTGGTGCGGGCGGAGGCGCATGACGACTGCCATCGTCACTGTAGAGAATGAAGGAGGCATAGGTGGCTTCTTGTTCAAGTTACTTTCACTTCTTTCCATTTTTTCTTTCTTTTCCAGTTATTGATACAGTATGCTTTCATAGCAAAGAGTGCACTTCCTAGTTAGCATTTTCCGCCCGTTATTGATCTTGTTTTACTAACGTTTTATGTTGAGGGAAAGAGAGCGAGGATAATGAATATTATATATGGACGTTGGTAACCATTGACTAGGAACGCCGGGTATTCCTACTCAACATTTCGAGAAAATTAGGGATACGCAAAATTAATGGCTGTTCATGTGACGGAGGATGGAATTGGAACAGTTGTTAGAAGCGGAATAGCTGGCCTCACGTCATTTAATTACTGAAAATGATCCCTACTGTAAATACAGCTCTTCGTCTGCCAGTCCTTCCGCCTGTCTGTGACGAAATTAGACATCACATGAAAAACAGTCAATGGAAGTGGGGACAAGTTTGAGATGGGTGGGGTATCCGAGGACAAAGAGCACACATGGACCAAGTAAAGCTACACCCACGGTAGGCGGAGCGTGCACTGCAATGTTCCGTTTTCACACTGTAGTTTGTTAAATGAGTTCCAATATGAACCAAACGTGAGAGAAAGATGGGGAAAGGTCAGCTCTGAATTTGGGAAAGTCATGAAAGAGGCCTTGGCATACACCGCACCCCCAATGGGCGGTCCGTACAACAAAAGTTCATAGCTCGGTTCCAATAGACCTGAGACCAGGAAAAAATCGGTAGAAGTGACCAACGTCAAAGCCATATCGAACACAATTTGACTGAGCGGAAACCCGCCCACTTTGAACGGAGCGTCATGTGCTAATGGGTACTGATTGATTTTATGGAAAAAGCAGTTCTGATCGATCCACTGATCCCGTGATGGTACGCGTGCAGTAACGTGTGTAGCTCAACTGGTAATCTTTATAATAGTTATAGATGCGTCTATTCGCTGCGAGATCCTTACAATTACGTCTCATATATTCACATTTTCTGTTGTTCGTTCAGCACTATGTTGCCAAGTAGCTTATAATCCTCAAAATTTCTACGAAGGAATAAAACTGAAACGATTCAATATCTATGATATAGCAAATTGAGAAGGAGATAGTAGCGCTGAGTTATGAGCAAAAGCTTCGGGCTCGGGCAGGGCTCGAACCTGCAGTAAAGAAATCATAAATGAAGATAGCTATGTAAATATCATTGTAGGGAGTCTTCTCTACCTCCAGACTACCGGCCTTGTGCTTAGTGGAAATGTAACGTGCCGGCGAGTTGCCGTGTAGAGTGGCGATGTGCGGCGATTTTGAATCGTTTTTCTTGTGAGTGAGAGACTGGGGCTTCACAGTAAAAAAAAAGCATAACTCGATGCTCGATGTTCACTCGAACTGCAAGCAAACTGAAAAAGTTTCCAAGGTATAACCGCGACTTAACTGGTAGGTTCCTCCCATAACTAAATCTGCCTGCCGACTTTCAGCACCGAGCAGTAGTTCATCCAACCTACTCACTGTCTTTAAAGGCACCGGTAGGAGTGGATTTGGCTTGTTGTGGCGTAATTGTAAGATATGAAAGTAGGGATGCTCAGCAGCGTAATAGTAAAGAAGGAACAACATGGAAAATTTAGGAATGGTAACCTGAAAACCCCTTCCCCACCCTTCCCTTTTCGCATCCCTCTGCATCATTAGCTTGTTGGGGTAGATGAAGACGGGCGAGGTCAGCTGGCCTCGGCCGTTGTCCCGCCTTGAAGGCGACTCCCCGGCGGCGCAACTCCTAGAGCTGCAGGATGGTGATAAGTCCTCAGATTGAGCTTTTTCTGTGCGAGTTTCGTCAAACATTACATTTTCTGAAATGTAATGTTTGCTTTCAAAGAACATGTCTTACATTTTTCACTTTGTCCTTATCTCTCACGTCACTTTTAAGCATTTATGTTGAATAATTTACGGTCAAAGTATTGAATTATTGCAATATTTCACACCTTTTTGGGTTGTGTGCCACATTCTCAGAAATAAAGTCCAGATAACGTTGTGCTTGTCCGGATGCTCATCTTAAACCAGGACGTTCTAATGAGACGAGGACAAAAGCGTTGTACTTTTCCTTCAAAACTCATTCGCGCACGAGTAATTCATTCTGTTATTAATAATTACGAAAGATACAGTGTTCCAGCAATGACCTACGTCACGGTTGCCTCTTAACGAGCAGCTGTTCCATTTTCCATTATGCACTGGCAGTGAGTAGGGTGAACTCGATTAATTTTATATCTCGGATTCTGATTAGTTCGATTTTTGAACAGTGAAAAAGTTTAAATGGTAGATGCAAGAGATTATATGAAAATTTGATGAGAATGAGAATTTTATCAGCTGCCCACTTCCATATTCCATAGACGCGTTCATTTTGTATTCGTCATAATTCATGGGTGGCTCTACAAAGCTTGTAGGTCTACACTACTCATAATTTGTAATTATTATATAGTATTCAAAAAAAGGTGTTCCAAATTGCTCCATCAGTAAGGTCCAAGTCCCCTCATCATAGATTCCGGTATTGCTGGTAGTTCTTGTTTTTTATTGCTTCTGCCACGAGGTTTTAGAGTGGAATGTTTATTACGGCCAACGTTTCGCCCTTTCCGTCATTGTCAAACGTCTAAACAGGGCTCCGGGCTTGAGAAGTGCACAGTTTCCCACCAAACGCCTTATCCCCTCTAGCATTTCTGGCATTGTGTCAGAAGCATCCGCGAAATTCCCGAAGCTCGAAAGCTAGGCTCACCTTGAGTTTCACGGCTAGAGTGCAGCAACGCTACACTTGGTTAGTACATCAGTAGCGAATGGATATCATTTGCTGTCCTTCTAAGGACATGCACATTCGCTTATCATAGTAACTTGCAATGGTGCATAAATGGCATGAGGTCACTTGTTATTGATACAAACTCACTTCTATTCTTCATTCTAGGACTTGTGGCTGAAATCCATAATGCTTATAAAGCCATGCAAACCTAAGCTATTTCAACTCGAAGAAGGTGTTGAGCAGAAAAAAGTTCTCTCGTGAGATTTTCGTAGTGTAAAAATTGAAGTTTGATATCATTCTTGAACATTCATATCATTGTTAGACTTCAGAACAAGACATAAGTAAACCTTAGCCCATCCCGTTTCACTCCGTTCTGCTAACGCACGCTGTGATTCGCAACATGTCCAGTGGTGAATTCCCCACTGAAGACTTGCATGATGACTTTGTCGCAGTAATCAATGCTCAGCTCAAGCTCAACCTATCGCCAGATTTCACTAGGAGTGAGCCATAGTCGAATTTGATGGTCGTGCTTTTTATGAAGGCAGAGGGCATCCTGGGACCTAAATCAACGAATGGAGAGGGGGAAGTGGATCACCCAGAGAGGCCGTGGACAGGCGACCGTGTTCATACACAACGCCTAAGGACGTGCTAAGGACGTGTTCATACTCATCGCCGGCAGGACGTGGCCGCGTTCACAGGCAGTGAGGGTAAGTGGCACGGGGTGGTGCAAAGACGACGCAGGCAACGAGGCAGGGTGGCATGGGCGGAGGCAGACATACGCAGCCACGCCCTGTGCCGGCACCGCAAAGTATGAACGCGGGCTGAGTCAATCGGTCGCGAAGGACGTCGCCAGAAATCGCGATTTTGCGATCCTGCTATTTTGAGGCGTCGCACTTTCGCACGCGATACCGCTACACTGAGGTCTTGCGTTGCTGCGTCATGCACGTGGAGCCGCGACACCACGAAACTGCAGTCACAAAATCGCGAAATCGCGAAGTCCGACGACGGCCGAAGGCTGTCGGGTGGGGGGAAATACGCCAAAAACCCGCGTGGCCGCCCGCGGCGAGTCCGAGTTGGATTACATCGTCTCAGGAAACCTGCACATCTAAGATGGAGGTCGTATCCAAACCTAAGGTGCAACAGCGCCGGCGTCGCGTGCGCATCGTTGCTGGGGTGCGCTAAGCGGCGCCGTACTGAGTGTGATCTCGTAGGACGTTCTTTTTGTATCTGATATCTCGTTACAGTCTACATTACTCGTAAATCGCTTGTCGTATTGATTTAGCGATAACCCCTCCTTCTATTCCACAACGTATCTAACCATTTTCGCACTCTTGAATTCCACGGCTTCTCCTGAATGTCACCCACGTATTTTGAACACCTCCCTTCACCTGGTGCCCATATAGTTGTTGGGAGCACTTCACTGTGCTCGGCATCGCGTGCTACTTTTGCCTAGGTTTTTAGCATAAGGCTTTCTTTAGTGAGAAGTCCTTATCCCTCCTAAAGAAGGCTCAGGTAAAAATATACACCTAAGTGCACAAACTGATGACTGTACAACGGTTTCAATTGAGCGCAACAGTGAGGGCCTCTCCATCTATATTAGCACCGCTGCAACTACTTTTATGGTGCTCTAGAGACGGATGACTGATGGAAGGGTCCATATTCATTTAGTGATTGAATATAATGAGCGCAAAACTGAGTTTTCAAAGTGTTTGATTTTTCAACAAGGAAAATCGTGAAAGGTCAGTTTTTTAGACCGTTTTCGCACTATCAGTAGCTGGTCATTGGTGATCGGATGTTGAGGTATCGAAAGGAATAGGAAAATCTCTCTACATTTAGACTTTTTATAGCGCATGATGTAGCAAACTACATGAGGCAGAGTATAAATGATTAGATCTCGGCATCTATGTTGAAATCGCTACTGTGCCACTCCATCCCTCATTTTTCAAAACGTTTTGCGCGCCCCGGCAACGATGCGCACGCGACCGCCCGCGCTGTCGCACCTCAGGTTTGGATACGATCGCCATCTTAGATGTGCAGGTTTCCTGAGACGATATAATCCAACTCGGACTCTCCGCACCGCTCGCCGCAAGCGGACACGCGGATTTTTGCCTATTTCCCCCCACCCAAGGCTGTCCTGTCTTCACAGCAACAACCCCGGCAGATGAACACCGTGACCAGCACTGGATCGTGATAAGGCACCACCCGCTCTTTTTAGATTGGAATTTCGCCTCATTACCTTTTCTTAAGTGAAATTTTTGTTTTCAAAGAAATATAGTCCCACTTCTCACTTTCCCTTTACCCCAGGCGGTGCCTTCAAGTGTAGCTGGTGAAGAATAATTTGAACAGAATCATCAGTAATCCGTAGAGAAACCAATAATTGCGCATTACACAACTGGCGCCGTAGATGTTTTAGTATTATATTTTGGTCGGTGCACTAGTCCTTGCTCTCTGTTTTTTCTTGTATAAATCTGCTTGGAATTCCTATATAAATCTCCTTGAAAATCCATAGCCTTTCCAAATAGAATTCGTATTTTCTGATTAGCTTGTTACAATCCACATATCGAATTATTTTTCAGAACGTTTTACTGTTAATAAAACAAAATGTGGAGCGGATTCATGATCATTAACAATATTATATGTATTGTTGGATTCATCATTAATTGTCTATTACTATTCCTAATCGCACGATGCCCAATAAAAACTCTGGACACTTACAAACAATTCTTCTTAACTGGTGCGGTACAGGATATAAGTGCATCTGTCTACTATCTTTTTGCGGCACCAGTAAGTTTACTATGAGTTAGACACTAACGTACACATCGACTTTCATATTTTACGGCTATTTTGAGCGTTTTTTGAATTGCCAAATGTGCGATCTATAACTTCCTTACCATGATAATATCATATGGTGTCGTCAAATTTCAATTTCATTTTCATATTTTGCCAATTGTCCCCATTCTCATATCGAATTTTGACTCTGTTCTGTCAAGAGATATTTACTAAAGAGCAGGGCTGCGCGGAAGTTGCTAAGAGACCAGCTTTGGAAATGCAGCTCTTCCGGTACCTCGCACACTGCCAATACTGGTTCTTGAATTCTGAAGAACTCAGGTGAGGCAGCGTTCATACTTTTCCTCGGCAGGGCATGGATGCGTCCACAGCGAGGCAGCGAGGCAGAGTGGCACGGGGACCACGCAGGCAACGAGACAGGATGGTGCAGGCAGAGACGTCTAGGCAAGCATCCACGTCCCGCTGCCGGCATTGCAAAAGTATGAAAGTGACCCTATGAAACAACGAGCACAAGTAAGTTAAGCAGCAAGTAAGTACTTGAGGGATCATACTACATACCACTGAGGTTCCTCCATTCCGTTTGGTATTTTCAATGCTGTAGGAGGTATGGCAACTCAAGCAACCTTCTTTGGCCTTTGCTCCTTTCCTACTTGTCTCCGAAAATCATAGTACATTGATCTTCCTGCCGTTAATGGGGTCATCTATCTTTCATGACTTGCCGAACAACAACAGAACTCTGGAAGGAGAAAGTTTAGAAAATGAAACAGTTTGAAATATTCCTCTTATTTTTCGAAAGGCTTTTGAAATTATGTGGAATGATACATCTACAGAACAGATCGAAGTACTTAACAGCTTGAAGAAGAACCGAAATTCGTTGGGGTCCTCTGTGCCTCCGATCAATCCGTTAGTGTGATTGCCTAAGCTCATACGAAGTTTTCTGCAAGTTTTCGGTTCACTCAACTTTTATGCCTTTGTTCAGTGATATTTTCTTAATGATCTTTGGTGCTATTGATAAATATTCTGTGCTCTATAACGCTTGTGAAATGTCAAACAAAGAAACGTAGCATAAATTCTTTGCACACTTCAACAACTAAACAGTTATCACAAGCATAAATGAGAAGTGACGGAGTTACTTGCAGCGGCTACATCATTCCACACCGTGACAAAAAGGGTATTTCCTGCAAAAGAAAGGGGATTCTCCAATCTTTTTAAGTGCCGATGCGCGCTCATATTTGCTGCATATCATATTAAGATTCTTCTCAGGAGCGTTATGCTATGAAAGTTCCTAAAAACAATGCATAGACTGCATTTTCAGACTCAGACTGAAATTTATTTATTTATTTCTTTATTTATGCATTCTGTGACGCACCATCATATTAGGTTGGCTGATAAATTTCTGGACACTTCATGACGTTTTTTATTTTATAACTTTATTTTGGAACAACTTATAATCAATCAGCAATATATTCACCGCCATTATCACTTACCTTCTGCCATCGCTCTGGCAACCTTTCAATTCCATTCATCCAGAACTGTGCAGACTGAGACGCCATAAAGTCGTTGACCGCGATTTTGAAGTCCTCCTCTTTTTTGAACTGCTCGTCCATCTTATATCTTTTGAGAGGGGAGAATAAATGGTAATCAGATGGGGCGAGGTCCGGGGAATATGGTGGGTGCGGCAAAACCTTCCACTCTTAAGCCGACAAAGTATCTCGAGTGGTCTTCGCTACACCTCGCCTGTTTCTTGCTGTCAGACAGCACGTAGGGTGTCCATGTGGACAGAACTTTCCTGTATCCCAAGCGAGCGAGACGCAGTTCGACTGTCTGGTGTGTGCATCCAAGCATCTGAGACAACTGTCTTGTGCTGGCCGCTGGGTTCTTCTGAACTGCTTGCACGAGGCGCTGGTCGTCGAATTCAACAGGGCGTCTAGTGTGTTGTTGATTGGCTAGGCTTGTATCCCTAGATTGAAAGCGTTCGAACCAAACATGAACGGTGGACTTGGAAGTAGTTTGTGGCCCGAACCCAGCGTTGATGTTTTTGGTCGCCTCCCTCGTAGAACTTCCACGGCGGAACTCGTACAAGTAGAGCGTCCGGAGAGCTGCCTTTTCCATTTTACACAGAAATGATCTTCTGGACAAGCTCCGGTCCTTATATACCTATGTGGTGGAACATTCGAAAACACTGTTCAACAGGGACGAACATGAAAAGATGAGCTGTCAATCGATGCATTATAGATCAAAATGTTTTGAAGTGTCCAGGGAATTATCAGTCAACCTAATAAATACAAAGCTGTGGGCGGAATGAGGCAGGCAAAAGTTGAGCAAGAAGCATTTCTTATATTAGAGAACTGACCGGATTCCTCGAAACAAAGACATTTTAGATTCTACAGATGAGAGTTTTACACTTGGCTTTAAATTCGAATAGAAAAACTTTCACAATATGGTGGGCGATAGAAAGTCCTTCTTGGACATAATGGTAAAAGTAGGAATGGAAGTGAAGCTGCCCACAGTACTGAACTAGCACACAATCTAGGAATTTCGTGGGTTATGAAGAGTAAAATATTCCCTGATCCCCAGATAGCTGGGATGGGCATGGCAGCGAATTCGTTTATTCATTTAACTACACTACACTGTGCAATTAGATAAGAGACGTGCGAGGGACGGCAAAAAAAAAGATTACGAGGACAAGAGATGAAGGCGAGAATGAAAAACCAGCACCTCATTTAATGTGATGTTGTAGGCGAGTAACAACCAACTATGCGAGTTATAGCTTGTATAATATTCCGAATGGTGGGAAGAGGGGCTCTTTCCAGAAGACCAACGGCTCCAACGGCGATGTCAGCATCAACCGGCTATTGTGCCTCTACTCCACATCCGAAGACATGGGAGCTCACCGGAAGTCGGGACACGGGTATATCGGCTACCCACGTGGAACAGGCAAATTTGACAGAAGCCAAGTCACACCAAACCAATACCTCAGACCCGAGTGACCTTAGCAAGTATGGAATTCGTGAGTCGCCATGGATGCACTACAAACTCCTAGGAAACGTGCTTAGTATGCTGCTGTGGGAGAGGAAAAATCTAGTAAAGTCTGTAGAACAGAACAGAAAACTCAAAGGGAACGAATCTAACATATCGTATCAGTGGCATTGAGGAGGCTGCCGGACAATATGAAATAGAAAATGGAATGCACTATGCCGTGATCGTGGAGTGGGAAGTCATCCGGGCGTAGGAAGAGTGAGATGCAAAAATGCATAGACTCTATCATCAATAAGGCAGTGCACTTCATTCCTTCAATTCCAGTGCCACAGGTGCAAGTGCTGTTATTTCAGATTTCGATCTGTAATGATTACGTTTTTATGTACATTGCCACCGGACCATATCCTAGAGGTGTGATGGGAGAGGTCCTCTTGTGGTTATGCGGAATCACGATAATTTCGGCTCTATCATTAGCCATGAATAATTTTGTCTTTCGATATATTCAGTTGTGCAGGTAAGTTTGTGATGCGGTATGTTTTCCAACAGTAGAATGTTGGCAGGTAATTTTTGGTTTTTCTTCGAAAACAGGCTAGCATATTAATTAAATAGAGGTACGAGATCAGACATATCGACTATTTTCGTTCATAATTTCCTGTCGAGGTCAGGGCCACTCATGGGACGCGATACCTTAAGAGTAGAAGCTGGTGCGAACAAGGCCCCATTTCGATTTAAGCACGTGTTTTTAATTTCAACAGTCTGAGTGATGGCAAACCATTGACTGAGTTGATGTCTAGGCTACTGCAGAGGAATTATCCAGCATTGATGCAAACCTCTTGATTTTACCTTTTCTGATGACCCAGTCGGACACTGGAAACTCATGCTGAAAGGTGACTATGCAGCCATGAGGCAGCTGCTGCGTATGGAATTGGCGACGAGACCAGCCCTTCACTATCATTGCACCAGTATGTGTGCGTCCCGTGAGATAGACCCCATTTTGTATCCAAAACGATGATCCGGCCTGGAGACACTATCTGCTGTCCAATAACATCCTTTTCATTTCTTTCAGTTTAACTTGGCAGTAAGGCAGTAATCATATTCGAGCTGGAGTGGTGGAGGTGAATTGTAAGGAGTAACAGGTGCTGACGCAGTGAGCAAAATTTCTCGTTTCGTAAGCTAGAAGCATGACTAACAGTTGGAAAATATCCTTGGAACGCTATCGTATCATGCAAAATTCAAAAAGGATGGCACAGCTGCTCCCTCTAGCTCATGCTATAAAAGAAACCTGAATGAAGGCTCCAGGAAGGTACCTTCTGTGCTTTTCTGATTAAATACTTAGCAATTCAGACCCTCAATACCCAGTGTTGTGATGATCTTCGCAGCTGAAAACGGAGACAGGTAGCTCGACACAGTAGAAAACTTGAAAAAGAGCCTCAAAAATCTGGGGAACGGCGCTGTCATTTCGTCTATTATTGCTGTCCATAGACTTCTTTATCGATGTGTCTCTTCCGTATCATGCAGCTGCACAATCTGCTGTGATATACGAATATCGATGCTCAGGGTAACGCGTAGACACACTCGGAAGTGGTCGGAAACAAAGATGCGAAGAAATGACCGTTTTGTAACGAACACTGTAGGTTTGAAGCGATAATCGGTGATAAAACCCGGATTAAAAAGCGCGACGCTGCGGTGTGTATTCGCACCCCATTCGCATCAACACACTGATTTCCGAGTTGTCCGCTGTGGGAGACGGGCCGCGGGTCAACGTTAGTTATAGCACCTGATTCCCTGCGCAATGGAGTGCCCATTCCCAACAACATAAGCATTCATGTAAGTACATCTAGAAACAATATAACAGAACATCTAGAAATATAAAAGTAAAAAGTGAAAGGAGAAAACAATAGAAACATCTCCTCTTGGCACCATGCCAAACGTCAAATTGGCGAGTTTGTGCATTGGCGGCCATTTAAACTCGTCCGAACTACGTCTGTTCTACCGTAGGCCAAAATTACCCCCTTCCGGTGTTTTCAAGAAAACGATGTGTGGCACAGTTCGCATTGAATAGCGCTTAGTAAGTTTTTCAGTAAGGCCTTATAACGTGTCTTGGTCTCCTCGTGTAGAGGCGGCTTCTACTACTAGTGTGCACGTAATTCACCTGTTTATCACTACCACATGCTTAAGTGATGCAATGCTCACAACTTCGTCCACTCAATAATCAAAACGGCGAATATGCGCCATCTCTGATTTTTTGATGATTTTTGTTGACGCACTACGCATTAGTCGGCTTCTTCACCTTCAGTGAGCTACCAGATACCGCTCTTGTTTACTCTTTTTCAGGATCTTTACCACATTGATTTTCCTCATAATATACTAAGAACAGTTGGTTACTCGCATACAATTTTGTGGGACGCACTTGTATTAACGATGTAATGATTTAGACCATGTTTGCTGCGATTTTATCAATCTTGGCGGGGGCGTACAATTGTTACAACCATCAACACTGCTATCATTGTCAACTGGATTGCAGTGATGTACCTCACATGCTATCCAACATCGTCTCTTGTTCATGCTACTCGAAAATTTCTATTAGATAACTATGATTTGGACACAATGGGGAAAGCTTTTGTTGGCTTCGAAGCAAAGGTTTGCTTTTCGATCGAGCACCCTTTTAACTTCTATATTTTCATCTTCACGTTGTCGACATATTCTCTTTAAATTCCTCTGGAATATCTATATTCAATGAAAGTGAAATTGAGATGATTCCAGCGTTCAACGTTCATCGGTAATCTACTTATGACGGAAAGTTTTCTTCTTCTACTAGCACTCGCCATCATTGGGGCCCTTTGTGCGTGGAAAATTCACCGTTCCTTAACCTTGAGAGGGAATGCAATGAGTTCTCACACAAGAAAGTTACAGAGACAAATGTTCATCATGCATGGTCTGCAGGTTAGCTTGATGCTTCTTCGAAATGAGAGAAGGTAGACTGTAAACGGATTCGCATCAGAACACTCGAATAGGATCTGGTCACATGGGCAGCAACCGCTCTTCTTATTGAGTGTCCGTTTACAGTGGAACCAAAAACTTGCTCCTAGCGGAGGCTCCACTCCCGTGGCCTGATACTCAGTTCGAGTGTCTTGTCCCAAATCCACTGCAACGAGTTACCAACTCATCGACCACAGAGAATCGAAAGGGTTGGAGAATCGGTTTAGGAAGGGTTTCAGCTTTGATTGTCAGAGTATGTGAATTGGAGTGAACTCGTATGTTGCCTAAGCAATGAAGTCTGGAAAACGATGAAAACTGAAAAAGTGTGATGGTCTGCCGACTCCGTGTGTGAGCTGTGGCTGCATCCCTGCAGCGCATTGATTAGTGCGATTGTGCAAAAAAATTTAGCCATCAGATGTTGCAGGGAAGTCTGTTCTGTGGGGATTGCCCGATCTCTGTTTTTCCGAGGTTCCGAGATGATCTTCAGGAGACCGCGCTGAATGCTCAGCCTGCTAAGCTCAAGGAGTAATCCTTTTCGGGCGTCCAAGATCAACGACCTTAAGTGCACTATACCTTTTTGGCTCACTTACTGCGCCAATTCCTTCGACCTGGACTTTGAGCTATTATCAGACACTCATAGTTATCGATGCTAGACATCCAACTAGTTGATCACAATTTGATCAGTTATCCCATATACCAACCAACAACGTTAACTGCCTTGGCGAGTAAGTTTCCGCGGTTTTTTGTTCTCTCTCTGTAGTGTTCCATTCATCTTTCGACAAAGCTTACACACGTTTTCGATAGAGCTTTTCCTTTTCTACAAATCGCTACTATCTGTTTTTCGATTCCTTCGATTGCCTAATATTTATGAGATTTGGAAATGGTGTAAGCTGAAGGCAAAACTTGGCACTCCCAACACTTCATCTTACTCGTCTGCCATCGAGATTGAAAAATGTATGTGCATATGTTTTCGATAGAGCTTTTTTAGTTCTACAAAACGGTTTCGTTCATTTTCGAAAGTTTGATTTTTTGTTATCTTTGAGGTTTAGAAATAGAGTAATTTGTAGATAAAAATCTGCACTTTTAGCGTATCGAGGCCGAGAAAAGCTGACCTGTTCCAAGTCAGGTAAATCAATTGAGGGAAAAAGACATTATCGAGCCTTCTATCGTAATATTTAGGGGGTCTCTGTACGATAAAAGTGTTTGGTATGATCTCGATTTTTACCAAAGGAATTCCAAACTGTGAAAGTATTCGAAATACTAGTGACGTCATTTCATAGAGCAAAAAAAGCCTCAACCGATGCGTATATGCACATCCTCTCGATGGTAGGCGACGAAGAGAAGATAACAAAATTGCACACTTTTGCCGAGTACTGCATTTGTGAGTCTCAAAGACAGCAAAAGTTGAAGGATTTGAACAGAGAGCCGTACAATCCTGTAGAGCTGAAGGAGCGCTATCGATAATATGTGTACACACATCTCATGACCTCAACGGCAGACGAGGAAGATGAAGTGTCGGACGTGCCAATTTTCGCTTTCTGCTTACTTCATTTCCAAGCCTCATTAATATTAGGCAATCGTAGAAATCAAAAAACAGATAGTAGCATGTTTTAGAGCAGAAGAAGCTCTATCGAACATGAAGAAAGAATGTGAAGAACAGAGAACAAAAAACCGCAGGAACATATTCCTCAACCCAACACATACAAATATAAAGTGTGAGCACATATAAAAATGACACTTATGCTTGATTCACTATGGAAACAAGGTGTATAAGATCATTCCTCTAGGTAGCTGGGTGCTAACCAACCTTTTGTCGTGCATGGCAGCGTAAGCCAGGGGCATTCAACACAAACATAGGTTCGCACGTCATCAGAAGGCAGGATTTCGATCCCTTCCACACACATCTTTGCAAGTGCGGTTTACGATCGTTTGGGGCGAGAGCGCACCATGGGTCTCTCGGGAAACCTGCTGGCTCATGTGGATGTCGGTATTTTGGCAAATGTACTCGACGTCTGCATACAGTGCATACAGTGGGTATAAGGGCGACGGCAGAGCAGAGATAGATCCGACCGCTCAGGTCACATGAAGAGCAAAGACTGACGCCGGAATAATGGCGGCGTGGTCCATTAGGTTCCGATATCGGTAGCTTCTGCGCGATAGGACCCAAGCGCTGAATGGATGGAAATTACGTGCAGAATCGACACACGGCCACTGCTGAGATATAGAAATCGTGCACCAGTCACAACACATACTTTGTCCTAAGTAGATAAAGGCACACTTGCGATACACAGGTATAGGCTCCTCCCATTTAGTGGACGACCGGATCCTTCTGCAGCTATTAGCCTTCTATACTCAATACGGTGTGTCGGCCAGTATTCAAAGCACTAGGGCTCCCAAATCAAGAATGGGAAACCAATCCGACGTGATTAAATGCCACACAGTCTGGGCTCCTGTCGCTTGTCTTCCGTCTCTTCAACTACTTCTCGCGTTTTGTATGGTCTCTCGCTGCAGATGGGCTTCACAACACCCGAACTGGGACAGCTCACGTGAGAGTAAGGCTCTTGCGTCTCTCAACGCGCAATCGATTCCCAAAGCCATCACGGTCACATCAGCTCTGCAAGGAAACCTTTAGTATGACTAATTTACATTTTTTCCCATCTGTTCATATATCATTGATCTGTTTAAGGGATTCTGACAAAGAAACCAGGGGCTCAGGCGGAGAAGAAAATGAACAGCTAGCAGCTCCCTTCCCTATAAAAAGTGCTTTCACCATGTCCGATGAAAAATTTTGGGTTCAGAATGCTACAAGACGATATACCGTAATAAATTTTCTTGACTTTGAGCATAAAAATCTTCGGTGCTGGCTGATAACCCGTCCATTCCAAAGGTTTTTCGCTTTGTTGAGTGCACTGGGTACACTCGCATCGAAACAGCTCAACTTTACCCGACATTCAATTTTTACAATAATGCCATACTGTTAGATGCCGAAATTGTAATCATGTCTGTGGTACAATGCATCGGTTACTTTTAAAACGGAACTGGTTTTTACATAAAAAGTGGAAAACTTTACCATGTGAGCAATATTTTTGTGTATTCGAAAACAAGACCATTCAAAATCCTTCCAAAAACATCAGCGTACAGTTTTCCTTTGAAACTTCTATTTCAGACCTTGTGTCCGGCATTATTGCTCGATGCGCCTATTATTACAACGTACCTACTATTATTTACTGGTTCCACCACCACACCTAGGTTCAGTTTCACTATGAGTTTTCTGATGGCATCGTTTACAATTTTCTCTCCATTGATCGTCATTGTTTTTATGAGAGATTACCGAGATTTCATTCTCAGTAGCTTGCGCCTCAAAAAACCTCGTCGCGTTTCCACAAAGGTTGTAAGTTTGGCAATTTCCAGCAGACAAACGGGAATATATTAATCTCGAAGGAGTTTTAAGCTTAAAAACGCACACCATCTTTCAACTTCGACTTTGATCGTTAATTTTTGCGATGTACGGGTCTATCACTATGTGTCATGTGTCAATACGGCGAACCGAATGGCGTCAATACGGTCCATTTACGAGGCTGAGTTACCCTCCATGCACACGGCCAATTATCAAGAGGATTAGCAAAGCACTTCGCACGCGTCGCGAAACGACTATTTGGAAACGTAAGCATGGCACTCCCACGTGTCGAGGAAAATGCCCACTTCAATACGATCCTCCTCTACGGGACCAGTACGACCCCCGTTCCCCCCCCCCCCCCCCCCCACTCATTAACCACTATCAAAGTCAGTTCTACTGCCGGATTGTATGATATTGCTAAGTACATCATTGCCTTGTATTTGTACTGGTTTCCTGTGCAAATGAATCTTCCGAGCACCTTTATTATTCTTTCTTCAGAAGACAAAAAGAGAATTAAACCCATACTATGAAAAAACGAAAAAGAAACCAGGAAATGGTGCCAATTAGAGCACTTTAATAGAGCTATCAGTAGCAACAGGGTTTATGAAACCATCCACAGTTCTGCCCCAATCACTTGAAGAAAACAAAAGATTTTCCCAATTAAAATACGGATAAAAAAGCAAAAACGATATTCAAGAAGAGAAAGTAGAAAATAACGGACACCTGACAAAAGACTTGCTCCAAAGTTCTGCTTCGACCACCTGGGAAAGTGGGACTATACAACTGAAATACAACGCAAACAAGGAAGCGAGAAACGATATCTAAAGAATAAGTGAAAAATAATCAAGAACTTCGTGAAAATTGCAGTAAGAAACGATGAAGAGGTGCAAGCCGGGCCGGTGGTTGCTTCGCGCCGCTCCTTGGAGCGCGTTAATCGACAATACCCGAACATTGCAAAAGTTGACCTCGTATGCATGATCATGACTCCCCTCAGTATTCATCATTTGGGAAGTAAAATTGATCCCTGGGAAGCGTCAGGTATTCTCTTTCTAAATAATATCTTAGTTCCTCCGAATCTTGGGAAATTTGGGAGGTACGCAAGTCGAGGACTGGTCGAGAAAAATGGAAATCGCACGGGCGTGTTTGACTTCTACAGTTGAAAATTTTTCTTGCTAAATGTTTTGCAACCGCATTATTTTCTCTGAAAATAGAGTCATTGCTCATTCTAAAGTGCTCTCGAACTCCTTTGTAGGTTGCTCATATTTCCAGATATTCGAGTCGAGGAAAAAAATTTCCCATGAGTAGCGTGGCCTCGCAGAGGTCGCGTTGGGACCTCTCCAGAACAGCCCCATGCTTTTCGGACAGTTTTTGTGGTAGCAATGCAGTAAACTCAACATCCTAGCGTTTGGCATCTTCGCTCTGGGTGAGCGCCATGTCTTTTACATTCGCACCGAACAATAGCTACAATAGGAAGGGTGTTAGGATTGACAAGATATTCTCGCGTAACTATCAGTAGAACAGCAGCTTACAGACGGGTGCTGAAAACACATAGCTCTCGCTCGGAGATCCGCCATGGGCTCGACTCCGGCTCTAAATTGTATTTTTTGTGTTGTAAGGTGCTCACAACACTCACAAGATGTTCCAATGTTGTTATTGGATGAAACACTAGCTTAGCTATGGGTTAAACCGTTTTCTTACTGTCTATGCGCCATGCATCCATTTTCTACTCTACATAAAACACGATAAAGCCTGTGACTCTATAGAATGATTTTGTGTGGGAGTAGTAGATGGCATTTGGGTAGCTTATAAATGTAGTGCAGTAATGCCATTTTTCTTTTTCCAGGTGGGTACGGACATGTCGTCCTTGCATGCATCAATGGTTACACTATAGTAGCAATGCATCATTACAAAGGCACAGTTCACGATAATATGAGTGTCTTGGTTCCATCGGGGGAATAGATAGACCCTTCCTCAACGGTAAAGCGTGTGCCATTATCGTAGCGTGATGGTAAGTTTTGAACGCCTAACGAACCCATAATTAGATGGGGCACCTTTTCGAGATGGCCTGCACCCAGCACCCAGCAAACGAGGCAGCGGTGGCACCTACGTGAGTAATTGGCATGATATCGTCTGCGATACGATGGGTGTGTACACATTGGTACAAATGACCTCCTTCGCACCCCATGTGCGAACGTTCAATTACTTATCTCGAGCCTGTGCTTTAATGTGCCTTGCGCTTGATCGGTAGCCCGCCTTTGACCACAAGTTGAAATAGTTTGCACCAAATTTTCGACACAGATGCTTTTTCTGGCGAAATATGACCAAAACGAAGTTCAACGGCATACTGTGTTCAACTTCAGCAATGAATGACTTTGGTTTGTTCATGAGAATTCAAAACGTTCTGTCATTTCAGTCATGCCCAATCGGAATATTTCATCAGTCACCATCACGGGGAAGATTATCACCGTTCCTGTAAAAAGTTCACTCCACGTCAACCCACGTAGGACGTAAGTTACAAGCTTGGAAATGAAAGTAGACGTTTAGGCTGGAAGAGAAGCACCATCCCATCCAGAGCAAAGGCAAGGGATGGCAGTAAAGGCGAGGTACGCCTTGGACCGCCAACGAGACTGCAAGAGGAAGCACAAACAGTATCAGAAGTGATAACGATAACATGTTAAAATGAGTGGACCTCATAGGGTTACACACCCCGACCTGCAACTAGCGTCGAACCACCGAATCAAACCCTGCGTAATAAATGTTGCAACGGTTCTTTGAAAGTGTAAATTCTAAATCATACTTAGGAGAATTTTTTTCCGAAGGGTGAGCCTCGTAACAAGGAGTTAGTTTGGTTTCCGTTTCGCGAGTTGGCTCTCTAAAGGATTACACGGCAACCGCAAACAGTGCTCTCGTACACTCCCGGATGTGGAGTGAGGTAGCCACTTCAACACGCCCCCCCCCCCCCCTCCTGGGACCAAGTCCAATCCCCCTCCCATTTTTTGGCATCTACAGGGTATGCCAAAAACAGTAATGTTTTCCTTCATTTTCACCCCGCAGTAGTCGAACTTCAGCAAATGCTGAGAGAGTATTGCCATTCCCAAATTGAAGAGCATACCTCATACTATCACTAAACTCCATGACAGCCTTCTGCACGAGCATAATCGGGAGCTTCTTCAGTGAACATGATGGATCACCTCAGTCGGCGGAATCCAAGGTTTTGCCATCGTCGTTCACAACCTTGCTGAGGTCCCGTTACTCTGGATACCTTAGAGAATTTTTACTGGGTGGTGTTCTTGACATCCTGTTTTCTCCGGGTTCATAACGCCCTCCGTTTCCAAAAACCAGAATTTGCTATTACTATTGGAACCCCTGCGGAGGTGGGTTTGAGGCATGAAAATTGACGCTTCGGATCATAGCAGCGTTGTCCGGGCAGCGAGAGCTCTGCGACTTTTATTAACCGATGGGTCAGTCCTCAAAAAGCTTCCCACGAGGGACCGCCCACTGGCTGTGCTGTTTTAGGCGGACCTTAATGCCGTAGGTGCTCCATAGCCCGACTGTGCTGACTGAAGACTCCATATCTTTGTGACGGTTAAGGTAATGAGCCACAGCTTGTTCCACTCCGAGAAGAACATTCTAAAAATATTTTGCCTCAATACTTTCTTCTCTTTCATTACCCTCTGTTTTGTATATATAGTGAAAGTGAGCCGCAAACAAAATTACTTTTTTTGGCGCCTCCTGTGCAATATCAGTGACTGTTGCCGGTTTGTATAGTTGTAATGTGTTTTATCGCTATGTATTCTTACTTGAAGCATAAAGATATTTCACATTTCTTCACATGGGTTCGGTGTGAAATATCATTTGCTATCCATCTGCATATCGAAAGTTCAGATTTTTTGTGCTTATCGCTGAGCTCGGCAGGTACGGACCCCCTCCTGTCCGTACAAATAGACCCTGTGTTCTGAATCCTTGACTCTCGGTTACTTCGCCCCCGTGCGACACACCAACCTAAAGGTCCCCATTTCATAGCAATAGTAGGGATAACCTTGCACCCTGGTCACTCGTTCTTGGTCCGCGCAGCCTGCACGCTCTTGCTTTTCGTGGAACTGGGTTACCGAAGATGACGAAGACTCTTTCAAATTCACTGGGAATGGCTTCGGAAGTCAGGTAAATGTGGTCATTCAACGTGACTCTATCTGTTGAATTGATTCTTTATGCAGAGCTAAATAATTGACGGGTCATTTTGTGGATAAACTGGGTTGAATAGTTGATAAAGAGAGTTACGAATCCCGTAACTGCATTCTACGTGAATCGTCAAAAGGCGATTTTTCAGAAAAGGTGAGCGGTATTGTAGGTATTTCATTGTCTTCGGAGGGTATGAAGTGAAAATAATTTTGCTGTAGGTCAAGTGATGAAGAAAATGCGGAAAGGGCCCACATCACTGCTTCAAGATGTATCGCTCCTACTCTCCACAATCATAGAAGCGATCAAAATTGAGTACGAATAAAATCTATAAAGGTAATCCTTCATTTGAATAGTAATCATGTCCCGTACCATCAACCTCTTAGTAATTTTGTTATAGATTTATCTTAAGGGCGAAACGGTTAGCAATTCTATGTAACGCCTTCTCTCGTAGGCTACTCTACGTATATGTTTGAGCTCTTACTTAGTTAATAAATTAAACTTAAAAACAGAGCTCCATAGAAATTTTCGCTTCCTTGAACTCCAATTTCGGTTGTTGCCTGGTAAGAAGGATATGAAAATCCTGTAACGCTTTTCTCTTGACTCTATGTATTCGAACTTCAAAGGTCAAAGCTAATATACCCTCGGTTGATGACAATGAATTTAGTTTGACCGGTCCGACAAAAAATCGGGCAAGTGAAAAATCCCTTATTTCATGATAAATATTTAGATAAATGAATTTAGATGTGACATTGCCCTGACCAGGGCAGTCCCAGATGTCGAGGAAAATAGCCGCTTTAGTACGACCTTCTCCTCTGCGGCGACCAGATACAACCCCCCCCTCCCCTTCTTTTCTTGACCTCCACAATACCAGTAATTGTTGTCGGATTGCATAGTTGCAACGCGTTCTATCACTATACAGCCTTTCCTGAGGCGAATAGACATTCAATCTACATTTCGTCACACAGTTTGCGATGGAATACCCTTTGCCTCTCATGGGTGTATATCGCTAGGACAGAACCGTCGCGTGCCGAACACGGCCACGCGACGTTTCTGTCCTAGCGATATACACCCTGCCTCTCATCTGCTTAATGAAAGTTCAGATTCTAGTGCTTATCGCTGACCTCTAAAGGTACGAACACCCACGTTCTATACGGTCAAGTGCGACCCCCTGTCGAAAAATCCTCGACTTTTGGTGTACCCTGGCTCTGATCAATAAAATGGAGAATTCCAAGAAGGAGATGAGTTGCAGTTTTATTGCACAAGGCCGATTCAGATGAGTTCTTTGTCATTATATTAGGTTGTAAGGAAAGTTTTGGTTTTCGCAATTTCTACTTCAGAAGATCATGACTCGGCTCGGACTGCATCTTTTCTCCTGAAAAAAGCACCATTTGATTCGCTACAATTTTGTCAATATCATAAATATTTGCATTCCTCATTTTGATGAAGGGCTGATGATTTATAAAGCGTGAAATCAAAAAAGTCCTCTTCAAATCACCATTCCTCTAAACACACTGCTACTGAAGAAGCTGTCCAGAAGTTTGGGAAAATGAGGCTCTGTTGTGCTAGATTTGGTGAATATGATGGACGAGTAACCGATTCAGATGAGTTCTATGTCATTATATTAGGTTGTAAGGAAAGTTTTGGTTTTCGCAATTTCTACTTCAGAAGATCATGACTCGGCACGGGCTGTATTTTTTCTCCTGGAAAAAGCACCATGTGATTCGCTACACTTTTGGCAATATCATGAATATTTGCATTTCTCATTTTGATGATGGGCTGATGATTTATATAGCGTGAAATCAAAAAAGTCGTCTTCAAATCACCATTCCTCTAAACACACTGCTACTGAAGAAGCTGTCCAGAAGTTTGGGAAAATGGGGCTCTGTTAGTGCTAGATATGGTGAATATGATGGACGAGTAAGGGCTTCAGCCTCCAGCTGCTCCAATCACTGAAAGAGGATTTTGGAAATGCGTTTGCGCATAGCTGCTCTGAGGGGCCCGCGGCACACACTTTTTTGGCTTTTTTCCTTTTCTGGCCTTTTTCCTCTCATCGCTTTCTGCCGTTTTAGTTAAAGCGATTTGATCAACTGAAAATTCGAGCAACTCGTACTTATTTCTGCGCTTCTGAAACCAAGGACAAAGTGTTCAGTCCAATGCTTCACCCCCTCCCCTTGCAGCGCTCACATTTGTGGTCCCCTTCACTGGGACTGGGCTAAACAAGAAGTCTTGAAGTGAACTCATCCAAAAAGTGCCATTTTCGCAGTACTTTAAAATTTCCCTAATAATCGAAAATCTTGTGGTATTCCAAATAGAACATATTTTCAGAAAGAGCAACTTTTTGTATATCTAAGAAGCACAATATGTAAGCTGATTCATGTTGACGCGCTCTGAGATTTGAATTTATCGTGTACGCCAAAAACCTGTCAGACTTTCCTTCTAACCAAATATTTTTCTCCAGTGTCGTTAACACTGTTTCGCTATCTCGTTGCCTTGGGTCTCTTCCCCGAGCACGTGCTTTCTTTCTTCTCCCAATATTTCCTCTTCATTACTATCGAGCTTGTTCACAGCTTGTCAAAATTCATTATAGGAAATCCTTATTTTCAGTGATGTCACTGGTTTGTTTCCCATTTTCTCTGCTGGCGGCAACTTTATCAGTACCAAGCATATTGATGGCTCCTCTCCAATGGTTCCTTTTCCGTTCTCTCAGATCACACGTTCACTAGCACATGTGACCTTAGATGGGATGTGTAGGACTGTAAATCATTGCGGTTCACTACGACTTCCTGGGGTTGGGTTGTAAAACGGCCGACCGCCATCGCCGCCATCGCCGCTCAATCTCGACTATCAGTTGTGGTATGTCATTGCGAATAGGAGACACCATATATCATTGATCATCATTTGGATCGTTTCCATCTCTGTGAGGAATTTGTTAGTGAACCGCCTGCATTACAGAATTTAGCCTTGGTCCATCTGTTGGTTGTTGTAAAGTGATGTGACAATCTATACGCTCCATTCTATCATGCTCTATTTTTAGAAATTCATAAATATTTTCAGAGGGGTCTACTGATTTCTGACCATAAAGAAGTTATTTTTGAAGCAAGAGTCTTCAATTGAGAGAGGAGCCACATTACTCGCCAAGAGACTGGTCTACACAGTTGCGCCATGCGTTCAACTCTCATCAGAATCAATGGAGCGTTTGTATGGGCGTCCATCACACATAACTGCTTGTGAGAACGTCGCGGTGAAACTAGTGAATCACCTTTCATCCGTGGATACAAACCCATTAGTGAAAACGTCCATAGGAGATGGGATATCGAGCTCTTTGCGAACTGCTAAGGATCCAGCACCAGGGAAAATATTCAGCAGATCAAGCAGTCCTCAGGAGCGGCCGTATTTTGGGCAGGAAGTTGTGAAGATCGGAATTTGGTGGATCGTCGAGGAATCTTCGATTTTTGAGCAAGATTTTTGGGCCAATGATATGACAAAAGATCATCAAACAATAATCCTATTTAGTGATAGATACCAAAGGTGTGTTAATCGATTGACGATCATTCTCTATTTTCAATATACCGTCAGCAAGCGCCCAACAAGGGGTCGTATTTCTCGAAAAAATCCCTACGCTAGGCCTAACTCTGTCTGGTACCCCCTTGCTGTCTTTCTTGCTCTCATTCCGTTAAATGCTCAGACAGATGTAGACTTCTGATGACCAGATCTTAGTAAAAGATCGCTTTTGAAGACAAAGAATGAAGTGATACACGCCGAAGATGCGCCATGCACATTGCGTTTGAGTTCCATTTATGTCTTTCTTTGGGATGTAATACATATTACATATTACGCAAGACTATATATTGCACATGTCCCATAGAAACCAAAATAACTGCTCATTTTCATCGCATAGTATGATCCAAATAATGTCGCAAAGATGCTGCCGATGAGCTATAGAATGTAGCCGTCCTCTGGGGGATTAGAACCCTAACCTGTGCTTTATAGACAGCGCGTTTATTCATTACACTACCTGGCCCCATACAGTTTTTGCGTCACGTAATGTGTGTGAATGACGACAAGCTATATGTATACTATTAAATGAGCTTGAAAAAAAAACTAGGATCTCGGTAGTGTAATGATATGAGTTCTGTGCTCCAAAAGCATATTGTAGGTTCGAGGTGTCCGGTGCTAAAGTAAAGACATTTGTCAAAAATTGGATGCCTCAGTTGACATACATTGTTATTTTGTAGTGATGTTATTAGGTGTTTAACATTTTATAAGATGCCCTCATCCCCTCCCTCCCTCATTCCGATAGCATCCTATGGAAAATTTGATATCTGGGGTGAACTCAAGCGTGTTAATTTGTCTAACACGTGCCTTAGTAGAGGAAGGAAGGGATTTATCTCCCTCTTATAAGTAGTTAGAGCTCAGGGAAAAAGCATCGTCTACAGTGGGGTGCCTCTTCCAATAAATAATAATTGTAACACATGATATTTCTTCATAATAAGTTACACTTGTTTACATTTCGCACAAAGTTGCTTGCAAGCTGTTTTATATTTGGAGGATTCTATGCTAGTAATGGGGATTCCTACAAGAGATATGCTTTCTAGAGAACTCAATGAAAAGGACACACTTGAAACATATGACCGAATTTCTTTGTCAGATCTTTATTTTCTGATCTAATTCAGATTCAACAAAACGATAGGATTTCTATACTTCCTGTCTTGATGTCTAGTTGCCTATCATGGTCGTTAATCCAAATTCATTATGGTATGTATTGTTGAGCAGTAGAAATGGTAACATTATGACACATTAGCTATTAGCAATTGAGACATTACAACATTAAATTTGTGTTTGGTCTCTAATTATGAAATATTCTGTCTTCTCCGCCTGAAAATAAAAATAATTATCCAACAGCTATGAGTGGCAACATCTCGAGGAGATTTATAATGGTTCCTGAACCGATCGTAGGATTCGTAGAACTGCTGTCGCCTATACTACGAGTCATGGGCCAAATTGATAAGATGCACATGAAAGGAAAATACTCGTTCGATGAGTAATAAACAGTAAGGTGTGCTGGTTAAAGTTGATAGTTGATGATAAAGCTGGTGATAAAAATTATGATAAAATCTCCTCAAAGCTGATGACAAAAATTAAAGGATAAAGGCTCTGGCGTTAGACAACTTTTTATGGAATGCGCCACATATTCTACTTCCATTCAGAATCATGGTTGCAAGTAAATGCGATTTGGCTTATACAATGAATTGCGGAAGCCAGCCGATGTACAAGTTAGTGCTTTCACCCTCTCAGATAAGTCCGGTACCAATTCACCACTTCGTTGACCTGGGCGGACATTGCTGTTGGATTTGATACTCGTAACATGGGCGTGGGACTGCGCACTACCTGTCACTACAACACGGTTAACAATATAGCAACAAAGAAGATGATGAGGGGGAGATTATTTTTATCTCCTCTCGGCTTTAAACCACTGTGACAAGTATTCCTTATTGAATTCTAGTTAGGGTGATTCCATTGTTCGCACTTGGGATTTTTGATGCATTAGAGCCCGTCAAACCAGATTTGGACTCTTGAAGACCCTAACCATTACATTAATTGTTCGTAAGGATTAGTTCAAAGTGCCGCGGAGAATAGGATTATTGCCGGTCTCGAAGCGATGGCCACTGGAAATCTGGTCTTGAGATACTCTACCCAAGAAATGGCACGGCTGCTTCAAGTCGACGTAGTATCGCAAGTTTTTGAGACGTCATTAGAGGTGCTAGAATTGAAGCAGATGAAATTCTCTTTGGTACTGAAGATCTTAAGAAAATTGTGCTTCCAGTACAACATCCACTATGTCGCAATGTGGCTCTTTTTCTGCCCCCACCATCTTTGTTGACCTATTCGAAAGAATAAGACGGCTGGGGTGAACATCGACTGACCTGCGTGAGCTATTGTATGCACAAGCTCTAAACGCATACAAATAATTCTGACCAGTGTCAACGGGATGTTACGTTCGTTCTAGCGCCAGGGTCGAGGAAAATGGGAGCTTGATCACGAATGTTTCACAATGTCCAACAACAAGCTAAAAGAAGCTAGAAATATCAGTGAATCTTCATCAGAATGTTATGCCGGAGTTATATTTGTAAAGTCTGTGATAGTAATCGGCGCAGTAATTTAGTGCGATTTGAATAAATTTTAGCAAGCTGGTGCGAACATTCAGTGTGAAGTCGAGTCATTCACCGAGAAGACTTTGATAATTTTTTGATTTTTGATTTTCGATTTTTAATTTTTTCATCGAAGAGAACTTGTGGGTACTAATAAATTGAATGGTGACATACTCATGTACATGTACATATAAAACGCATTGAGCATTAGGTCAGGGACTCTTCAAGAAATTCTACTGCAAAAAAATGAAAAAATGAATTTGGCGCGAATGTAGTCTTTTACCTGCTTGGTTCATGAATCGATCATTTGTCAACTTCTATTTACTATCACGACTGTAGTCTTTTTTTTCAGCTATGTGAAATCTTTGGAATCCACTCAATTTTCTATAAAGCCTATGAATGAGTGGTTGACGTAAAAAAGGCATCGAAAAGCTCATCATCTGAATCGAGTATTTACATAGGGGAGCAAGCGGACGGACAATATACAAGCGAACATCAGGCAAACCAGGTTGGATAGAACGCAATGGATTATCGTCTGAGAAAGACGATTGATCTTCGAAGTGGAGAATCGGAAGACTCCTTATAATATACTTGCGTGCATGGCATAAAAGCCGTTTATTACGTTTCTTTCTCTTTTATTTACCGTCTCTTTTATGGTGTGTTGGTAATAAACATTCTATTACTATTTCTACGAAATACACGGTACAAGGCGTCACTGGAGATTGATCTACAGACAGTGGGTGTGGTGACAACAAAAGAAGGGGTGAAGATCGCTGTTTACATCCCCCTTATTGCATAAATAATAATCGAAACAAAAAGGAACCTTTGTACAGCGTAGAGATATCTCCACTTTTTCGTAATTCAGATCAAACGACTGCTGTCCTACTGTAGCATACAGTATTATCCAGGTGAGTTTTTAGTGCCGGTTCAGACTTCCGTAGTACATAGTGCATGG
Source organism: Trichostrongylus colubriformis (assembly GCA_963978905.1). Taxonomy (NCBI): domain Eukaryota; kingdom Metazoa; phylum Nematoda; class Chromadorea; order Rhabditida; family Trichostrongylidae; genus Trichostrongylus; species Trichostrongylus colubriformis. The sequence continues at coordinate 6,334,773 of OZ022257.1, forward strand.
CTCACTTCCGAGCAGGTAATAGGATCTCAAGTAAAAACCATTTCGTAGCTTCTCCACAGCTCCTTTGTTTCATGTTAGCAGTTCAGCTCAGCTTCTGCTATCATTTCCTTTTGAAAGCCAAAGTTTCCCGGAAGTTCATTATCCAGATGATTATGTGTTATAAATTATGTTAAGATGGTGGGTTGAGATTATAGATTATTATATTATTGATATGTTAACTCCAATATCAAGATGAGACGTCATTAGATGCTCCTGAGACATGCGTTTCCCGGAATTCATTCATTCCCAAAAGCACTTTTGTGATCTTTGTGCGACGAGCATGAGAGGCGGGAGGGGGTGGAGAGAGGTCATTCATATCACGGTAGGGGGGAGGGTGTCTGGAAAACAGACACTACCGCTCTACCGCTGTACACCATCTCCATCTATACTCGTTCGCTCAGTTCTTGCTGCCTGTTTTGAGATGTTACTTTACCATTACCCTTCTGGGGGCTCTTTTTAGTGACTTATGGTGCCGATTTTGCCGATTACCACCTTTGGGGTTTATGATCCCACAATAAACGTATCGTACCCATGCTTATGGTTTCAGAGGTCATAGTAACTTTTCCTTTGTAAAGTGGTATTGATATCAGAATCTTCTGTTGCTTAAGAAGGCTCAACCTGTTACTTGAAAAGGCTAAAAAAAATGAGGGATAGCAAAAAATAAATTTAAAAAAAATGGCTATGTAAGCTCAATTAGAGACATTGCTCATTCACCATGACATTGCTCTACGGTGAAAGAGGACTTTACATGAGCATCGCCCCGACGCAGGATTGGTCTGATAATTTTGTGGAATTCAACTGACTTGTGGTTACACATTAATTACCAAAGACGCGGCGCATTCCAGACACTTCACAAAATCGTTCATTTTTGTTTGGAAAACGAGTCGTGCACAATTTTTCAGCTGGAAAATATTTGAGTGACACCAATGGGTGATCAACCCTGGTGTCATTGCACTTTCATGACCCGTACAGCGTTACACCAAAGTATTGCTAGGTATTGTTGATTATCAACTGTTTATTTAATGTGGAAACACAACATAACTGCATCTGAGCCCTATCAGTCACATAAGAATATAGTGCTATCATTCTATATGGTGCCTAATGCGGTGTAAATTGATAGGGTGACCTTCGAAAGACGTTCAGCTATCAGCTTGACCCCTATCAAAAGGTTGACCTTTGACTGCTTTACCCCGAAAACAATCCTATTCTAGTCCAGCGCATTATTCACGTTGTCCCGTTTGTTTTTCACTGCTCACCGGTTTTAGCAGATTAACGTGACCCACTGGAACATTCGCCGTGTATGAAAACTGAATTTTTTAATAAATTGAGGTTGCGTGTACCCCCACATTACCATAAATCCCTACGGGATTCCCCTTTCTACTGGTTTTCGTTCTTTTTCATCATTTTTCATTTCGTGAAAAAGGCCTGGTGTTCTGGCCTGAATTTCTTACATCTAGAACCTGAGCACAACTAAACTTAGCGGGCTCTCTGGGATTTATAGGGCTTCATCAAGAAGACGAAAAGGGACTCTGAAGCTCAGTGGATAGTGGGAATAGGCTTGGTAACCCGATGGTGTTTCATTGCGAGCTTCTTTTTTGATTATGGGAGCTCTTGGGAAATATTCAGTGGCTCACCGTAGGTCCCTCAGGGATGACACACGATATGGATTAAATATGAAAACTTCTTTCCGGGCTAAAGTGATGAAGTGGCAGTTGGCGCGCACACTCACTCTCATGGTGCGGGGATCCAATTCCGTATCAATACCCATCCAGGGTAACCAAGCCTTCCATCTCTCCAGGACATGTGAATTGGTGCCATACTCATCTGAAAAAATGAAAGCACAGCATGCACATCAGCTGGCTTTCGTATGTATAGGCCAAATCGCATTCACCTTCCATTACAATTCTGAAAGGAAGTAGAATGCGCAGAGCATCACAACAAGGGAATGACTAACGCTAGAAACTTTATTCTCCCAACGTTTTACATACTTTCCATTCCCTCCATCAATCTTGATTATATCATTTTGAGGATCTGCCTTTATGGTTGAACCAATACTGCTAGCCTACTTATTATCACTAATTACTGTCCACATCGACTCCCATCGGGCTATATGGTGACTTTGAATGCGTTGTTGCACCATCCTGCTGCACCAGCCCAGCCGTACGTTTCCCTCCCAAAGGATTATTTTTGGTTGATGTTCAGTGGATGGTTATACGCACGTGTAACAAAGGTTAGTTATCATGTCAGTGGGTATTTATACAGAGTAATGTGGGCGATCCCACCATATCCCGATTCTCCACTAGTTGGCTTATGGGAGTAATTACCAGAGCATCCCAACAAGGGAATGACTAACGCTAGAAACTTTATTCTTCCATCGTTTTACATTCTTTCCATTCTCTCCATCAACCTTGAATATATCATTTTGAGGAGCTGGCTTTATGGTTGCACCAATATTGCTAGACTATTTGTTTTACCACGAATTACTGACCCCAAGATGCGCCATGCTATCGACTCCCATGGGGCTATATGGTGACTTTGAATGCGTTGTTGCACCATCCTGCTGCACCAGTCCAGCCGTACGTTTCCCTCCCAAAGGATTATTTTTGGTTGATGTTCAGTGGATGGTTATACGCACGTGTAACAAAGGTTAGTTATCATGTCAGTGGGTATTTATACAGAGTAATGTGGGCGATCCCACCATATCCCGATTCTCCACTAGTTGGCTTATGGGAGTAATTACCAGTAGGCACGAAAGGGAGTGCCGCGCTTAAGGGGTACTATTATACTTCATGGCACTCCGGGATACGTACTTCGGAGATGGTTAAGTCATGCCTATGGATATATTTTTATTGATACTTATCATTCATTGACGAATCAAGAATGCTTGCCTTTATCATTCGTATACATTAGTCATAGACATACATATTATGGAAGATTTTAAATCCACAGCATTAAACTTTTTCACGTAGACCATCCAGGATTGAAGGGCTCTGCTGGCTTGCAAGTTATCTAAACGGGATTTGGATTCAGGACTCAGTACACGAAAGCAGCATCATTTCCCATTGCTTTTGGGTGATTTATATGTTACAGTAATACCACTAAGGCTCAATTACAATGTAACGTTACTGTACTTACTTTTTGATCTCTCTGTACTAAGTTACGCCAAAGTATTGCTTTGTATTGCTTATTACTATCTTTACATACTTTGAATGATATCATGCCCTCTGCAATGATATTATTTTCTGCTACCCTAGGCAATATTGACACTGAAGAGATTGAAGAAGAAATGAGAAATTGGTGCTATTCTAATATGGAAGTCCCCACTGTGCTCTGCTTCCATACTATATCTGCCTGAGCTTAAGAAGAAAAAGGGCACCCTCCCCTCTGTTCCACTAAGGCTCTGGCAAAAGTATATGCTATTAAAGCATGCTGTGCAATACAAATACAATGAAAAAATCTAACCTCACACTAGTGCTGATAAGCTATGGTAAATGTACCATTTAGAAGCTGAGATAAGGTGGAAGAGGTGTCGGTAGTGTAATGGATTAGCACATATGCCCGGAAAGCATGTAGTAGTGCGTGTTCGAGTCCCGTCCTACACTGAAGCTTTTGCACATAACTCAGCATGCTTGTACCAAAAGATAGATTTGTCCAGAACACTTTGCGATGCACCCTCTCATTAGGATAGCATCCAGGAATTTTCCAACTGATTTGAGCTTACGGGGTGATAAAAACGATATACGACAGCTTCACGTATAGGGCCTCATTACACTACTATTTAACCAACCGAGTAAGAGCTTTTCTATCCACCCCCCCCCCTTCTTTTTTTTCTTCTTTGAGCAATAAGACCATATATGAAGCTCGGAGACATGGCAAGCTTTAAAAGTGTTCCCGTTCCCGTTGTAATCTTTGAATCTCTCGGTTTTCGATCCGTAATCGTCATCTGCAAGTTGTCTAGAAGCGCGGAGACCATGTGAGCGCCATAAAATGCAGTAACAACACACTTGAGTGTTAGTGAAAGCTGAAAAGGTAGGCATCGTAAGTCTAATCCAGCTAACGAGGCAGATGATACACTCTGAAAGATTTCATTGCAACTTCAATTTTGTAGACCCTTTCAGAAGTTTTTACCATATTTTCTCGCTAAATCATGTAGGGCGCCTGTTACCTTGCACAACTTTATTTTTTGGAAGACCTTAATTTGATTGCACTAAACGATTTGATTGCGCATGGAACATCGCTGACACGGTTGTTCACTTTGTATTAGCAGACAATCATCAGCTGACTTCCAGATTTGCTTTTTTTCTATTGCAATTACTCGAATAACAAAATTATGAAGATGCCCAGCAACTTTTCAGGTATACGTCAAACATAAAATTTTAATCGAAATAACATTGGAACTTCAATTTCCATGGGTTCTTGGTAATGGAATCTGAAAAGGGTGAATAATTAGTATTTACGAAAAATGAAGAATTATATGAATTAGAAGTGTAGAAAAGCAATTAGAGAAGTGAATGAGGTAAATCGGACAATCAAATGGGTAGCTAAAATAATTATACGGTAGCGAACCGGAAACTAGTAAACTTCCCCAAATGCAAGACGTGGTCGGCGTGAAATTTTCTATTAGGCTGTCCCGAAAGTTCCGGAACACCTCGACCATTTTCTTTCAAATTTATTTCTTTACAACATAAACACATTTCAGTCAACAACATATTCACCATTACTATCTATCACCTTCTGCCATCTATCCTAGCTTGCCAATCCTATCCGCCCAGAAATGTGGAGACTGCATCGCGAAGAAATAATAATAATAATTCATGCAAATGTTCCACGTTATCGTTCTTCGCGCTTACCGTAATATGCTCAAAACAAATATGAGATCAGTAAGTGGTCTATTAGAGATCAGCGACCAAGCTCCCATTTAAGTATGATTTCAGAAATAGTCACATCTTTGACGAAAAAACGCTCAAAACAGCGCGAAAACAAGTTTTTCAGATGATCGCGCAGTCATTTATTACCGTACATACCCTCACATGTGGTTGGGTATAAATATGAGGTTTAATTTCAGACTTGAATTTTTTGACAGTACACAGACTTAATTTCTATTTACTACTTCTGGTCATCATGACTTCGGTTGACGACAACCTGAAACTTCTGAACAGCCTTTTCTGCTATGAAATTTTTTGGGGATACCATCCGCCTTTATATCCTGGCTTCTTTACTCCTAGTTGAGCTCAAAGATTTCGAAACCATAAATGATGACCCTACTTCGGAGAATTCAAAAACATTCACATGGAGAGATTGAATATTTTAAATTTGATTTTTCTTAAATTGTGGCGAAAGCCTGGCCTTCGACGGGTATGGAACCCTCATTCCAGGTTTTCGGGCAATATTTGCTAATTCATTAGACCATCGAGACTCCTTTCACCATTCTTCAGCTAGCTCAGCTCAGTAATATAATAGACTAGTTACAGTATCCTAGTAAATCTCGCGACGATGAAGTTCAGTGGTATAGGCGAAACACTTCCAAAGCTTCAGTACATAGAATATGGCATAGTATTTAATGGTTAATTATATACAAGTGTGGGCTAACATAAGGCATCGAATCACCAGGAGTTTCACTAAGTAAGTGAGTAAATAGACTAATAAATGAATAAATTAGTTATTAGATTTTTCAAAGTTTTGATATTTTAAAAACAATGTGGACTACCTAGAGCTACTACTTTCTTCAATATGATCATTAAACTGAAAGTTAGCCATTAAACATCCTAATGTAGCTTTGGACCAATGTAAAAGTTCTTAGCCATAAATTAAAATGAGTCGTCGTCATTGTTTACGAGAATCGATGCTGCCCTTGAGCGGTCATCACCAGTTTCTAGAACGTTCTTCGAGTTTTCTCTCACATTATATAAAAGATCGCAATGTGATTGTACGTTCAATTAAGTTACAGCTCTATGCACACCCGTGTTTCTGTTTCTCCTATTCAGCTCCATTTTGAGATAGGACCGCCGATCTAGGTCCAAAGTTTCCACGACAGAAGGCCTGACCATGCAGCTGTGAGCACGCGCAACGGTACCTGGAAACATGCAAGAAAAAAGGGAGTTTTTTTGTTATCCATACACATATTTACGTTGTATTTGCTTGATAGGAGCAGTATGCTAAGTTGGATACAGAAAACGGAAAATCCGGCAAAGATACAGCTCCTCAAAGTGGTGTTCGAGGGGCGGAGCCTCAGGGAAACTGCCCGCCCCGTCGTCCGCAGCGGTCGGAGACAAAGAAAGGGAACAGAAAGCCACGGTGACAGTCCCATTCCTCATCCGCAACTGCGGGGCCCATCCCCTCGTCCACCACTTTGAAGAGCTGTATCGTAGCCGGGTTCTCACTTTTCGCGTGAAACTGTGTATGTGGTGCTTATTGAGCAAATACAACATAAATATACGGGTAAAAGGGAAACTCATTTTCTGCACGATTCCCTTAAAATCCGCATCATTTGTCAGAAGCCTGTAACCACGATATCGACATTTCTAGCTCTTGCCTAACCCAGTCATTTATAGAAATGTGACAGATTGTCCCAGCAATCTGTCACGAGAGGCGCAAATGGCTTCTGCCTGTCTTATTCACGTTTAAAAAAACACAACCCCATCTTTCATTTCGAACTTTCACCTTCCATCTCTCTTTCCACTCTGAAAAAACCACCATCAGTGGGCGGATTCATGATGATATCACGTGAACGCGACGATGTGGTGGTTGTCGTCGGCGTTTCTCGCCGGGACTGATCGACGACGGCGACGACGACGACACGCCTCGTTTTAGCTCGACTCGTCTCTGTTACCGTACATACACCGCCCAGTGCTGCCCTCTGGATAATATTTAGGCGCTCAGTGATCGTTAGTCGTCTGTCGTCAGCAGCCAATTCACCAGCATCAGTTGTTGCGGTTGCGCATTACCGTATAACCTTGAGAAGTGCAACGTTTCTTTCTGATCCATTCTTTTTTTTTCGCCAGCCATAGATTTTTTGATTTCCACCTTTTTTCATTTTTGAGATATTCGCCCCTTCTCCCTCGGCGATTGTTGAAATTCTTCGTTTTCAAATGTATCTGTGTAACTGCGGTAAATATGATCTACAGTATCCCCCATATTTCAGTTATGGTAGACGTATTCCCGTCTCAAGCAACTGCCGAAGCGCGATACATTGCCATATTTGGCACGAGAACAAGATTTGTCGTCATGGTTCTCGTGCTGCTTTGTCTAACAAGTATCTGGTAAGCTAACATGTTGTGGAACAGTAACCGTTCTTATTTACTTTATTATTTGTTTATTTGCTCATTTGTTCTCTCAACATAGGATTAATGTAAACAAAATACTATTTACTAGCAGAGAATCTTGAGAAAGTCAACAAAATTAATCACAGGAAACAGAAACGTGGTATAAGTGAGTACTGGAGTAGTGGATTTCTTTGTAAAAAAAAAGTGAAGTGAAGAAGAGGGTGGGGGGGGGGGGGGGGGGGGAAGGGGTAGGTGAAATTCGCCCACGAGACAAATCAGTTTCATTTCTAACGATCTTTTTCAGGCGTAGTATTTTCAAAAGAGTGCTAAAGAGTTGAGTGATCAACAAATAATAATCAAAAAATAAATAGTCTATAATAAATAATTATGAGAAGCAACGATTTCCGCCGGATGATGTCATATTATATCTAATTCGTTACAACCTATTTAACAATGAGAACGAACCCAGTGAGTGATGACGAATGGAATCACAGGAGCTTGGTGACTTGATAAACCTATTATTGTAGTATAAGCCATGCACTTCACACTCTTCCGAAATTGTGGATGTTTTTAGTGTGCACAAGCCGATTTTGAGTGATGACTGGTCACAGTGAAACACGTGGATTACCCAGTCCACACGAATATTTTATGTTAATTTTGCAGCGACTTGTCTAAAAACATTGCACTTATCTATCCAAAAAATGTTTGATGATTCCTCTGATTGGTTTCGTGTGAAAGAATGCGCAAAAATAATACTAGTATGAAACAATAATAATAGAAACAATAATAATAACACTAATAAAAATATGTAAAGGTGGATCTGAAAGAATGAAATTTTGATGGTTAAGAATCTCAGGGAGCTTAACGTCTTTGATAAATCTATTAGTATAAGCCATGTGCTTCGCGCTCTTCTAAAGCTGCGGTTATTTTTAGTGTCCACAGACCGATTTGGGGAAAAAAGTAGAGGACAAGTCTCACTGATTAGTTTGAATAATGCATCAAGGGTTCCCAGTGTAAACGGCTATGTTAGTGCCTAACTCGTCACACTTAGTACCTTTGAATAGATTGCGGTGACAGGTTACGAGCGAGATTTTAGTCTAACAGGCGACCTTTGACCCTGAGTGAGATGAACACTCGTCGTCCTATTCTTATCGACTTTTGAAATGAAACAGCCGCATATGGCCGGATCGATACAAGAGAAAGACTCATCGTCTATTTTTTTACAGACAGTCCACCCAGCATACAGTTTTCCCACTATCGTATTTTTTTCAAATTCAATCTTTGCTGCCAGTCAAAATAGTACTACTAGCCTATGCTGTTGTTTTATCGCTGTAACACAAATGCATGGCACATTCTTCACAGAGTGGTGCAAAACACTTTCTTGCTGTGCCGCTCAAGATCAAATAATAATAATTCTCTCATTGGCTGCTCTGAGAAACCTTATGGGAGATAAGCTAGTCCGTCAGAAGATAAGTGGAAATGATCCGTGGAAATGGCGTTCAGTAGTTTTTCCAAAAAATCTCCACGTCTCGATATCATCCAGAATTTTATTGGATTTCGTTTTTTTTTTGTTTTATTTGCCCTACTTAATAAGTAATTGTTTGCGCGTCATTAAAATTCTCAAACACTGGATTATTTCATGGCGTATCCCAAAGGATCGCTGATCATATGTATACTCATTTTTGCAAATCCGCCAAACTATTGCACTGGAAGGGAGGTAAGGTTTGGGTTACTTCCGGGTAATGTTTATTCCAAATTTTGATCCCCTGACTGTACGTGCAATAGCGACGCCTTCCTCTAATACCCCATGACTGCCGCAGTTGCTTGTGACCTGCAGTGCACCATATTGACAACAGATAACCGAACAGTCCTTAATGATGGATTGGTCGCTTTTCCAAGGGCACGTGATTGAGATCGTTTGTTGGTCCGCAGCAGCATATCATTAAGGTGTTTACTTAAGTGAACACCATGATGCCTTAATCTGAGCGAGCTATTTGTCGGGTCGGATAAACTGGTTCAGATCCATTTGACGTATGATTCCATGCCACTGTTTGGTATTATTGCCTTTAGGGATTTTCCATTCAAGACCACCAAAACTGGTTGGGACCGTCTACAAACTGAACGATTTGTTCAGTGCGATAAATATTGAACGCAACGGGTTTTCTTGAGAAGTTTATGTATTTGGTGCCATTGTAAATAATTTGACTCATACGGATCAACAAGGTTACTCATTCAGTGGTTAGTGATTGGTTTTTACTGAAGTCACACGGTGAACAAAACATAAAATCCATGAAAAAAAAAGTAGACAGAATTGTTTTTCATATAAAAATTTCCAAGCAAATTTCTATTCCCTACAATTGGATAGGTCTTGAAGATAGCGAGCAGAAAGTATACGAAAAGCCCGTTTCAATGAATTACTACAAATCTGCCATGTATCAATTCACTTTCAGTATCATAGGCTCTTTTGGATGCTTACCTAACCTATTCAATGAATTATAATACATGTACCATCCGTTATTGCAATCAATATTGCTCAAAAGAAATTCGATACCATCCTAATGACCCTGAGGGATGGAACGCTAAATTAGATTGGGTAATTTAAAACCTGGATATCCACCGCAGTGCTCTTCCGCTTAGTAATAGTCGAACATTATCGCAATACCAAAAATATCAAAACATTGCTGTATACAGTGTGACCGGCTCCGCTAAAACGGGAATATTACTCCTTCTGGTACTGGGGTCATAATCCGGACCACTACTTACCCAGGACATGCAACATTTCCTTGTTCCATGGATGAAGTAGTATCAGACTCTTGTGCATGTCGTGTGGCTTCCAAAGTTACTGTATAGGAAAAATCGCATTTGAACGCCACGACGTTCCCGAGTGGTAGTGGTGTGCATGGTGTGTCCCGTTAAGGGATTGATTGTCCACCTAGGCCTCGAAGTAATGAATAAAGGAAAAAAACTAATATCAAAAATCAAAAACACAATGAGCAGGCTGCTTCAATGGGTCCATTGCTGCCATTACATCGTTTTCAATTTCTGATTTCCGGGTTATGCACAGCTCACAATGTTTTTTACCTAAAATTAGATCATCGAGCTCCTCACATCCAGGTCGGGAGGCACTCAAACTCATTGAAAACTCGAAGATCCCGGATCTGCTTTGCGCGGCTGCCAAATCTTACCCGTGATCACACACCTCATTGACGTCGTTGATGATGTGTGCTGCTTTCCAAAGAATGGTTAGCCAACGGTGGACCCGGTCTTGGTGCTTCATGGATTGTTTATTTTTGGCCAAGGTCTAGCGTAAACGTATCGTTCTATTGCATTATTCTCCCACACATGGTGACAACGACCTGTTTGAGGCCATTTCTGATGACGTCATTCCCTTTCACAGGAACCTGACAACAAAACAACAACAAATAAATATGAATGTGGGACGAGGAGTCATGTACTCGTTCTTAACGGAATAGGCAGACTTGAAAAGTACTATGATGCTATGTATGGGTCTTATAAGCGGCAAGGTACTGGTTCTAGAAATGAAAAAGGAGGAGATAAAATTAATTGAAAATAACAAAAAAATAGAAAAAGGGAGGAAGTTCAAGATACAGATAAAAAGAAATACAATAAAGATGTAGATAACATGGAATAGATAAAAAATAAACTAGATATCATCATTTTATCCATCCCACCAGAAATGTTTCGCTGTAAAAATATCAATATTAAATTACACATTTTACTATAACTTGATTTAGGTCAAATATACTCTGTTTCAACTTCGCCGTAATCTGCATGTCTGAAGCGCAGGACACGAAGAACAGCACTGCTAACTCAACGCTATCCATGGAACCACACACCCACGGACCATTCACAAACCGTAAGTTTTCATATTTTCAATGCATCGAGCAGCCACATATGGTATACCATGCTGACGTCCTGAATTTAACAAACTTGTATCGTCGGCGAACACATCCGTTTCCGCTTACGTGCCTACATACATTCAGGAGGCTTCCTTAGGTTATGCGTTTCTATATCGATTCTGTATCTATGCTCCTCTACGCTTTCAACAAACACTGCTCCAATTTGACTGCGTTGGGTATCGCATCCATACATATTATATAATATCCGTGTTATCACACTAATTTCCTGATTTATACATTCTACTACACCTGTCCTTTCTTATATACAAAAACTTAGTCTGATTTTTTGATTTTTTTTTCAATTTTCCCTTGGTTTAGTCCCATCATTGTCACTACCATTTCACAGATTTACCTATTTCGTTGTCCCTCTTCTCCCTGAAGAGCCTTAAGGGTTAGAGGAATACGATGGTCCGTCTGAGGTAGAGAATACAAACACTCTTTTCACGTAGAAGATCCAAAATCAACTCACACTGTCTTCCTTTTTTATGGTGAGCGTGTAAGGGGCAGGTAGATAAGTGGAGTCATTGGGGGAAAGAAGTGCTTAAGAGCAGCACCACGCTCTGCTCGGACAGTGCTGGTGGCAGTGAGTGAATGTGGTTGTGCTCCACAGACACAATCACTTCTTGAGAGAAAGTCGGTCCCTCTCTCGGAAGCACGGAATTACGCCCTGTCCCAACCTTAAGACCACTTCCTATCTCAGAAGACAAATATGAAGCTTCTAGGTCGAAGATCCGGTGGTGAGCAAGGATTAAAAGAGGCATTCATCTAGGGGCCGTGCGGAACGGAAAGCCGACTGATTCTTTGTTACAAACATGTAATTGTTGAACAAATAATTATCTCTTCAATTAACTACTCATTTGAAGCAAACACTATCGTAAGTTAATGGTTAAACGTGAACCTTTGATGTTTCAGAGAACTTTCACAACTATTTCACATGTAGAGTGCTCGTCCATTTGACTCGCCTTTCACTGAATTTCTTAAAAAATTTTGTGCTAGAAGGAAAAAATATCTTCGTTGTGATCATAAAGCTAGGCATGCCGTTCGCTTCACAAGCTCTTTTGTTTTGGTTGGAATTTGATTCCTTGTTGAGGAAAATCTTCTTTCGGCGGTATGCCAAGACTGGAAAAAATTTCTTTTACACAATAAAAAACACATGTCCTCTTTCAATGACGGGTATGGAACATTCATGGAGAGTCTGGTTCACCTATGGAAGCACGTGGTCGTGTAACCGTGAAAGATACGTGACTGGCGTGGAATGCTTCAGGGAATAGGATTATGCGGTAGAATTCATCCCTAATCGAACAGCATGAAGTGATTGATCATGGCTTCTGTCAGGAGATCACGACGGCTTCATGAGCCTTCTTGACAAGATTCAAAAGTTAGAATTGCCTAGACGATGCAAAACTTGATTGTATTGCCACCGGGCACGTATTCTCACTCATGGATGGTCTCTAAAAGAAGTCGGTTCGGCAGTAGTCCGAAACCCCTTTTTTGCTGTCTGTAAGCTGCCATAGCTGCCATATAACTGAAAGGTCCATTGCGTTGGTGCCGCTGGGCCATTATACGATAAATGACTCTTGTGATCCTCGCACACCAGTCGGATCTCCGTCTTGGAAGCTTCATACTTGTTTTCTGAAATAGGTAGTTGTCTTTAGGCTGAGGCAGGGCGTAACTCCGGGTTCCAAAGAGATGGGACCCACTTCCTGTCGAGAAATAATTGTGACAGTGTCGACGTTGTGGTTACGTTGTCATCGCTCGAAGTGTTGCTGTCGTCGATGCATGACGACGACCGGTCACAGGTGACGATGATTTACGGTCGGTCGGTGATCTTCGTCGTCTTCGTCGTCGACATCCCATTCCCCTGCAGAACATCATCGATTATCCCGACGATGACGACGTGATGAGGCGCATTTCAAAGATCAACACAACACTTGGATCGCGTCCAAATCTCGTGTGGAAGAAGTTCTCTTTGGAAAAGGGATCTCAGGGTGATTTCACGTAGTGCAGTACTGCGTAGTACTGTGCACGTAGTTCGCATAACTACCACTCAGTCACTACGGCCTTTGTGAGTACCCATGCACTTCCATCCCATAAAGGTAATTTTTCATGATGACGTCACATCGGATATGGGAAAAAGACGGAGGTTCAGTGAGGACAGCTGGAAAGTATAGCTGGGAGATTGGTAAGATTGACAAGTAAATGGAGATGGTAATTGCGAAGCTCAGCAAAAAGGCACTCCCAGGCTGGCGGTGTTGGAGAAAGGTGAATAGTAGAATGAATTGAGGGGAGGTAATGGGATGGAGAAGCTCATGCTTGAACCATGCTATACTGCCCCCAGGGGCCTCAGTTGTAAATAAATGAGTCTTTTTGGCGTCGATAGGGCTCGATCCAACGATTCAGGTACTATAAGATCTCTATTCCATTCTTTTGACCCAGCGTACCAACCTGCCTCCGATGAAACCGCATTGGTTTTAAAACCCGTTGAATGGTTCCTATTTGCCTCATCGAGTGGATGGTACTGCGAAGCGCAACAATAATGGTCAGAAAAGATTTTATTCTAATTCTCACTTGATAATAAAGTAACAGAAAAGTAAAGAAAAATGAGAAAAGCTCATCTACTGGTAGGTCGGGCTCATGCTTGTACACTTATTTACATTCTTTCTCATAACTGTGTCTCGATACCGTATAAAAGGACCGTCAGACGGAGAGCGGTGCTCTCGAAGCTCTAAGTGCTCAGCATCTGATCAGCTCAATAGGATCCATAAGATCAGTAAAATCGTCCAATAGCATTCTTGCACCATCAATAGGAAACGGATCCCCATCCGAGGCGAGCAGACGTTAATAGGAAGTCAGGCAGAAATTTCACCTTGGTAGATTTTGGTCATCTATATAAAATAAGGGATTACTGCTTTTTCGGTTAACATCGTGCGCGTGGCCCGCCAAGTAGACTATTAGGCGAGCAACGCAGGAACCACAGATGGTTCCACCGTGCTGAGTCTAAGTGCAGTCACACTGACATAAGCGTACTTTACTTATCACTGTTTCTTCTACTTTGCTGCATCGCATTAGGACCAGGTCAGTCATAGATTGAGGAAACTTCAAAGACAGAGGGTATCGTATTTCGAGTCGGAAAAAAGGGGTTCACTTATGGAAGGCGGCCTTCAGGCCGCCTTCGGCGGCTTGGGGGCCGGCTACGCCGGCCTTATAATTTCAAGGCGTTTTCTAATGGCCTAACAAGTTGTAGGTGATCAATAAACATACTTTGCACTGGATAGTTGGAACACTTTCATTCACCAGCAACATAGAGTATCACCTTTTCAGGGGTGGTCCAACGTAAGTGTTGATATGGCGGTAAGAATCGTATTTTCGTAACAAATTTCTCAATTTAATGCTTGATCCTGAATAAGACTGAGTGAACAGCCAGCCCTGAGAATTTTTCAGGGGGAACGGGCGGAGAGCCACGTATATTTAGAATGTCGATTCGTCCTTCCAGCTCTTGCACCCAAGGAAATAGACTTCCTTTTAGCTTGTCACAATATGTCAGACTGGCCCACTTCTTCTGTGTCTCTGATTCTTGGAAACAGAGCGCAGACAAATAGGGAAAGTGCTATTTGAAGTTTTGGGTACCCTGTGTGACACTTTGAGGGTGATGATTCACTTCCTTTTTTCTGCACTCCTTTAGTCCGTACTGTATTTTTTAAATTTTTTTAGAGGGTTATCTTCATGTATTGAGACAGTGTATGCCAGTGCGCCTAGCAAAGTGCTAGTTATCTTACAGATGAGCGTGCTGTTGCGTTGCGTAAAAATACAAAATGTTGCCCATATGGCGCTGAAAATGCTTCTGATTTAGGACAAGTGTGATAATCATACCGTGAAGTGCAAACCCAGTGTACTATGCATTTTTTCTCTTTTATCTGTCATTTTGAGCTATTTTTAGGTGAATTATATTTCCGCTTGCAGGACAAGAATCATGGGCGATAGCTGTGGTGGCCATAGCCGCTTTACTCGGAAACTTCCCTGTGGTACAGCTGGTGAATAAAGTCGGTATCCGTACCGTATTTGCCGGTCTAGGAATGCTCAGCGCTGTGTCTACACTTCTGATTCCAGCGGCTATCAGGGTAAGTATTCAGAGCAGCAACCTTTCCAGCAGGGCCACGTTCTGAATTGCCATGGGTGGAATTAACCCATCGAAATGAGACCAGAATCCGCAACTGCAAATAGCAATGTGGTTTTTTTGGCTATGATCAAGCTTCAAGCTGGTTGAACAGGTTACTGAAGCTTACGAGAAGCTCCTTGTGATTGATCAGTAAATAACTAAGCTGTCAACAAGCAGCTTATGCTAACGTTGATTGACCGTGTGATCTATTCGGCGAATACTGAACGAATCCTTCCTTTTCAGCTCGGTTTTTACTGGTTCCTAGCCGCTCGATTTCTGCAGGGATTTGCGTTCGCTGCTAATTTCCCAGTGATTGGCTCGTTTTGCGCCAAATGGACGTACTTCAAACAGGTACGCTAGCTCCTGAAGTTACGACTAGAATTTGATTTTAATCTGAATTTTTTGAAAGCAATTTCAAGGGAATTGCAACTCTGTTTTAAACAGAAAACGGAAGTAAACATAAGTATATAAATAATCCTGATTAGTGTAAAGGTATGCATCACGCGCGTCTCTGCTCTTTAGCCCTCATTTCTCTACACTGCAATCTGTCCGATATCTGTTGGTGTCTCATGAATATGTTGTAACTGCTGAGGTGTGTAGCCCCATGTCGGATTTTCGCGCGGCCGCCCGCGACGAGCGGCGCGACTGATCTCTTCGTATGCGTACGCTTCCTTTGAGGTTTAACACCCGAATTGATTATTTCTTGATTAGGATTTTTCTCATGTAATCGTATTGCTTCTTTTACTTTTTATGTTACCATTTTGTTTTTTTGGGGTACCGAAGTTATTGCTTTCGGATAACGATGAGATGAACAGCTATTTGCTCAAATAAACTCCATGGCAATATTCTCTTGCGTCCTGAGCGTAAATCCAACCGGCCGTGGCAAGTCGTGCCGATGGTGCCGCGCGTGCGACGCCGTATAGCGAAAATTCGGCATAAGGCTACACACACTAACTGCAGTATGGCACAGGGTTTAGGCTCTCTCTTTACCTAGGCGGGGTGAGAAAACATAGTTATATTTTTTTTTCTGACTGGATGAGGGAAGAAATTCTGTTTTGTGATACCTATGGAAATGCCTTATTGTGGATCTAATCATGCTGGATGTCCTTTCACTGGGCACCACTGCTTTTGCTATAACTTCATTTGCGTTTTTCAATTCTTATTTCAGAATGGACTGTTTGTGTCCGCATTGGTCGCCTATGTCCAGCTGGCACCCGCCTGTACTATGCCAGCTTCTGGAGCCTTGTGCTCAGCATTCAAGTGAGTTGACAATTTCGGCAGATAAAACATTATACGGTCGCTACGTTAACAAACAGATTCGAAGAGATTACCGTACCGTAGGGGGTCGGTGTGTGGTGTGCGTGTGCGTAATCCCTTCGGATCCTAGTCAGGGTCATGTGTAGCCCGATTATCGGACTTACCTGGAACTTAGTCGATTAATTTGATCACGTGAGCTGTCATTCATAGTGTAAGCGAGACACTTCTTAACACTTTGTATCTGAAAATAGTCACGAAATGTACTGTTTGTCCTTGATCGGTCAAAGTGTCTTAAGTACGGTAAATGAGCGCGTTAGGTGCATGTGTATGAATGGTAGCACCGAAAGTGCAAGTGAATGGTGTAAAATGATCGCCTAAGCAAAGCAGCCGAGTCATCTGGCGAGGTGTTGATTAAGGAACTTAAGGTATAGGTGACTTGGTACCCTTGTGGTAGTGGAGGTGATGTAATGACAGATAGCGCGCACTTTCACTGTTATGGTGCAAGGATCGAATCTCACATCATTGTCCGCCCGGGCCAACCAAGCCTTCAGTCCCTCCGGGATAGGTGACTTGATAGACTCGCCTGGGAGGATAAAAGCACTGACCTGTACATCGGCTCGCCATCGCAAGTTATTGCATAGAGCAAGCCCATTCACCTGCCACTACTAGGTTTCCGAATGGAACAAGAAATGCGTGGCGCATCCCGCAGAAGGGATTGATTGAAGCCACACACTTCAATTTTTAACCTTAACTTCATAGTGGTTGTTTAGCTATAACAAGAGCAATACTTCCCTTCGTCCTTGAGACAAAAATGGAAATTGGTGCTATCGCGAAGAGGAGGGGGGGGGCATCTCATAAAAAGTTTCACATCTAAAAACCTTGAAGAAATCTTTGAGGGGTATATCTGCACATTTAGGCGTAAATCTCTGCCTCAACCTCAAAGGAGGACAAAAGAGGTTCCTTTTCGCTTCCAGGCTTAGGTAAAAATGACGTCCATAGTGGGATGCCCCCCCCCCAACTCATTGCGATAGCACCTGTAAATTAAGGACATCAGGGTGGCATACCGTAACAAATGAGATGTTTTGTACAAATTCGGCGTAAATTAAAGTGCTGGTGCTCGGAATTCACACATTTCCTATTACTTCTTCACCATTCATTTTTGATGGAGCGATTATTTCACATGTTTTTTTGCTTCCACTTTGGCATTACGGTATACCATCCTGACATCCTGAACTCATAGTTTTGGGCCCATCTGAAGGTAAGAGAGGAAATCGGGAAGAAAGTAGTGATCAAAACGAGGAGTAGTTTCTGAATCAGGTATTGACCAAACCGGTAAGGTGATATTGATCGATGCTCTAAATTTTATCCCTTTTCCACTTACACAACATGAAAAGTGATGACTGTTTTCTTCATGTTCACATATTATCTCCACTATTCAGCATTATTATTTTTGCCTCACTGCCTTATTTTATTTTCAGTTGTTTTTATTGTTATTTCCTTCATTTACTTTTTCAGATGGCCATCAATTTTCTACGCTCATGGTGCTGTTTCATTATTTTTGTTCATTACATACGGACTTTTCTACCGTAACTCTCCTGGAAAGCATCCGTTCGTTGGAAATGTCGAGCTACGGAAAATTAGTGTGGGAAAAATAGGAAATCTTGAGTAAGTTTACACTGAAATTTCTTGAAAGACGGTAAAAAGACTGGTGATCAGTGAAGTAGTTTGCGCCATGCATCAACGCGCATCCAAATAGGGTACTGAGACATGTTTGGCCCATTTGGCAGCTTATGGTCACCGACACTTTAATCGCGCTCCTTTGCGTATTTGGCTTACCCATTGACGGCTGGAAGGAAATGGAAGGCGGGAAGAGGGGGGGGGGGAGTGCACAGGAAGGTGAAATGTTTGGTTTCCTTCAAAGCGTCGAACAACCGGTATTCACATCCGATTAAATTTATCATAAAGTGGCTGAAAATAGAACAGGAAAAAGTGTTTTGCTTGCATTTAATCAAATCTCTTCGTTCGATGATCACAGGCCAGCAGAACTGGCTTATGTGTAATTAACACCACAAAAATGACTCATTGCTCATTGACCGAGTAACGTGCAGTAACATTAACGTCACTCTACCATAACGAGTGGGGTGTTCTCCAAAAAATGCTCATTTTTGAAGTAGAGGTGGTGTAGTGATAGGTGGCGCGCACTTCCATTCTTATGGTGCGGGGATCAAATCTCGCGCATCATTGCCCGCCCTCGCTTGACCAGAATTTTCTTCCTTTCTGGGTAGGTGAATTTACCACACCTGTGTGGGTGGGTAAAAGCAGTGACCATGGACTGATCCCTGCGAGTCATAGTATAGGCCATGCCCATCCACCTGCCAGCACGATCCTGAAGGGAACTAGATGTGCGGCGCATCCCAACAACGGATGATTAATGCAGAAAAATTTTATCTTTTATGGTTTTTCAGTTATTTTTGCGGTACTCCTCTATGCAAAGTAAATAAAGCACCACGCGATTGGTAACTAAACCCTTTCTGAAAAGCGATACGCATTTTCTGCTTGTATTCAAAATCATAGTGGTATATGATTGTGTACGTGACCGAGACGATGTCTTCAGAAAATCTGGCATTTATGTTCAAATCGGTGTATATTTTCTATCGCTCTTCAAATAGTCTGGACCCATTTAACAAACCCCAATTAAGTGGGAAGATTGGCTGGCCTGGACGGGATCGATTCATGATTTGGTCTTCGTGAACCATGCTTTCCACAGAGATCGTATGGCCGTTGAAAAGACTACAAATGAGTTCAAAGTGATCAATGGTTTATTTCAAGTTTTTAATGATAATCGGGTATCTGATCGATTAATCCGTTCGGACACAAATGCGATCGTAGTTGATCGTTTTGTGAAAAATGTATGCACGGAAACTTTTTTCGGGAATGTTCCATGGCTGTGGTCATTGGTAGAGTTTGAAGGACTGGCAATAATAATATAATAATAATAATAATACGAATATCAATGTAATAATGTGATAATAAGAAGGTATCAATCCAAGAAAATTCGAAAAAAATTGTATTTTTCTATCTCAAGTGCCTCTCAAAGCCGTAACGATATTTTGTATGAAGACCTACAGTTTTTAATGAGATCTTACAGCTGGGTTTTCCCTGCACGGCTTCTTCTATTCGGGAACTCCTCAAAGCTCAAAGGGACTGGTTCAACCACGATTAGATCTCACTTGATACAACCGTCGAAGAAAATTTTTTAAAAAATCTTCCCCTCCAAAAAAGAGTCCTCTGTACGACCGACTCCCAGAAATTCGTGGGAAACACGGCCCCCTTTCCTCTTCCCCTCTCCGACACCTTCGAAACTGTTGTCGCAAGGCTGTCCCGTAAATATGCTCGAGGAGTCTCCCAGAAATCCAAAAAAGGTCGTCAATTGATCGAACACCATATCACTGCTACTAGTGCAGAGCATGATTATCGACTGTTCCTTTCTTTCGAATCGACCAACCGGTACAAGATTTCCTCAGCGATGCAAGGGTTCTTCTGGACGGAGCATGGGTGTCGAGCATTTGTCGAAGAAACTTTAAAAAATACGAGTCCACCTCCAAACCCAAAATATGACCGCCTCGAGTGGAGGTCTGCTCATCATCTCTTCAGAGGCCCGCTTCATTTTCCAGTGGAAAATATCTGAATGTTAGGGTTTTTTTAATGGACCATGTCTATATGAGTCACAATCCTTTCCGCTTTTTTCCCATCATACAGGAATAAGAATCATACGCGTTTCCATTTAATTTGTATATTTTCTAATTACTCTTAATTTCTAATCAGCTCTATTTCACATTTTGATAAACCTCATCAATTCGGAAAATTTTTCCTAAATGTCAATAGTATCGATTTCAGCAAGCGAGCTCTTCAAGCTATTCCGTACGGTGCCATTCTGAGTACGCCAGCGATATGGGCAGTATGGATCGCTTCAATTGGCAATTTCACTTGTGTCAATATGATGTTCTTGTTTTCGCCAAAGTATCTTTCGACTGGTCAGTTTAGTCAGCAAATAGCGGCCACCATAGGGTACTGTGTATAGGGCAGAGGGTAGTTGTCACGTGAATATACATGGTTTGCA
Organism: Trichostrongylus colubriformis; assembly: GCA_963978905.1. NCBI lineage: Eukaryota > Metazoa > Nematoda > Chromadorea > Rhabditida > Trichostrongylidae > Trichostrongylus > Trichostrongylus colubriformis. The sequence continues at coordinate 6,355,527 of OZ022257.1, forward strand.
ACGAACAGTACTATCCCTTTTGGGCAATTGTTTTCATTTAGCCGTCTGCTCATCTGTAAAAAATTAATACATATTTCCGTCTAATAATGGAATATTCAAGGCGTTGTTGAATCAGGCCACCGCTAACAATGCGATTTTGGATCATGCGGTGTCAGGGCTTCGCACGTGAAATTGCGGCTTTAAAGATTTTCAAGGTTGCAGTCAGGGAACACCCAGATGTTAAGGAAAATGGTCACTTCATTACGACCCCCCCCCCTCCCCCCTCGGCGGAGACTCAATTACGCCCCCCTTCTAACACTCATATAGCCTGAGGTATCAGTGACTATTGCGGATTTCATTGTATTTCTAATACTGTAGTTACTGCAATTTTTGTGTTGATCACTCAAATTAAATCATACTTTATAACATAACCGGATCAGCTGACGGCACGGTCCGCTATCGTCCAGCGTGGAACCATTGCTGACCTCTGCAATTACTACTTCCCATACCTCCTGTCAAATATTATATAACGCCCCCCCCCCTCTGTGAAATCAGCGGCTCTCGATGCACCTTGGTTGCAGTATCGCATGTGAAAGTGCGTCGCCGCGAATTCATAAAATCACAAAATCGCCAAGTCTGACGGCGGTATAAAGGTACATCCCATGCTTGCTAGGAAGCGGATGGCATCTTGGCGTGTTTGATGGAGAGACGTTCCCATCACTCCTCTGTGTCAGCATCATTCCACCAATGACGATCATGATGGCATTCGCTGGTAGAATTTCCTTTCAAACGAGCGGGCCAAGCTTTCTTCCCTGAATTATACTAGCTTTCCTTTCACAGTGCTAAGGATCGGCACAGACGGGGAAACGGTGCTGTGATAACTAGCGATGCCCCCTTGCACATAGTCCTTTCAACACTGTACAGCCTCCTTCTATCGGCCTATACAGTTAAAATTGAATAATGACGTTCTATAAAACGGAATCAAAGCTAAAATAAGTAAATAAATGAATAAATTTTACTGTCTACTACCTTCTTTTCAGTGCTGGGCTTTGCTGTCCACAAAACCGGTATCACAGCTGCTCTACCTCCACTTGCCCAATTTCTCAGCAAATTAGCATTCGGTAAGTAACTACTCCATTTTCGAAAAATCAAGAAAAAAATTTTTGAAGGGGATTTTCTAAAATGTATTGCTCGAATAGAATCATAAGAATGAGAAATTGCGTCCTACGAATCTGACCTAGGCGCTCATCCACCGCGATTGTCCTTTAGGAGTGCTTCGCAGCAAATTTACTTATAAATTACTGTGTTTAGGTATGCTGTCGGATCGTATAAAATGCATCTCGGAACGGAATAAATTTCGATTGTTCAATTCAGTAGCTTTTCTTGGATCGGGATTCTTTTTGATCCTTCTCGCTTTTATGGGAGATGATCATAAGGTATGTCACTAACTTCTTTGTCATTGTTAAGCCTTTCCTCAATTTCAACGCTGGCACCGTCCGAATAGGATAGAGGTAGTGTAGTGACAGGTAGCGCGCACTCCCACTCTCATGATGTGAGATCGATTTCCACACCATTGCCTGCTCAGGCCAACCGAGCTTTTCATCCCTCCTGGGTAGGTGAATTGGTACCAGACTTGCCTGGGAGGAAAAAGCACTGACCTGTACATCGGCTGGCCGCGCAAGTCCTTGTCAGACCAAATTGCTTTCGGATGTTATTACGTTTCTGATTGATACTAGAAGGCACGGCGCATCCCGGCAAGGGATTAAAAAACTCCAGAGACTTTATCCATTAACCTTATTTTGACCGACTTTGACTTTTTTAAATACGTCTATGTCAGGGACTTTTCACTCTTCTGAGCAGTGATCCCATGCACTTCTTCTAACGTGGCTTTTCCCCATAATGCCATCTCTCTACTAACCCGATGTTCCCACACGCTTAGGGGAACCTCTTATTCCTCGTTATCATGCCCCATCCAAGTAAGGTGGTCACCCAATCACAGGTGTGATTGGCATGTACGCCACTTTTTGCCGATCCTAGCGAACAGAACACTCGAAATGAGTCAGGACATGCAGGGGACGGCAGTCGCGCTCCTTAGTGCGTGATCCACTCGCAACGGGACTAACAAAGTACTCGGTGCTCTAGCAGGGTTTGCGTGGCGCGATAACGCAGTTCGAGTTTCTTGTCGCATACCTGTCTCTATTACTCTCGTCTCCTTCAGGACTCTTCTTATTTGGACTCTCGCATAAATAAAGAGGAATTGCGGAAGTAGCAATAAGAGCCTGATTTCCAGAGCTTTTACAATAAGAGCACACATTCCTTCAGTTTTTCGATGATTAGGTAGCCGCTGACCAACGGTTGACTGAACGTCGCTAGCGCGTCGCTTGAAATCCTGATGTCTTTCATCTTTAGATGCATCTATTTCCTTACTCGCTTTCTTGATCGAAAATTTACTTGAAAAAAATTGCCGTTGCTTCACATCGTTTTTTTTTGAAAAATTTTTAGAACTACAATATGTTTGTATTCGGATGTGCTGCGGGTATACTCGGAGCAACTACTGGTGGATTCTTCAAAGCTGGTCCTGTAATTTCAAAGCAATACAGGTAATCCTTGAATTTCTAAATTATATGTAGTTTTATATCTCGATGAGGTTTATATGTAGGTTATCTGATAATTTCTATGGTTTTTTAGTCATTTCGTCACTGGAAACATCTCTCTAGGAATCACAATTACGATGCTTATTGTACCATTTATTGTAAACTCAATTACCCACTATTCAACGCAAGAAGAATGGAAATGGGTTTTCCTTATTGTTGCTGCCGTTATGGTAAGTGTTTCAACGTGGTATCCATTGTTTTTGTCATACATACGTTACAAAGCAATTACTTGTATATCCCACGATAAACATAAAATGGTCCCCACTAAAGACTAGGGGAGTTTTACGATTTTTCTTGTCCTGGGAGAGCTGCTAAAAATGAACCAATTTTCGAAATATAACGGAATTCGGCCTCTTAACTAACCAATCGCGGGAATATTGAGTACTGAAGTTAGATGCGTGTCGTATTTAAGAGATTCTTTTCTATCAGATTTTTAGTTCAAATATTTTGTTTTCAGTTTTTGACGAATATCGTTTTCGTGGTGTTCATCAAAGGTGAGCCATGCACGTGGACACGAGACGAATTTGTTCGGTCGCACACGATGAATTCTGTAAAAGTGCAAGATGTCAACCAATGTCCACCATCTGCTGGTCAACGCTTTTAATAAGACGCTTATCCAACTCTCATCGGGTATATTACCCCCTTAGCTCTGATCGTCCTCATTATTAGCTCTTGGAGACGATCACTACCCCTACCCAGCATTGTTAAAGCCCGTAAAGTAAACGGGCGTATCGCTAACACCACGTGGTTAGACCCTGATGACGCCTCTGAAGAGGAAATAGCATGTTTTGCTAGGATGTGGTGAGTTTATGGAATACTGCCTTACTCTTGTCAATGATCTCATGCTCGTTTTTATACCCCAATCAATCATTGATTCGTGTATTATACATATTCGCTTTGATTTTTGTTCAGCATATCGGGATATTTTTGTAGCATCTAATTCGCAGAATGAATAAAGATAATGTCGTCAGGTTCTTGATAATTTTATGACATCAGATATTCTTTTGGTTTTCTCCTGGCCTAGCTCTGTCAACAGGAGTGAAACACTTCGGGTGTGTACCATTAGGACAGGAAATTCACGTGGACGCATGTGATGCGCGTCCTGATTGGTGCGGCTGTGTGGCGATTGGCCGAATTTTCGCGAGACCGCCCACGGCGATCGGCGCGCCGGGTGCGAGTCGCTTGCAGATTCATCTGTTGAAGCAACAACAACAACACCATAGGCGAACTTCCGAACCTTCCAACCTGCGATCTTCGAAGATGCACGTTGCCAGCCCATAGGGCCGGAATTCTAAATGACCGCGGCAAGTCGTTCTGACGGCACCGCGAGTGCGAAGCCGCGAAGCAAAAGTCGACCAATCGCCACACACCCAATGAGTGCGCGCTACGGGTGCAGTATTGACTGACTCCTACAGCGATTGCGAAAATTAGGCTAATGACACAGTCGTCGCTTTGGGACCTGAATAATAAAGCGCGTCTACCTCCTACCCTTTGCGCCGCACGCTGCATGCCGCGACGTGAGCTTTCTGCCGCCGCAACGCAAGCTTTCTGTCCTTATAGCACACTTATCTGTTCCTCTACCGCAGTGTCCACACGTCTGACGTAGCTTCCGATGTATTTCCTTCGCTTAACTCACCAGCTGATCGTCTAACCCTCCTAGCTAGTGCTCACATCAGCTCAGTTCTTGCAAAATTGCGTAAATGTTGAGGAACTTCCGTGAGGGTCGTAATAAGAGACAGAAATAGAGGGGTACCGTATTCTGAGTTAGGCAAGAAAACGTATCGTGTAGGCTCAACGATCACTAGCCCTTTGAACAATTTCGGACAATTGTGTGGTTCCTAAAGAGAAATCATCAGTTTCGCGAATCGATAATCATGCTTTGTATCTTTCAGTATACCAACTGCACCACTGTGGGCGGGCAAGGGGTTCATCTACGCTCGAGGCTCTTTAACCGCTAAGTTTTCCCTCGGATGAAAGGCATTTCTGTTTCTGTCTCACGTTTTTCTTCCAAACCTTTTTAGCTCACTTGCCCCACTGGCGACGTTCATGAGATAACCCCATCTACAAAACTTCTAGAACTTCCGTTCAATATACAGGGGGTGCCAAAAAAAAAAAGTAATTTTGTCTCCTCCACTTTCGACCCCATTTAGCCAAACTACAGTAAATTCTATTGAGGTATTCTCATCCCCAGAATCAAGAGCAGACCTAACTCTATCACTATACTCCGTGGCAGCCTCCTGCACGAGCAGAAACGGGAGCAAGGAGAGACTGAACAAGATGTATCACCTCAACTGGGCAAAATCCGAAATTTCTTCGCCCTCTTTCACACCTTGCTGACGTCCGTTCAATCTGGGTACCTAAGGGAATTCATACCGGATGGTGTTCTTTAACATTGCGTTTTTCCCGGGTTCCCAGCGCCCTTCGTTTCCAAGAGCCAAAACGTTCCCCTACCACTGAAACCCCTCCGGAGGCGGATTTGAGGCATGAAAATGATACTTTGGATCGTAGCAGCCTTGTCCAAGCAGCAGGGGCTCTGTGACTTCCAAGAACCGAAGGGCCAACCCTCAGGAAGCTTCCCACAAAAGACCTACCACGGAGCTTGGCTCCACTGTTTTTAGCGAATTTTTAAATGTAGGTACTCCGAAGCCCGACTGCGCCGAATGAAACCTCCATATTTTTATGAACATGAACGTGAGGAGCCACAGCTTGTTCCTGCTTTTAGAGGAACATTTCGGGAATGTTTTGCCCCAATCCCTTTATCTCTTTCGTTTCCCTACGTTTTGTAAAATTGGCAGATGTGAGCCGTGGGCAAAATTACTTTTTTTTTTTGGCACCCCCTGTAATCATACCCATTTCAGTAAACGAAGGCAACACACAATTTTACCGGTTTTATTACATTTGAAAATAACAATACTGAAAAAACCTCAAATGGCTCCAGCATCTGGAAAACTACGTTGGTCTGATTCAAAATAAATTCGAAACATCGAGAAGGCAAATAGGAATAAAATAACTCGAAGCGAAAATACACTAAGGAGATCAAAACATGTACAGGAATCGGTAGAAGCTCGACACGCGCCGCACGTGAGTGTGCGCAGCGCTGTGCATTAATGCATCTTACTACATGTCACATTTTGCAGAATATTAGACTTCTTAATTCACACCGGAACTTTTCTGAGCACATGCTATACCGAAATTTACACCGAGTTTTTTTTTTCAAATTTGTGATTTTTTACATTATCTTGAATAGAAGCAACACAATATCACAGGTATGAACAGAGACCCAACGTTCAGGCTTGATTCGAATCATGAAAAGAAGAGTAACGAAAAGGGCCTTGATGGAGTGCGGGGAGCAGAAATTACGCGACGCAGCCGCTCGCGCCACTTCTTGTTATCAAATCGATTATTACAACAATTGTTCGCATATAAATGATGTAATGTTAGGTCTCCGAAACAAATAATATCTCACAATGACAAAGAAAAACATAACAAAATCACATATAATGCAAGGATCGCCGTATATATACACCATTTGGATCATCTACTATGCGTATTGATTTCGTCGCGCAATGCGACTTTGTGACTCAATGCGGTTGTCCAAGTGGACATTCAATTGTATTTAGGCAGCTGAAGAACTGCTGCTTGATGGTATGGCAATACTTATTTGAGGAACGTCATCCGCGGCCACGTGGTCGGGAATATCCGGAGCGCCACCGATACGGAACGACGACATTGTTCGAGCGCGCGGACGAATCGGCACCGCTCCACGTGAGTAGATGTTCGATAGGGCTTCGCGGAGCTGAAAATGTATCATTCTTATCTGCACTTGTGAACTATGAGACCCTTTTCACCGGCTTCATAAGGTGCGACGACACAGACAGGCAGACAAACATACAGGCAGACAGACAGTCAGACAGACAGACAGACAGACAGTCAGTCAGACAGATAGACAGACAGACTGACTGACTGACTGACTGACCGACAGACAGACAGACAGGCTGACTGACTGACTGACTGACTGACAGACTGAATGACTGACTACTGACTGACTGACTGAGTGACTGACAGACAGACAGACAGATAGACAGACAGACAGACAGACAGACAGACAGAATGACTGACAGACAGACTGACAGACTGACTAACTGACAGACAGAGAGACTGACAGAGAGACAGACAGGCAGGCAGGCAGACAGACAGACAGACGGACAGACAGACAGACAGACAGACAGACAGACAGACAGACAGACAGACAGACAGACAGAATGACTGACAGACAGATTGACAGACAGACAGACTGACTGACTGACTGACTGACTGACAGAGTGACGGACAGACAGACAGACAGACAGACAGAATGACTGACAGACAGATTGACATACAGACTGACTGACTGACTGACTGACTGACTGACAGAGTGGCAGAGAGACAGACAGGCAGACAGACAGAGTGACTGACAGACAGACAGACAGAAAGGCAGACAGACAGACACACAAAACTTCGCTTTACACACATAAAAATCAAAAAGAAATCAAAAAAAAAAATCAAAATCAAATCATTCCAGACAGAGTTGAGGACCAGAGCGCGTTGGAGAGCTAAACTTGACAGACGGGAACCAATCGCCAGGTAATCATGTACCGCATAAGCCCTACATCCGTGATTAGTAAACTAAAGTTCGAACCGCAGCATTTCTACAGCGATCGGGGAAAAATTTCCGTGCAGTTGCCCAACCCTCAACAAGTAGTGTCTCTGTGTGCGGGACAGATCAGTGAATCTGGTGTTCATCTTAATCTTGTTCTGGTATCTACAAGGTATCTAAATATTCTATAATAGCGCGTGGAGCGGGCTATCTGTGGGCGGAGTTGTCTAGGTAAGACTGAGCAAAAATTATGCATAAATATCATGTGTCTGTTAAACGCGTTCATCACATTGGACGCCACAAGAAAAAATACTTTACTATAGGGCAGGATCCATAGTAAAAGGTGGCTGACCTCCTTCAATGCGACGACACCGACGAGCCGGCCTTTCTCGGTGACGTAGGCATGATTCAGCGCCAATAATGAGAACAACGTGTGAACCTGTGCAGAAAAAGGCATTCAAGTTTGTACACAACTACATATTTTCCATATTCAAAGTCACCTTGTAGAGGGATGTGCCCTTGACGAGCTGAAACGGAGCGGGATCTATGGCCACATCGTCCAGATCGAGTTTCGAGGCCAAAATCTCAGCGCGTTTTGACAAGGAGTGCTATAAATGAATAATTACTCGAGATAAACTATTTTGTATAATTTTTGAAACTTCATCTGTATTTATAGTAGACTTCAAGACTGACCACAGGTGCTTCATGACTTTCAGCTTGGCTGTAAAGTAATGAGGCCAGCGGCCCTCGTTCGCCTTGATTATCATGTAGAGGCGAATGTGCCAACAGGGTATTGCCGCTGATATTTCGATCAGTAAGGAAGCCTTGTTGACTCGTGCCATTGTTGATAGCATTGAAATTCGCGTTGGATCCTCTCCTAAAATAGTATCGATCAATAATTAATTAACTAAAGGCCGTAGCGACTGGGCGGGAGTGGTGTAGTGACAGGTGGAGTACAATTCCGTTTTTCATGGTGCTGTGATCAGATCCCGCATCCCCATGCCAACCAAGCCTTATGTTCCTCCACCGTCGGTGTACTGATCCCAGGCTCGTCTGGGAGGACGAAGGCGCTGACTTAAACATCGGCTGGCCACCGCATGTCATTCTCGAGGCCAAAACGCATTCATCTGCCCCCCACAATTCCGACTGGAACTGTTATGCACGGCGCATCTCACGGAAGGAATTGGTTGATTCCGAAAACTTTATTCTTTATCCTTGAAATTCACTGGACATACCTGAATTGTCCGATTGTGTTGAGAAGTTCAGATGCAGTGCGACTCTTTCGTTTGTGCGTTGCAATACCAGGTTCAGGTCCAAGGCGTTTGACAAGCAGATAGCACAGATATTTCCGTGCCACACTTCCCAATAATGTCATAGATTCTAAAAAAATGAATTTTTAACTGACAGGGTCAAGACATTTGCATCTTCATGCATAATGGAGTACAAACAGTTAAATGGATTTCCATTGTTGGTGCACTTGATTTTTGGAAAGTATTTTGACTGCACCTTCACTGCTCCGCCACGTTACGCCATCAGGGCGTTACACCCGCTCGAACTCTGGCTAACCACGCCCATTCAGGTTGGCTGGGCGCGGCTAGCTGGGGCTCGAGCAACTGTGGCACCGTGATGGCACTTATCCAGGGAACTACAACTCCAAAAAGGTGAATGAACCAGTCTCATCATTGCGAGGTGTGCCTTCCACATAAAATTTCACATAAAATTGAAGTTTTTGCATTTTTCTAAAGAGACCTTCACGGAAAATCAGGTAAAAAAACTAAAAATCTGTAAATGCAATCAAAACGTTCGTCCCGCTTTTCCTCGAACCTTTCATACCCCTCGCTCCTTCAAGTCATTCGCTATCGTCTGTTATCAACAGGATGATAAGCTCAGGATGTCATCAAAGCCGGAAGAGATGTTAACCATGGAAATTCAATAACTGCAACTTGTGGCTTCAATCAATGTGCCCTAACAGTACGGATATGATTTGCGTATGATCATGCGTTAGATCTTCTTCTAAAGGCATTGGATTTTATTCGACGCCTCATTCTGGCTACCATTTATGTATGTATTGATTACGATATTCCATTCTAACATCCTGAAAAATGAAATCACAAAGTCGAATTTCGCATAGGACTCACTTTTATCAGTGACGAAGGGATACGAGCGAAGATTGGGTGTATCGAGCAGAATCTCTCGCAGTTCCATGTAAGTTGTGTCGCGGGTTATAAACACAATATCTTTCACCATGACTTTTTCGACTTTCATTGTATGAACACTGAAATAGAAGCGTTATTGTTTAATATAGACAGATCGATATTTTAATCAAGCAATTTCGAACAATCCTTCACCTAACACGACTGGGTGGCAAGTCTGCCAGATATGGATATCCTTGAATGTTGATGATGCTTTCGTAAATAGATGGTTGAAGGAAACTGCAGATAGCATTACCAATCATGAGAGCAATCTGGAATAAGCACTGAATACGGTAAATGAAAGGGGAAACACAAGAATCAATCCTATAGTATCGTAAAAATAATCTTAAATATATAAGTGAATACGCGTCTGTTGTTATTGTATGTCTTTCTGTGTCTTTGATCGGAAATTCAAAACTCATGTACCAGCAGTCACAAGATTCTGATTTTTGGTACCCTTCCCAATCCTCTTAAGCTTGTCCTTGATTTTTGAACACCACGGACGCTCGATGGAACTTACAAGGACAGGAAGTAGTGCACACAGTTGACCAGTCGTTTCGCATACGATCACAGCTATCGATAGTGAGTGCGTAACAGCGCCAGTATAGGCGGCAGCACCTAAAAATCATCAATACTAAAATAGTAAGCAACAACCATATTTGGTTTTTATTTAGTTTCCCAGGTGAAAGACACCGGCATATTCGAAAGTTTGTGAAATAGGAGTGTAGGGATACTTAGCAGTGTAACCATAAAGAGAGACCGAAATGAAGCGGCAAAAAACTGCGAGAAATAGGACGGCGAAAATCCGCGTTGTCGTTGGCGCCCTTCTGCGTCACATCCGGTGATGTAGATTGCAGATGAGCGAGGAGCTATATCAACCGTCAGCGGACGTTGCCCCGCCTTTTCTGGTAACTCTCTCGTCTGTTGAATTGCAGAACTATGCGGTACCTTTGATTTTGACAGAAAATTTTACGAAATTAATTTAGAAATTAAAGTCAGAAAATTAATTTTTTAGGTTAAAATTAATTAGTTTAGAAATCAAAGACAGAAAATTAATTTTACAGAAAAATAAAGGTACGTTGTTGTGAAATTCAAGGAATTGATGGAGTATATTAGATGCGTATAAAATTGCCACCTCCGCACTCAAGCGCCCGTGATTTTTTAAAGACCGAGATTGTGCAAAGCGGGTTCAAACAATAAATTTATACATATCCAATTATTTCCTTAAATTTGTTTCCATGAATATCCAGGAGTGCAGAACTACGGTTTATTTCTCAGTAAGAAAATAAAAAGGGTATAGTCTATATCACAGCGCTAGGCAGGGCGTGGCCTACGGACTTGGATGAGATTGTGTTGTGGGGTCAGAAAGTCTGATACCATCTCACCCAAGTCCGTAGGCCATGCCCTGCTTAACGCAGTAATATGAACTGTATATACCATAAGGAGGGGTAGCGATGCGGGGCGGTCCCGTCGCGTGCATTAGAAAACTATGATTTTGTAGAAAACGTACCGACCACAGCATAAAGACCCGGATAAATTTGAGGTCCGTCGAGACCACGGAACCCGTCTGGCCAATACATAATCAGAATCTGTAACCAAATTCCTTCAATTTTTCGAAGCGCCTTCAAAATTGAGCTCTCTCTCTCACCTCTCCAACAATTCGTCCAGCACAAGCTCCAATGACAAAAGATGGAACAAAGATACCCGCAGGAATATAGAGCGTTACACAAATAGCAATGAGTAAATACTGAAAGTACAGGAATTACACATCGTATTCTCGGCAGACCCCCAAGGCATGGCGCATTCCAAAAATTTTAAATGCATCGAAACTCACATAAACAAGTAAATAGCAGAATAATGTGAGTAATGGATGAAATTCTCCGCTACTACCACCAGTCCAATGTTGGATCATTTCCGTCGGACAACCATTACTGCTCACGTTTGTCAGTGAAAATGAGCAGTTAGCCAGAAAATCGGCCAACGTTTCTCGGAATGTGAACTGAAATTCCGAAAAAAAAATTGGTTCGAAAGGACTCCTGGAAACTAAAAGATAGGGTATTCAAGGTACCTGGCCGGCGATATACCGTCCCAAACCTTCCGGGTACGTGACGATACCAACGATCATAGCCATGAGAGCAGTAAAAACGATAGGACTGTAATCGTTGTATAGACCTTGTCGTAATTTATGTAATTTGTTGATTTACATGATTGTCTCTGGTTTGTGGTGAGGTAAGGCGCAGCGGCAACAGCCGTCAACATAAGCCAACCGTTGGTATAAATACCATTCGGGCTAGCCGCTAGCCGTATCGATTACTGGGTACCACAACCATGTCGTACGCGTAGCGCATTCTGTGGGTATCGTCAACGTACCTCTTTCCAAAGACAGCTCTGAAAGCACGATTTCTCTTCTTGAATAGAGCTACTCGTCGATGTAACCATATGAAAACAGCACCCATGAGACCACAACCGATTCTATAAAATCGATTATCGATTGAAGATGAACCTTCATCATTTGAAACTGTGTATAAGCTCACCCTAACATGATGAAGAAGGGAATTTCTTCGATAAGGAATACTTCGTTGGGGAAATTGGTCTGATAGTAAGCGGTGATGGTGCCGGCTGAAAAGTGCATGAATAATACCCCAGTTGGGCAGTTTATTACGGAGATGATAACCATTTTTTGGGAAAAAGAGAGGATTATTGATAAGGGTCCTTGGGGCTTTTCTTCAATAGGTGGGATGTAGTTTAGAAAGCTGTAGAAAGTGACTTCCGAATAGGCAACAAAATCAAAAAGAACGTGTTGAATTGGATATTCGAAACTCCTCTTCGTCAGTTTATCCTGAGATTTTGCTCCGATCTACGGCTCCGTTATTTTTACGATTTCTGTTGACTATCAAGGGCTGAGGTGCAGTGACAGGTGGCGCGCACTCCTACTCTCATGATGCAGAGATCAGATATCGCATCAACGCCAGTCCAGACCACCGAACTACCATCACTTTGGGGTCGGAGAATCGGTATCAGACTCGTTTGTGTGAGTCGAAGCCCTGACTTGTACATCGGCTGCACCCCCCCCCCCCCCCCCACCACTCCTTTCCCTCCCACCACTCCTTCGCCCCCCCCCCCCCTTCATTGTGCCAAATCGCATATGGAACTAGGACGTGCGGCGCATCCTTAGAGAAGGGTCTGGTCAACGACAGGAACATTATCCTTTTTATGCTCTATCGATTGTATACTTACCAATGTGTTGCGGTACAATTGCAGCAATCGCGAATCGAAAAATCAGTGCTGCGCAAGTAGTGGCAAAAAAGGATCTCCAGTAATTTTTCACTGCGAAATACTTCGAAGTCGATTCGATACCGTAGAGTACAGCTGGAATGATTGAACTCGACTATGCTCCAATTCTATATAGAAATTTAGCGATACATGATTGAGATCAATGTTGGTTCACTTTAAAGGAGCTATTGTATTAGGGCCGTCAGACTTTGAATTTTGCAATTTTGCGACATCGCACCTTCACACGCGTAGTAGCAGCATTTCACGATGCCATGGTGTAGTATCGCGTGTGTGCAATGCCGCAAAATCGCATAATCGCAAAATCGCAAAATAGCAGGATCGTAAAATCGGAAAATCACAAAGTCTGACGGCGGTCTTGGAGTTCCTCCCTCATGCTTGTTGACATTCACCAACCTCCAGCAGGTGCTGAGAATGTGCAGGCAATTCCTACAGCACAACCGCTGCTCAGCATTTCCATTTGACGACCCTCGTTCGAGAAAAATGCATTGTATTGGCAAGCGGAAGTGGCTTTATTCAGAAGTGATGCCACAATGGCACCCATGTGCACGAATGGTCCCTGAACGATAGAGCTGATTCAGTAAAAAGCCATCAACTGAGATATTATCACCGTCTATCAACCCAAGACTCAAAGGTTGTTTCCGCAGTAATAACCTGACTTTGTACATACTGATAGTGCTATTGTAGAAAGCAAAACGTTGCGCTTCGAGTTTTTTCTTTGAAACGGGGAAAATGAGCTTCAGAGTTAACGCGCTCCTCCCTTCCGGCAAGCTCCGCCCACAACCCAATCAACTGGCAGTGAGGCAATGCACACGTTCCTCATGCTTATACGTTTCCGTAGAAACTAGTGAATATGTTTCACATTAGCATGTAAGATAGACGACATCAAAACATTTTTTAAACTTTTATTTCGATCATTTTCTTCCATATGCCACTACGAGTTTATGAACAGCACAAGAATATTTTTACTAGTTGTAATTCATCATTTTTAACCCTTTTTTCTTTTGATAGGAAGGTTTGGCGGTATTTACTATTTGCTATCCACAAACCAGTAGTTTATTTATGATTGCACATATTCCGAGTGCGATTCGTAAGCCTACAATATTGAAAGTAATCTTACTTCTTTTCCAACAGGCATCCCACAACCGAGCGTCAGCGTTAAACCGATGATCTTTGCTGTCAGAGTTTTCAGAGAGAGGTAGTTTTTCAATGTGAACCCGTGCATTATCACTTTCAACTCTGGGATACCGGAACCTGAAATCAAATATCAATTATCGATTAATGGCAGCCCTTATGTAGTAAATGAGTTCAGCAAATTGATTAGTTTTTTTGTGAATGATGTGGATGTTCATTCTCTTCGGGAATAAAATGCTTAGTAGGTGTTCGAGGCTTATCAAATTTGCTTTACGACAATAAGCTTTCGTTTTTCCTCTGAATATTACACTGGTTCATAACTTCTGTCCACCATTTTCGAATTTTCCCAAATTTCCTCTTGGAAATTTTGAGTATGCCTCCGGGTCTATGTATAGAAGTGCTCTCGAAGTTTCTGTGATGATCATTATATTGTTAAATAGTAGTCGATATTAAATGCATAAATAATAAATTTGAAAATGTCACAGATGGGTCAAAAATTACGAGTCCACGTAATACATAGCTCTATTCATTCCCGAGACTTGGTGTTTTCTGGATACCTCATAGTTTCTATTTTTTCTCAATAAAATCGAAGGTTTTGAAGAATCGTCCACGGGAGTTTAAGTTCTTTTGTCGCCATTCAGGTCCTACGGGGTGAGGCTGTCCTTAAAGGAGAAGATGCAAGGGCTCTAGTAGCAAGTAGGTGAAAACCACTTGGTCAGGGTCGCAGAGTGAGCAGCAAACCAACACTGAGAGCGGAAATCTGAACCGCGCATCGCTCGCCGACTGCTGTTCAAATTAGTTCGGCGGCAGTTCGAAGGAGTTATCCTTCTTCCAGTTTTTTTCTAATTTCTACTTGAAAACAAGGAAATCGTGGCTCATTATCGTGTTTCTGTTCGTGTACTGTATCTGTTAAAGTGATTTCAAGAAGCATTAGAAAAATGAGATTCCCGTGGATAACTTTTTTAATCGCAATGTGATTTGACTGTCCTTTAGTGACAGGCCGCGTTCTTCGGACTCCGAAGAATGCAATGGTGGGTTATTTTTGGGTAATTCTTGAAAGTGGAAAAATCAGCTGTGGAATTTGCGGTCTATAAATAAACACGACGGCGGCATTTCGTACAAGGTCGCTCCCGTGCTACTCGCCTGACTGTTTCGCCCTTTTCATCGTGTCTTTCTCCTCTGCTTCCAATCTTCAATAGCCTTTCAGGGTACTAAGGGAAAGAGCGCTTGAAGTCGCTCACGAAGATGCGCAGTCTACAACAATCGAAGGAACGGTTTCTAAGTTGCACTGGAAAAAAGAAGGCCACACGTAGAGCGCGTTCAAGAAATCGCCGTTTTTTGCCACGTTGCTAATTAGTTCTTCAATTCTTCAAGCAAGGTCATTAGAGCGTTGCTGCTGTCGAGCTATTTATAGAAAACCTCCTGATACCCTGTGACGGTTGACAAAAAAAGATTCGATCGACAGAAGATTAATTGCACTTCCATGTGGAAATTCCATTGGCGTGAACGAGGTGATAGCGAGCGACGAGTGATTTCACAGTGGAAAGAGTTAAACCTTTTAGGCAAACAGTAATTTGGGAAATTTGTTATTGAAAGTTCAATCCACAATGAACCCGGTGGGTACGTGTCTTTTATTGGTGGATACTGTACAATAGTGCTCACCAGGGCAATTTCTGGGTTACAAGGGTATTCGACATAAAGGAATCGTCCACAGAAAAATGAGTCTCTTTGTAACCCATACATTTATATTGTATTTGTCTACTAAGGGCCGCATGCAAATTCACCCGAAAAAGTGGGAATTTGGATAAGATTCAGTTCCCCAAATTCTAGGCGGGTGGGTGTGGCCTCCGAGCAGGTGCCCACCCCGTTGCCCGCTGCAGTCGGAGACACATTGTAGAAGCAGAAAGTTACGTGAAGAGCCCCACTCATCGTTCCCGATCGCGGCGGACGGCGGGACGGAGCTTTTACTCCGGAGGAGGACCCGCCCCACCCGGCCGAGAATCTAGGCTATATCTTAGCCTATTTCTCATTTTTTCGCGTGAAACTTGCATGCGGCCTTTATTAGGCAAATACAACATAAATACATGGGTGACAAAGAAAACCATGTTTCAGTGGACGATTCCTCTAGGGCCGAAATCCTATGAAGTGAGTGCATGTCCACCGCTTGAGCACGGCACCGCCTATCTATCGACAGTGGCCATGTGCATGTGGACAACGCGCATTCTCGCTAGCATGGTAGGGGTATCAAGTGCTGTATCAACGTTCGGCTAGGCCAACCCAGCCCTCCATCCTTGAGGGGCCGGTAAATTGGTACATCTGGGAGAACAAAACCAGTGACTTCTAGAACAGTCACTTGTACATCGGCTGAAAATCGCGTTTTTGTATAGGCTAAATCGCTTACACCTACTATCATGGTTTCAAATGGAACTAGAATGTGGGGTGCATCAAAAGCACCTTTGCTAAATTTTGGTGTTTTATACGGTAGCGAGTTTTAGTGAAGGCTGATCGTACATAGCAGAGGTGAATAGGTGATATCACTAAGTGATGACGCGTCGCCGAAAACTCGTCCATATGCCTACTTCTGGGCTGGAATCTCGTACAAAGACAAAATTAAAATAAAATAAGGACGCTCTTCTTTGCACATTTTGGGAATTCTGTAATTTTTTCAGGTGACCTCAAACGACTAGATCTACCCTAAGGTGTGATTAGAATTCTTCCCCACAAATCATGCTAAATTAAGCAGTTGCGCTTCTTCGAGCCCTCACTCAATGGTCAGACCGCCGGAAGCTCGAATAAATTAGAATTAATGTTCCATGAATCGTCATACAGGGAAGTATAAGGTCTAAAGATCACGCCGAGCAGATCAACGGCGCTTTGTTATACTGGTTTTGTCGTTGATCGCTCCTGCATATGATCAGTTTGATACCCGTGGTGAAGAGAGGAATGTTACCAAGGATTAGATTTTTTTCCCATGAATAAGCTATGCATTCCATTTTCAGTCTTTCTTTCCATTTTTGGGTGTGTAGCGTTTAGTCAAATCCGTGTGCGGCCACCCACGACAAGTGCGAGTTGATTTAGTTTCATCTGTTGATACAACAACAACCAGAACATAGACGAACTTCCAAAGATTCCAACAAGGTATACCGGAAGTCGAGAATTCCTCGACTCCTAAAAATTTCCTTGTGGCTTTCGTGTATTCAGTTGGGCAACTCTCTATCAATACAGAGCGAAAATTCTCCCAAGCCGGGAATTGAACCTGGCTCTCACATGTGACAGGCGCGCATACTCACCACTATACTACCGAGGACCCAAGAACATTCCCTTGTGTGTTCTATGTATTCAGTTAGGCATGGAGGGTGGAGGGTCGTAGCTTCAAAGCTTCTCAATGGGTAGATAAGAACTGGAGGGTATTCCACAGCAAATCCGTGTGATAACATGCAAATACTATATCTCTGTCTCAGGAAAAGATATAGGAATGAACATTGCAACTATGCAATTCGGCAACAGTTATTGGTATCGAGGAGGTCAAAAAAAGGGGGGGATCGTATTTGGTCGCCATAGAAGGGGGGGGGGTTGTAATGAAAGGGCTATTTTCACATCTGGGAGTGCCTTGGCTCCCAACCGGCGATCTTTAAAGGCCCTTCACGGTACCAGCCCATTGCATCCCAAGCGGAAATCCAATCCAATCGACTGCGGGTAGTCGTGCTGATGCCGCCATGACTGCAACGTCGCGAAGCGAACATTCGACTAAAAGCTACATATACATTTTCATTCAGTATCCAGTAGTTTTTTGGATGGATCTGGTCTATGCATGGCATTGCGTGAAGTGAAGTCAGGGCTTCAGATTTCTAGCCGAATCTGATCGTGATGTCATTTGTAAACGGCAGATAGAAGGCTTCGTTGACTGTGAGAGCCACTTGCCACTGCTCCATCTGCCTCTGCCGATGTCATGTCATATCCTCTGTTGACAATATTCTTATCCTCTACTTGATCGAAAGCATCGAGCACGGTACACCGGAAGTCGAGGATCCCTCGACAGGGAATCGTATTTGACGGACCGTATGTGGGTCGTAACTCCAGAGCTCAGCAATGATCCCAGACGAGATGATAAGTGGAAGGTATCGTCAGCTAACCCGGTTAGGTAAGAAAATTTGACTGAATTTGAGTGACCAACACAAAAATTACAGTAATGAAATACTTAGTAATGCTATGCAATCGGCAGTAGTCTTTGATCTTGTAGAGGATATGTATTAGGTTGATTCATAATAAATCGGACAAATGGTAGTGATGATTTCTAGAGATCATAACTCAGTAACGAATTAACGAAAATGGACGCGCGAGGTTCCGTTGGAATGAGTATGAAAAGCTCTTCAAGCGGTCCAGAGACAACATCCGCAACGTCATACTATTTATATCGCTATCTGGCCAGGAACCCGCGGATATCGGCAGACGTCTGATAGAAGTTCACAAGGAGCATGCCCCCGGCAGAAGTACACTGTAGTTGTAGCATTCGAAGTTTGCGTCAGGCGACTATTCCATCGAAGACGAAAACCGCGGTTGGTGGAGCGTACACGGCGTAGAGTACTGGGAGCTGCTCGATGAAGGTACCACAGTATCCGCCGACGTCTATGTTCGTCAATTACGAGAATTGAAGGCCAATATCCAAAGTTCGCTACGGCGGCGGTCACATGTCTACTTCCAGCACGACAACGTGTCTACTTCCACAGACCGCACTTGGCAAGATCGACCAAGGCCGAGCTGCTGTCGTACAGTTGGACCGTACTTCTATACCCACCGTACTCCCCAGACCTGGCCCCTTCAGATTTCCACCTTTTCTCCCACAGCCAACGCCACCTGGACGGCCAAGACTTCAAAACTCGCGACGAGGTCAAGGCGACACTCGGCAACTTCTTCGAGCTCCAGCTTCCGGCCTTCTGGAGCAAGGGCATCCATGATCTGCCTATACCGTGGCAGAAGGTCATCGATAAAGATGGAGTAGATTTCAAGTGAATCCCTGTTGTCGTAAAAAAGTTGTACGACAATGATTAAAATTGGTCAATTTGTCCGATTTATTATGAATCAACCTAATAGATGCTGAAGGAGGAGGGGAGGGGATCGTACATGGGTCCCCGTTAAGGAAAGCGCGTTGTACTGGAGCGGCCATTTTCCTCAACGCGTGGGTGTGCTGGCACCTAATATGATACTTCCGGATGAACGGTGACGTTTTACATTCACATTACCCAGAAAATGAAAGATCTGGACAAATCTCCAGCATGCATGTACCACTACGAGGTCCCATAAAGTTCTGTTCAAGCTTCGTTTCCTTTAAAGTTCACTTTCTAGTGGTCAAATCCATCACGCTCAACCATATATGTAGTTGCTGATGGCGGTGAAGAGCTAGTTCGGGGATCATCTATTTGAGCCACTGATAGTCTCCAGAAAATAACTAAAGGGTTAAAGGATTTGTCTGCAAGAAGTGAAAAACTTGAGATGACGTCAGGTTCTATAGCAAGAACGTACAGTACAGCTATCCAGTAACACACCCACTATGGTTCAGTAATTGGAATGGAACTGTATATCCGCCCTACGTAGGGACAGAGGGACCTGAAAAGGCAATGGCTTCCACAGATTGAGAGTTTTCCATTCTAGAGATTTGTACGGTTCCACAGATCGCAGAAGGATCACGCGGTTGTTATGCCTTTTTACCTTTTGGTCAGTGGTATCCTCCCTGGTCATTCCATCCCAATAGCTGGAGGTGGTGTACAGACAGGCGGCGCACACCCTATTCTCATGGTGCGGGGATCAAATCCCGCATCAATGCCCGCCCAGGTCAACCGAGCCTTCCATCTCTCCGAGGTTGGTAAATTGGCACCAGACTCTTTTTGTATTGGGTCATTCCATAAGTAATGTCGTTTTTTTTCAAGCATAAGTTTTTCCTATGAAGTTGCATGTTTTTGCAGCATGTCATATATTATTTGAAAGAGGTTTTCCTGCTCTACAAAACGACATGTTCAGTTTCTGAGTTTATTAGAATGGGGCCGACATTTAGGCTGGAGAAGAGGTAGGTCCAGCCGGCAGAAATTGGTCAAACCGGCAATCAATTGAAACACTATATTTCACTTTAGAAAAATCAACCAGCCTTGTGTCGCGTACTTAGTCCTGACCTCTTCTACAATTTCCAATATTTAGTTGATCAAGAAAATGTGTCGTTCTTTTTTAAAAATCTTTTTTTCTAAAGCACTCACACTTATTTAAAATCAAATTTTTTCTTTCGAATCCCTTGCTTAGAGTTGTTTTGTGATTCACTTCGAAGAACTTTTTCTGCTATATCGAAAACATCTTCCTAGTTTGTTTTGGCTGCGATTCAGATTGAGTTTTAATACCAAGTGATAGGAGTCCATTCGACACTTTTCACAATTTATTTTTTCCGTGAGAATGTTAAGGAATCCGGTCAATGGTATTCCCCTGTTCCTAACCACCACCTGTTCTTAACATTTCACCACTCGTTCAGCTGATTGCTTGAGGAAATTTTCTTGCCTCGGTTCGAAGAAATTTGCTAAAACCACCGAGTTGTGGCGGAAAAACTAAATGTGGAAAAAGAGCGACGTGATTTTCTAAGCAACCAACTGGTGGAATTTGCAGGAGACGTCGGGGATAAGTACGGAACACATGACTGGTTAGTTTTCCTCAAGTAAAATATAGTGTTTTAATTGATTGCCGGTTTGGCCAATTTTTGACTGCTGGACCTACCTTTTCTCCAGCCTAAATGTCGGTCCCCTTGTACCATACTCAAAAACTGATTACGTCATTTTGTAGAGCAGAAAATTTACTTCCGAGTGGTATATGAAATGCTGCAAAAACTTGTGATTTTATATCAAAAATTTTTGCTGAAAAAAAACGACACTACTTATGGAATGACCCAATATATGCAACATCACATTCACCAACCATCACGGTCCTGAATGGAACTAGAATGTGCGGCGCATCCCAGGAAGGGATTGATTCACGCCAAAAAGTTTATCTTTTATTCTTTTATCGCATGTTCGCCATTGGCGCTATGCTTCTCTATTTGGCACGCCTTTTTGTTTGGTCTCTCGCCCGATGCATACTTTCTCTCTTGGCACCGCTTTCCTTCCGCACGCGACAACTCGTCCACTTCACGTCTATACGTAGGAGATCCTAATTTCAGTAGAAAAACTTTGCTTCGGCTTCTCACTTCAACTAAAGTTCATCGACCATTTTTGCCTTTATTTGCTAGCACAGTACTCACCAACAGCTTGCTTTCCGAGAGCATGGCATACAAGTGCAGCACAAGTGACGAGTATTGTAGCGAACAGTATCCAAGTGGCAAAGCCCATATACACATGATGCTCATTAGTCCACTCGTAAAGATGACGACGAACTGTAAAAAAATCATCAATTATTTAATGTATTCAACAAAAGAAGTAAAAAAAGGAATTTTAGAAGCACCATATGGAGCCCTGACAAAATGGTTTAGACCTACATAAGCAACATAAACTGATCGATTGAGTAATGTTTTGGACACCGACAGCTGGGAATAGCCTTCTAGGGGACGGGCGAATAGTAAGGCCGCTGTCACACTTGCGATTTTGCGACGTCGCACTTTCGCAACGCGATACTACGACCTTGAGATTGTGCAATGTCGCAACTTCGGGTGCGGAGCCGCGACACCGCAAAAACGCAAAATCGCAGGATGGCAAAATCGCAAAGCCTGACGGCGGCCTAAGACTGTTGCGTTATGCTTTACACACCAAAATCCTATACCAACTACATACCAAACCCTGTAGGTTGAATTATTGATTGCGAAGGAATTCGTCATTTTGAAGGATGAAAATGTTTCGATCCTTGTCTACATTAATCACCAGAATGGTTACACTGTCACTCAACAACCTCTATAAATATTCTGTATGTAAAAGGAAGTAATGTGTGATTCACCAGGCCTTCCTACACTGCCCTTTTGATCATGAAGTTTCATCAATCAGCGGTTTTATCCTGCATGAACCTATAAATTTAATTCGAATATTCTTTGGGAAATATCTTTGGAGTCGATAATCTCGATCGCCATCCCCGACCACCCAATCAGTCATATCATTGTACACCGCTTCCGGTGTACGGTGTACGTGAAGAACAGGACGCTCCGATACGCAATCGAATGTTTTGATGCGATTCGATTAATTCCATCCGACAACGTGTGCAGATATGGCTATTTTTGGATTTATCACCTAATAGATGGGTTGTTTTATTCACAAAACTGCATTCTGTGAATGCACAAGTACGAATGTGTCACGAATAATCAACTTCACGACAATTTACAGAAAAAGTTACCAAAAGAATCCGGACTCGTCCGAGTCCAGAGAGTCAGAGTTCATAATTGCGGAGACGCAGAGGACTTATGGTGGTGGTTCCTACAGCGAATTCTGTACAGTTGTCTCCGCATCTTGTTTTCATGGGATGTTGACAAGATTTATGAAATAAGACCGGTTCCTTATCAGTGGTTTTCCGGCCTTTTGATTATCTTGGACATTTATCATCACAAATTTTCTACCAAGAAAATATTTCGAACATTGTCTATATTAATCACCAGGATATTTCACCAGGATTAAATAATATTATTATTATTATGAATCAGAAATCGAGGGTTTCCCGTTGATATCAATTAGGAAAGAGGAAGCATTAACATAGTGGATAGCGCTTAGCGTCTATCACATTTTTGCGTTCCATAATTAGCAACGACAGATCCTTAGAAACAGTCCCTAGAAGACGAGTCAGCTGCTGCGTCAAAGAAGTCTTCTTATCTTTTATTTTTTTATGCTCACTTTTTGGAGTGATAAATTTTTGCGACAAGGTCATTATACATATTTTTGTTAATTTCAGAGGACCGTCTGAACCCTTACGAAAGTGGAAAAAAGTAGATCGCCAAAAAATTTCCTACCTTTGAGACACGTAAGGGTTCACTAATTTATAACCAGGACCGCTTTTTTTTTGAGATATCATTCCTTCCAAAGAAAGCCTGCTATCCACCAGTCGACTTGTAAGGATGCAAGGTCTCAGGTGAACACCGAACTCCATCCCGTGACTTTTAAAGCTACAATGGCGCTTCTCCACTGATTTCCTTATCTCTGTTTTGTCGATCATTTGAAGGATATTCGTGAAAATTGATAAGATTTTAAATTGTTTTCGTATAATAAACTCACAATGAAGTAAATATTCTATGGCAACATCAGTTGAGATCGATAGTATTGCGGTGATGATGCCAAGCATCGCTGACAGAAACCAATCCTCCACGAAGAAATGCACAACATTTCGATATTGTCCTGAAGAAATAAACACTAATACGTCAAATTTCACGACATTCAAGGATACTGTAGCCTTTAAGTAAGCGCTCAGAATACAGTCAGGGCACACTCAGGTGTCTGAGGGAAATGGGCGCCTCATTGCGGCACCCCCCCCCCCCTCCTTCAATGTCTGCATAACCTCTACATCTCATAGTAACCAGTACCGATTGCATAGTAGAGCAAATATTTTATTACTGTGGCTTTTCTGTTGATCATTCAAACTCAATCATATTTTCGTACATAACCGGATCAGCTGACAGCACGTTCTGCTTATCATCTAGCCTGGTACCATGGCTGACCTCTGGCCATTTCTGGCTTTTTTTTTTCAGATCAATTGACATTGTTCTCGAATATCCATGATAGCCGCTATCCTACACAAAAAAATGTAGTTGATAGAGGGATAGTTAGTCTATTCGACGATCGTCCTCAGGAAAACTATAGCCGAGATAGCTTCAGGGTGATCTGCAGCAAATCGCAGTTGTGAGAGGCGTCGTTCAATGAATGCCTTGGAATCGAAGGCATCAGGGGATAGTGACGACATTCGACAAAAACCACTATTAAGAGGGTAGTTTTTTACGGAGGCGCATCAGGAAAAGTCGATTTTATGTCACTTATTCTGTGTTTATCGCTAAGGTGGTGAGCTGCCCATCAATAAAAACTTCTGGCTAACTGCTCAATGATGGGGGTTCCGTGAGCTACGAAGTGTTAGGGAGGGACATAAACTGGTTTTGATCACCCTCACTGAGTTGAAGGCAGTGGTAGGGGTAGTCGGGGCCGCATATCAAAAGATTATTAATTACGAAAGCTCAGGTGCTTACTACTAGTACAAATGAGCAGGAAAAGTGGAACGGAACGGTGAAAAATCCGAAGAACAAGACCCCCTCTCCACCGTCTTCTCCAAAAGGAGGCGGGCTGTGTCAGCAAAATGGGCGTGCCTTGTCAGTACAAGTGGCAGCTGTTGAGGAAGATGGCCCTTATAAGGCCGGAGGCGCTCACTCTTAACGGAAGGCTCTCACACGGAAGGCCCATCAGGTCATGGTGAGCTTTCTCAAAACGGTTTTTTGCATTTTATAGGGTCACATACATGAAGCAAAAAACCGGTCCCAAATTCGGCTAACTGGTTTTGGGGGGCCCAGAAAATACTTGATGGTCCGGTCCCTACTGAGGACAATTTTTTGCATTTTTCTAGTTTTCATCCATTTGTGCTCATGTAAGACCATACGTGCGAAATATGTGCAAAATCAATTTTTATTCTACCAGGGAACCGTTAAATCCAGTATTTTTGTGTACTAAGCGTATGATTGGTTTGGACCTGCCAACGCTCATAACAGGGGAACTAGGCGTTTTCCCGCAAAGTACGTGTGATATTCATGCTCAGGGGGTCGAACTACCCTAGATGACAAGTTTTCAGCCTAATCGCGATTTGGACCCAAACTCGGAAAATTGGACGACCAAGGGTCAGATCCCAAGTTTTCATTTGAATGACTCACTTTAGAAGTTCTTCCCCCTACCACTCTCTTCAACATGAGAAAATTGCAACTTCGGCAATGTGTGGGCTCCCAGAAGCCGATGGTACAGAGCACTATCGGCTTTCCAGATTTTTCTATTCCCCCTCACTTCAACACAATCATTTTTCCTTCCGCAATCGAATACAGGTTACATCCACCACTGTTCTCTGCTCTCCTACAGTACTACTGTAAAGTTCAGAAAAAAAAACTGGGCGATGGACAAGGCAAAATACCGCTACAGATTTTTGTTTGTTGATCTTTTTCGGTGAATAATATCCCTTCAATTTACATTAATAACAATGTTCACTTTAAGGTCTGTGTATGCATGCTAATCCGATAACAGACAATAACCGGTTACCATTTCCGGGTTATTAATAGCGTGTGGTGGGTGAGAAAAATGTACCGATGATGAGTTGATGTTAATTTGAAAGTACACAGAAATAATGGTGCAAACACTTTTGGATATTGGTGTTGAGGACATTGAAGGCCTCACTTTAACAATACCAAGTACAAATTGTAATCTGCACGAGTAAAGAGTGAGGGGGAGGGTGTGTACCCTTATGTCAGGATTTTGCACCGCGAAGTGTCACAAACTGGATGAGCTAATGGTGTCGTCTTGTTGGCTTCCAAAGAGATTACAAATCATCTATGTATGGCATACCTAGCATTACCGTGTATCGCTCTAACAATAAGACCCAACCCTAGCAGCGTGCATAGCTCGCACACACCGCTTCGCACGCCGCTCCTCGTCGTGCGAAATGCTCACATAAGGGTACACACCCGGTGAGGGGGAGGGTGGTTCTAAGTGGATGCACGCCCCGTCCGCCACGGCCGGAGACCCAGAGTGGAGATAGAAAGTTATGTAAACAGTCCCACTCCTCGTCCCCGACCGCGGCGGACGACAGGGAGGATTTTTACTCTAAAGTCACGTCCCCTCAGCCACCACTTTGAAGAGCTGTATCTTGGCCAGATTCTCACTTTTTCGTGGAACTTTGCACGCTGCTCTTCTCAAGCAAATGTAACATAAATATATGGTTAACTGAGAAACTTTTTTCGTACACGATCCCTTCAAGCTCCTCAAAACTAGTGGACTAGGTAATACTAAAACGGTTCAGTTGGAATCAATCGAGACTTTATTCGTATCGCTAGTCTGGTTTCATGCATCCAAACCTGTTTACATAGAAACTGTAGCTCGGAACGCTGACATCGCTGTTTTTATATATATATTCAAGAATTTTCTGTGATCACTGACACACTACAATACCGCTCACAGATTTTTGATTTATCGACATCTGGTGACCGATTTTTCAACGCGAACCGTCTCGTACCGTCATAACTTTGTTCGAAGTGAATAAAACGGGAAACAATTGGAAGCGTTGGATTCGTTTCGTTGCAACGAGTTCAGCGACGTATAAAATGACGAATTCCCTCTAAGTAGGTCACCAGCTTTTCGGTGAAATTTTACCAAATGTCTTTTTTCTTTCATGAGAACTCATTGGATCGTTATTGATCTTCACTTCCCATATACGAGCAAGGAGAAAAATCTTACGCCGAAAATTAGGTAAGCGAATCTCACAAAAAAGCCCCAACCGAGATTTTCGAAATCAGCTTTCGAAAATGAGGTATAACGGTAATATTTTTCAAGGCGGAAGTGAGTTCTCACACGACTATGGGATTAAAAACGGATTAAAGCTAAACAGCGGCGTTAACCCATCTGTTGGGATGCGCCGTGCATACTGGAAAATCTTGGTAGTTGGAGAATGCAATGTGGCCTATAAAATGTCTTGCGGACCAGCCTA
Organism: Trichostrongylus colubriformis; assembly: GCA_963978905.1. Taxonomy (NCBI): domain Eukaryota; kingdom Metazoa; phylum Nematoda; class Chromadorea; order Rhabditida; family Trichostrongylidae; genus Trichostrongylus; species Trichostrongylus colubriformis. Next base: position 6,382,076 of record OZ022257.1, read on the forward strand.
CGTACAAGTCGTGTTTTTATCCTCCCAGACGAGTTTGGTACTATGTACCTAGCCCAGAGGGATAGAAAGCGTGGTTTTCCTAGGTGGGCGTTGATCCGTGGTATAACCGCTGCAACATGAAAGTGTGAATGCGCGCCACCCTTCACTACACCATCTCTGCCTCACGAAAAGTCTGTGATCACCAAAAAAGAATTTAAAGGAATTTAAGCTGGGTGAGGGACGCTAGCCGTTTGGAGACTTTTGAGTAGGAAGACAGCTCTAACGATATAGTTTGATTCCATAAAACAATCTAACAAGAAAACTCTCTTCATAATAGAACCTGGAAGAATCGTCCACGAAAATTCCATGATTCTAGTTTCTCCCGAAAGCCCTCTACAAGATAGAGGGCATGAATAGGAACACGAAAGGGACCGAGATATACCTTTTATTTTGGAGGAAAAATCGAGAAACTGGACTAAGAGCAACTTATTCCAGTTGTCTGAAGCACCATTCGAACAGCCGTCGAGGAGCAGGGTGCAGTTCAAATTCTCGCGCTTACTATTGATTTGCCTCTGACCCCGCGTCCCTGACCACGTAACCGTCGCGTCTCTGCTCCTATATCCACTAGCGTCTTCAGCCCGTCGTAAGTCCCATTTTGCACAAATTTATAAGAAATTTTCAAGCGTGGCTTTTCCGAACTTCTTTTCCAGAAACTGTCTGGTCATATGAGGTGGTGATGACACTCACGAATGCGTAACCCCATAGCTGACACAGCGATAAAATTCGTTATCATTTGATGAAGGGAACTTGTTGTTAATGTAATTCAAACCGTAATCAATAATTGTTAAGTGTAACTTCCGGTATCGAAGCGCCCTGTCGTTTGTCATTCTGTCATGATCAGTTATCACTTTATCAGCGCAAGACATACCATATAAATAACGTCGTGTCGCTATTCAAAATTTTCGAGTCTCAATCTATTGATCGACCAGGGATATTCGAAGTAGAATCCATGGCAGTGGGGAAGGGATGATTGTAGAAAACTGTATGGATTCTAGATTCCATAACTGCATGTACAAAAAGGACATGGTGGGGGGGGGGGGGCAAATGAATACAAATTCATTTAATAAAAATTTGTAGGACTGAATAGTTTCGTATTGAACTGTTGTGAGTTAAAAATGATTTTTAATGCTGGAGGGTGTACACCACTCTGATAGACAGGTTTGGTACCAGCTCACCTATCACAGAGAGCTGGAAAGATAAGGGTTGGCCTGGGCAGACATTCAGGGATTTAATCTCCACACCATCAGAGTGAGATTGCGCGCCACTTGCCATTACTCCACCTCCACCCCTAACGTACCCTTAGTAATATGTACTGTTATTAGGTTGTGAGGAAGGTTCCGACCGGTTTTTCGCTTTCACAAGATAGGTTCAAATCTCAGAGCGCATCAACATGAATCAGTTGACACATTGTGCCCTTAGATAGACAAAAAGTTGCTCTTCTGAATATATGTTTTGTTTGGAATGCCACAAGGTTTCCTAATTATTAGGGAAATTTTAAAGTATTGCGAAAATGGCACTTTTTAGATGACTTCACTTCACGAGTTCTTGCTCATCTGAGTCTCAGCGAAGGTGACCACAATTGTGAGTGCTGCAAGAGGAGTGGGTGAAGCATTGGACTGAACACTTTATCCTTGGTTTGAGAGGTGCAGAAATGAGAACGGGTTGCTTGAATTTTCAATCGATCAAACCGCTTTAGCTAAAACGGCAGAAAGCGATTAGCATTCATGCTTGCAAGGGGTATTAACGAGTACTGGGCCTCGACAAATAGACATAGTTGACCACCTCAAGTAGCCTTGATTTGGAAAAACTCAAAAAAGGGTGCCGCAGGACTCCTCAGAGCAGCTATGCGCAAGCGCATTTTCAACAAATCTTCTTTCAGTAATTGAAGCAGTTTCAGACTGATGCCCTTACTCGTCCATCATATTCATCAGATCTACTGCTAACTAAGCCCCACTTTCCCAAACATCTGGACAGCTCCTTCAGTAGCTGTGTGTTCAGAGAGAATGGTGATTTGAAGGCGACTTTTTTTTTTATTTTGCGCGATATAAAACGTCGGCCTTTCATCAGAATGAGATGATCAAGTATAGGTAATGTTGCCAAAAGTGTAGCGAATCAAGTGGAGCTTATCTTGTGAGAAAAGATGCACTCTTAGCCGAGTTATGATCTCTCGAAGTTGAAATTGCAAAACTGGTCAAAGCTTTCCTTACAACCCAATATTTCAGAAAGTAACGGAGAAATATTGATGAATTTGGAAGCGAAGGGGTCTTCGGGAAAACGTATTAGGAACCATTATCAGAAATAATGAATGTATTAGGAATAATGTATCACTACAAAATAAATGCAGCATCAAAAAGCTGCATTAGTTATGCATTTTCGATGCTGCATTTTTTTTTTGTAGTGGAAGCTGACGGTTTGGCGACTACCAAACGGGAAGCAGTCCCTGATTGCGATGGTGAAAACGCTCCCGAATAATCATGTAAACACGTTTTGCTTAATTTTATCATTGTTTTTGCTAAATTACATTGTTGGAAAAAAGCCGCATTAATTATGCTCTCAATATAATAATGCTAGGGCTACAGTACTCGTTTGAGGGAATCTCGGAGTCCCTGTTATCCTATCAGAGTGCAGATGGATGAAGGAGGATCGCCAGAGCACCCAACGATGCTAACCCGCTGAAACCGCATAACCAGTCTAAGTGGATGGGTGAGGCATCTGGAGAGTGCATAATCTGAAGCGTCAGAAAAATGCCTGAAAACATACGTTCTGCAAATTGTGCCATGCTTTCCTTTCGGATCGGCTTCTCATCATCCCAGTGATCATTGGTTTCATCGTCAGAATCATGACCATCATCTGATCCATCTTCTCGTTCATGATCACTACGCAATAGTACACTCTCGTCGTTTGAACTCTCTTGAAGCCTGAAATCACAAAATCAATTATTGATTAGCGTTGATCGTTATTCTTTAGTGAAAGTTGATCAACTAGCGAATAGACTAGATAGAAACGCAGCAACACTAGCAACAACTTACGTCAGAAAAGACCACATTCGCCTCATCTTTATTTATTGATCCCGAAGGAATGGGAATGGCTTCGGCTTAATTTCCCTACGAATTCAACCTTTGTCCCAGTTTTTGTGTAAAGATTGTGGGTAAACGAATCCTTGAAGAATTTATTTATTTCTTGCTTATTCACTAGAAGCGTACGTAAACAATAGGTGATAATACCTATTGTATACCTATTGTTCAAATGTGGCAAACAATCTACTTTCATTCGAACTTTGAATGTCCCATACACTCTAAGTCCATGAAAACTCGTGGTCCTCCTTGGATACAATTAGACCAATGCAAAGACTTTTTAGAGCATACGCTCAGGTACAAGTGTGGATGTTCTGTCCCTCAAGTGTCGCACCACTAAGTCAACCCCACAAAAAACGGAAAATTTGCTTGTCATGGATGGAATTTGATCCATGGATATTTCATACGGTAGCAGCGCCTTTGCCAATGTTTCACCCTCATCTCTACAGCAGTTCGAATCAGAAATATCCTTTGCTATATTTGTTAACTGAACTTTGGTAGTGGCAGTCCATTTGCAATTCACTTGATTAAATGAATTTTTCCTAACTGTATTTTTTACACCTTTTCGAACCTACTATTTTTAGTTTTTTCGAATTTTTTTCGAACGTCTCTGAATTTTTTATGATCTGTTAACCTTTCCTGATTAAAACTGCACTCAACCAAGTCACTTTTTCTTAACTTCACTTCAACGGGGGATGTCTTTGAAAAAACCGCTGAATTTTATAAGAATTATTCAATCTTACTTTCCATAAAAACTAAAATCAAATCAAAAATTCAATAGTAAACCTATGAATAAGTGACATTCCGAATAATTTCCGAAACCACTATTTCCACATTTATCAGGGGTGGCCTCGAAGAGAGTTAGTAATTCAATAGTAATGATTGTAATAGATCAATAGAGCGTTTCCCTATTTCGATCCAGTTTTCGCCTGTCAGACCCCGTGATAAATGGCTGCCCTTAGAAGTCATCTGATGCAGACCAGATTCGAGATTGCACGTGATCTTTGTAGTCTCATAGCCTTTTATATCTTCACAGAACACAGCCTTATTTGGCTAATTATGACGTCAGTAGGTCATTTTTCGGACATTTCACCATTTCACCGGGAAAACGTTATAAGTAAATGTATAAGTTATGGGTATGACCTCGATCAGCCATGGATAATCGTAGCCAGCTTTAATTATGAGCAACGGCTATCTATGCGCTGCCAACATACAAAGAAACCAACGCTCCCGGAAAGCTTGTCGTACCTAAAGAAGGTATCTAGCCATAAAACCTGCAGTTGATTTTGTGGTTTTGCGTGGAGAAAAGGGAACGACGAAGCTTTTAGCTTGACCATTAAAGACAGCGGATACCATAATGTTTCGTTTAGAGAGGAGAAATATGCTCCCCTTTTACTGGAGAACAATGATCACCATGAAGGGAACCTAAGCGTCCAACCAAATAAATTGTAATGCGTTCTTCAATTATTGGCACCCACGAGGCTGCTTAACGAGGCCTCACTATATACTCATTTACCACACCTACATGCGAACATGTCATGCTTCACGTATGACCGCTACACATCACAGATCCAATCGTAGCCGACTTTTATGAATATGGCTGTGCTACTGGATACCAATCATATATCAGAATGTAACATGTTTAAGTATGAAGAAAATGTTACAAATAAGGGGCTTGAAAGGATAAAAAGACGTTTCTGGTATTGATCTACCTTTTTGTGGGAAGCGCCAAAAACGTGACTACCATTTGAAATCTAGCATTACTTGATTGTCCACATGATGCACTCTCGAGATATTGAATAATATTTGATAGTTGTGATATGGGGTTCCGTGGAAACGCATGGGACAGTGGAGCCACCTATTCTCAGACGAGGCACCGATCGACTCTTGTGAGTTGAGGTAATCATGCACGAGAAAATGAAATTTTCTGTTGCTCATGTATTTTACATTTGCTCAATAGGGGCCGGACGCAACGTTTCACGCGAAAAGGTGAGGATCTGGCTAAGATACAGCTCCTCGAAGAGGGGGCGGGAGTTACGGAGTAAGTGCCCTACCCTGTGGTCCGACGCGGTTGGAGACGTAGAGTGGGGTCGCTTACGTAGAATTCCGTCCTTACTATGCGCCTCCGACCGTGGCGGACGACGGGGCGGCCACGTGCACTAAAATCCTGCCCCCTCCCTCTCCCCATCCGCCTTTTGGAGGAGCTGTAGCTCAGCCGAATTATCACTTTTCCATGCAACTTTGCATGTTGAGCAAATGCAATATAAATATACCAGTCGGATCGCCCAGCTGCCGCCGACTGCTCCTATTGTAAGGAGGGCCTAATTTCATTTTTGCTATGAATGCGTTTTACACACTCTTTACGTTGGTCAGCGGTTATTACTGATATGGATACTTATAATGAGCACTCGGGTATAAAGATCTTAAGGTGATTTGTGGTATTATTCTTATTATTATCATTATAATGATTTTTTGTGCACGATTCCTTTCATTATTAGGTTTTAATCAATAAGCGCTTGTAGCCAGGTCAGATCCCCTCATCTAACCTGGAAAATAGTCTGTCATGGAAGGTTCGCAATCGGTTTTCTTTTTGCCTGAACATGTCTTACGAAGACTGAAAATTCCGGAAGAGGCAATCGGGAGCCATTCTCCAACTGCGTAGACCAATTCGTCGTGAGGGATGAAAAAGTGAGGCGCACATAAATTGCTAGGAAGATCGATTTTTTTGGGGAAAGGCAGTTAGTAGTCATGGAGATGCCTCCTTCTCAGACGGGCACGATTAGTACTTTCTCAATCAGGGTTTTTGTTGAATTCCATAAATTTTCAAGATCAAATTAAAGGCCGAGCCTTGAACAGCTCTCTGCTTGTCTCTAATGTCTCCATAATAAACCATAGGACATTTTATGCGCGCCATCCTGATTCTTTCAGAGTGATTCAGGAGCAGTACATTTCTCATCATGCTTGGTATCAGTAGCGATTGGATGCAAGTTTCCTCGATGAAATGTGTGGCATCACATTCGGTTTTGACCATGCCGTTAGGAGGGTGGGTGGAAATACGCCAAAAAATCGCGTGGCCGCCCGCGGCGAGCGGCGCGGCGGGTGCGAGTGCCAATGGCAGTGCTGGCAGCCTTCAAGCGAAAGAGTGCGGCATTTGTGGAGGAGGCAGGATGGCGTACCTGGAGGAGGTGGCTGGAGTGCAGAAGTGACGCAGCCACGCTCTGCCGGGCTCCCAAGAGCAAAATCGATTCGCAAGTCGTACTGGTGGCGCCGCGAGTGCGACGCCGCTGACGCGATTTTTTGGCGTATTTCCCCCACCCCGTTAGCAGCGTGTACACAATAAGTGTACAAAGATGACGAAGGGTCTTAGTTGCATGAATCGAATTCAACGTCATTCCTCGTTCTATAGCCGAAAATTTTTGAAAACATATGGCATCTATTCGAACCATTGTGTTTTTTTTTTGTGTTTTGAATTACGCAGCGGCTACATTCCTCTAGTAGGGAGTAGTGGAAATTTGTATGAGACTTCTTATCCACAGCACATCACACAAGAAGACTGTACATCAAATTACTATCGTAATTCGTGTGAAGCCGAAAACGTTAATGCACTAAAGGAATTTTGGATGGAACACTCATACATGGCTCACTCCGGAAGGAAATCGTTTGGCGGCATTATCCTTTCCCTTGCTAGCAACAGAATTTCAACCTTTTTTGGGGAGAACGAACGTTTAGAAATGGCTGATGCGCAACTTTTTGATGTTTAAAAGGACATTGGTGTACGTGAGGAAGAAGGACACATGATTATAAGATTAGGATTCCAGCATCGCGTACCGTAATCAAATCTGTTGTCAATAATTGATTTTCAATTTCATAATTGAAACTAAAAACGAGATAAATCGAACGATTGCATTCAGGATACTGCTTAATGGCGGAAGGCACGATCGAGTGCATCGCGTGTATAAACACTACCACTGTATCAATGGACGTCTAATTTTGACTACTAGATGGTCCATACTGATAACAATGTACCATGATGAAATCTTGAATTTACGATCTTGTATGGAGCAGGGTGGTGGGGACGAAAGGTTTAGCGGTACCAAGACATGCCCGATTCCCTTACCCTATCTCTACCAGGCTTACGGTAAATCATATGCACGATGGTCAGTAGTAGTATAAGCCCATGATATGAATTCCACGCCATCACTTGCTTTTTCCTGACATCCTGAACTTATAATCTTTCAACAGACGGTTAGTGGCGTAAGTGGAAGGGATAGCAGTGATCGAGCAGGTAACATGCATGACTCTCAATAGATCCTTGTAGGGAAAAGTGTTTTTACCGATTACCTGCACTTCATTCTTCGTATTTTTATAGGTAGCCGGCATTTTCCCACTTTTCTGAGCCTCCATGATCTCATTCTTCTTTTTGAATTGTAACTTAAAACGAAAACTGTCTATAAACATAGTACTGGTAATGAGGTACGATAAATATGCGTAAGTCAGTCAAATAATTATTACATGTGTATATTAAATTCATGCCATAAAATTGAGGTGTCAAAGTGATCCATGAAAGCGGTTTCCATTCGGCACTGACTTAGTCCATGAGAAGAGAAAGCATCGCGGGAAGAAAGGCTCAGGTCAAATCAATTCAAAAAGAAGTTGCAGCATGTATGCACTTCAAAAATGGATTAATTGCTTCCGTTCCACTTTATTGCAATATTTCGATGAGATATCAGAATCATGATACCATGAAAGGAATTTATCATTCCCTGTCTTCCTTCTTAATAGATATTCCAAAAAATTCTGCGAAATCAGGTTCTGCCGAATTTCATTTAATTGAGCCATTTATGAATCAATAGCTATTTTAGATACTTGGGGTTATTTGAACGTAAGGTAGTAAATTAAAAAGTAGTAAGCTATAAAATGAACCAAAATGATCTCACGAATAGGTTTTCGAGTCAGTTCATTAGCTTAGACTCTAGACCGTATTAGAAGCTTTATTAAGAGATAAAAAAGGATATATCAAATGTTTGGTTAAGGGATGAAAAAGGACGAAATATTTGCGTTAATCTTCCTTTATTGGGATAAGCCACGTATTCTGATTTCATTCAGAATCGTGTTGTCAGTCAAAAGCAATATGGCCAATACAATTACATGCGGGGACCAGTTGGTGTTCAAGTCAGCTCTTTTACTTTCTCAGACGGGTCTGGTAGCAATTCACCCACTCCGGAGAGATGGAGATTTGATCGCTGCGACATAGAGTGGGAAGGCACCCCACCTGTTATCCACCACCGCTCAAAAAACTTGACAAGGCCCGATAATTTGAAAGGAGACTTTGTTTTAAAGGGCAAAAATGGTGAAATAAATATTTGAGGTTCAAAAGTTATTCCTGGAACCCATGATCCACGAGATTACGTACACTTTTCCAAGATGCACCCTGAAATCGTTTTTCGTACGTAATCGTAGATGTGATTGAATGAGCACAGAACGCTCAACAATGTCCGGCTAACGTGAACGATCCAAACAGCTCAAGGTTGCTCCCACTTCCCCCTACCGGAAGATCAACGACCATTTTCTCCGCTCCTACGCACACATTAACAGCAGCAGCCATTTTGGCGCGTTAGTGTTCAGATTCAACGCAATTATTTGCTGTTCTTCCCCACTGGTGGTGGTCTTTTCTACTTGGCAAACATTGCAGATGTTATCAGTGTCATCACGTAGCGATAAGCAGCTTAAAAGTTGTCCGCAAAACAAGATAAACACCTGCAAAAAAGTAATTTCTGAAAGTGAAACCTTAGATTTCAACTCAACTGGGGTCCCCGGAAAACATTGCCTTTTCCGCTCTACCATAAAGAATATTCCATCGCAACAGTGTTTAATACGTTGAATTTAATGACCCCTGGAAATTTGGGCGCTATATTTTCACCCAAAGCCGCCCAACCAGCTCAAGTCGTGATTAGTGAGGTGAAGGGGATGATTTTCGGGGATTATACCGGGCTATAAACTAGTTCCCAAAGTAGTGTGACCCACAGGAAGGGAATGCGATACTCACTTAATACGGGGGCGCCTGACCGCTCGTGCCCCAGACGCCGGCGCCGATACCGCGAATCTTCAAATTCCTGTAGCATGGCGTCACGTGGTTTTACGTCGAACGTGCGGTGCTCGTATTCTAAGAGACCAAACTCCCTTTACGAAAATTTAAGGCCACTTTGTGAACCAACCAATTTTGACGCTACCACCTAGGCCCGCACCAAATGTTTTCAAGCCAAGTGAGTAATATAGTCGTGTTCTATTGGTTCAACTATAAAGAGTTACAAATTTCAAGCTAAATCGGAATATTCCCCCGGAACCTCTTCTACCCCATCGAACTTCGTGCTGGTTGTCTGGGTAAAACAAGCCAAAATTTATTGTGCAAACTTTTCCCGGGGTCTGGTAGCAGTCGTCCGATACCACGCACCAAAAGCAATGTCTGGACTGAAGTCAACCCAAATTTTTGAGCATCTTTTCATTTATGTGCTAAAAGGGGAACGTCAATGTGCAACTCCATGTTCTCATTTTCGAGGTGCTGTGAGACATCTTCTGTGGCTGCTGCTCTAGCTACCTCACTCTACCAACTTCCCGGTTTAGTCCCAGCGAGGATCATTCAGTTTTCTTTCTGATAGATTCCTAGTTGGATGCAAAGTAGACCGTTTTTCTGATCATGAATTAATCTCCATAAACGACATTACATAAAAAATGCACGCACAGCATAACCCAGCATATATGACGACGTCATAGAATGCAGAATCTTGTTTAACGTTCAAACAAGGTATCATTCTGTGTGAGGAGATTTTTCACTTTTCATTCAGCTACCAAATTCGAAATTGCAGTTTTTTTGACATCAGTTCAGTCTTCAGTTCAATCAATTTTTCATCAATCATTCAATCACTTTTTTTTTTGAAATAAATTTTCCCGGCTCGATACTGGCGTATAAGATGAAAGACGGAGGTTACCGAGTGTATTAACGACATCACAATCACAACTGATAGTACAGAAAAACAGCTGATAATCCGAGCTGAACCGATATAGAACACTTCCGTGATTATTTTCAGTTACATGACGCCACCTCGAATGCACCGACTTGCAACAATTCCACCATCGTGGATCTGGGTTACATCTTGGATAAATATACATCAATATTGAAAACCAGTATTAATAAAATCGCGGTTTTTAAGATGGACCCCTTATTCTTACCAAGACGCCTTAGCATATTAGTTTATTTATTCACTATGAGAAACGGCAAATTTTCAGGATTAAATGACCAGTAGACGATACAGTATCTCCATATCTTTTGGATTTTGTAGGAATCCTATTATCAGGCACCCTGAATCCCTGGAGCTGGAGATCTGAGACGACCTTCAACTACTCATACATACGTCGCTAGTTACATAGCTGCCAGCCGAGAGCATTCTTCCAAATATCCCAATGATTCCAAGTGCATGGCCCACCTCAACGAATCCATTAGCATTACGAAAACTTGGATTATATGAGCTGCATAATAGTACAATAGTTAATGTCTTCTAAATCAATCGATAGCTATGGGTTGAATTGTGCGTTAAAGAAGGAAAACTGGTTTAATAGGACTGCTATCGTGTTTGAAGGCAATCGATTCGCGTACGAGTCATCGCCATATGAATGGGCAGCGTTTACATTTTCGTTGAAAAAAAAACTCATAAAAGCCGATTGCTGTACGGATTACTGTAGCTGTTATGTTTGGGGATAGCAGTAAATATAGAAGTACAATAAAATTATAAAGTTTTGTATTGAGTAAAACTAAGGAAAACAAGATTGCAGCCGTGGTTCTTCGAAAGAATGCCAAACATCAAACGCTATCAAGAGATAAACTATGGTCTTTTGATACAAATGACTAAAAATCGCTCAAATTATCGGAGATGGTAAAAAATCAGATAATTATCATTTTTGCTAAAAAAAATGCGGAGAATTTAAAGAGGTAACTCTCGTTAAAACGGAGGAATTTCCGCAGAGTTGCTTTGCTGCGATCAATAATTGTAGGCCATTTAGACCTACTTCACCGAAAATCAGAGATAATTTTCAAAAGCTGAAAAAAACACTTCAAAATTAGGTTCACATCGGTCCTAAACAGAAACTACTTGATCACGATCGATCAACTCAAGGAATTGCAGGTCATCTTTCTTGATAAACAGAGTCAAACTTATTTTGAAAACTTCAAAAAAATTAAAATTCGTTTTAGGCCATGAAAGGAAGGTGAGCTATTCCAAATTAATCAGATGGCTAAAAATTACGAACTACTTTTATAACAAGCTTACCAAGTGACCATATTTGGTTAGCTGTAGAGTTCGTGGAAAAAGCGATTGGTAAGAAAGGGTGGGATGGATGGCGCGATGTCGACTCGTCACAGTCACACTGGCCGAACTGAACATTGATCGAAACGAAACGAATCGTCGTTCGGCGCCCCCACACATTTTGGTTACGGTAAGTATCCGTGGCGGAAGACGCATGGATTATCGCGCGTTATCGCAAAAGATACTGTAGAAGTATCGGCTCCGAGGCAGAATGAGAGAAAAGTGAAAAGAGAAGGAAAAAGGAAAATGACAGTGATGACAATGATGAAATGGTGGAAGATGGCTCACCGTGTTTTAGCCGTATCATCGGCCGGCTCCGTGTCGACGACGCTCATCGCCTTCAGCGCTAGAGTTGATGGACACCGTCGTGGGCGTGGCCAATGTCGTTGTTCTCCATCTTAGCATTTACCGTATAGGAAGGAAGGGGGAAGAGGTGGGGAGATGGCGATGCGATGGGTGGTGGTGATTGGGGTGGAGCAGTTAAGGGGGGACAGACAGCAGTCGGCTGCTGGCTGGTCGGTCGAAGATGAAAAACGGACACGACGCTTTACACTTCTCGGTATCATCTCCTTATCACTAAATTTAGATCAACAAAGGGTTGACAGTGGAGACGGCAGCATGTCGCGTGAAGGTCTGGCGGCGAAAACCCCCTTGCGCCTCGTTCCGAAGGGAACAGATGATGAGTAGGTAACACGGGAATAATGCGCCGGGCTTATATGGCGTTACGGGAGAAGCCTTCTGGTTGAGATTGATGTAAACACGAAAACAACAGGGCAATCGCTACCATGGGGTGATATGGATTTGAATAAAGTAAATAATTTGAGCATCAATGATTGCACCAAACAAAAGAAACAGGATTCTCCATGCCCATTATTACACCCCTATCCTTCTCTGTAAGTAGCTACCCAACATTTGAACGGGTATCACAGACGACTGGGCGGCAGCAGGTTGGGTACTTAACTTTGATTATTTACTGTTTGCAGCATGCTCCCTCCTTGTGTTTTTTGGTGGATACAAATTATTACTTACTCAGCTGAACCCCAGTTTTACAAATGAAAATCTATTTTCATTTCTATTCTCTGATTCTTTCCTACGTAATGGGAATCCGTTGAAACTACGTTATGGGAATCCGCTGGTTGTGAAGCCTCGGATTATAATGTTGACTAATCTTCCCAAACACTTCTTCTAATTTTAATTTTGTTTCTATTTGTGCTATTTTCCATTGATTCTGAATTTTTATCCAAAGTCAAATTGTTTTAGTCTTGTGACGTGAGAGATCTTTTGGATGCATCATAAACAAATGCATATGCCTCTACGATTCTGAGATAAAGTAGAGTGCGTGGCGCATTTCAGTCGCTCTAGTGCAAGACGCTTCACTAAATCTCCTATCACTGCTTGGTTTGTTGTTTTATTTGATTCAGGCACTGGTATAGTGATGAATATGCTGTTCTTACTAGCATGGTTCTAGGATCGAATCTGAAGCCTGTCCTCTTCGTGTTGCTAGAGCCCTCCATCCATTCGGAACGGATGATTTGGGACAAGACTACCTCGGGAGGATGGATGCTCCAAATTGTACATGGGCTAGCATTTGCAAGTCTTTTGTCTCGGGTCAAACCGCTTTCATTTCTCAATACAATTTGGAGTTGATGTAGAACACGAGGCGCATTCCAAGGAGAGATCGCTTGAGTGCTGCAATTTCTGTTGCTTTCCTGAGCAGCGTGGGTACGTACAAGTTTTCGTTTAGAGTCGAGAATATGATACATGCTATCTTGTGACCTCTCAATGATGACTTTGTCGACTTATTCTATCCCTCCGGCGGTAACTCGGGGTGCAGCAGTCGTCCAATTTTCCTCCTTAAGACACCATCAGGGGTAATTTTGTCAAGTTGGGATCGAATGTGGAATATAAACCTCCACTGCCATATCTGTCTCTAGCATTATGTTTAAGAAAGGTTGCTTCATCCGCCACCAGATCCCGAGAGAAGGAGTGTTTATTTTGAATTTCAAGTTCAATTTGCATAATTCTCTCATCCATAGTATTTGAAATGTCTATGTTTCAAGAACTTTAGTTAGTTTTCTGGTATTAGAAATGTTCTTGTTCATTTCTTGCCTGCCTCAGTCCCACCCATAGCTTTGTATTTCATGACGGTGCGTCAGAGAACGAATAAATAAATGAAATAAATACAGGGTGTCCCAAAATTATGAGCGCCAATGTATTGCAATATTTTGTTGGCGTCAATAGAGCGAATGAAAAATCAACCCATTCACAACTTTACCCACACCTTATGCAACAAGACACAGCAGTCATATCATAAGTTTCTCTGCCCCGACAAAGATACAAGCTCAAAGTCTCTCTATCACTCAACCGCCCTTGACACGCAGCTTTTTCCCTACATTCCTTCCCATATCTTTCTCAGGGCTACCTTATGTGACTCCATACTAGGATGTCTGACTCGTCAGACCTTGCCCCTAGTTGAGGACCCTGGCAGTAGATCAATGGAATCATGTCTTGGGAAATTTGACGGACGTTTCGAAAAGTGATGAACTCGAAAAAATCGGGTCGGCAGCGCTTTTGTATCAATTTGGTTCTATGAACTAAAGCGCTCTACCGCTAAACTCACCAAGTATTTTTGCGGAAGACTAGTGAGGACAGTGCTTTATTATGTCCAACAGCCAGTTCCTCATGTTCACATTCCCGCAAGCTTTACGCCGAAATTGATGGAAACCAACAGCGTGTCATCATTGGACCCTCAATCATTACTGGAACCGGATTGCTGGAATCCAAACACTCTATCGACATGGTATACCCTACCAGACGTTGCTGGCCACAGTGAGTTGCCCTCATCGGTACAGCGTGGAAATTTTTTCGCTCGAACAAAAGTACGGCGAGGTGCGTGTCACCGTTGAGGCAAATGGCCACCAAGTGTATTTGAAAAACTTCTGAAATTTCAGAAATACCATGAGCTTCACTCTGACGAGTATGCACCTTGGTAGAAGAAGATCCTGTGCACCCACTGAGCAGCAAATGAAAGAAAAAGGATTGAGACAATTGTATAGAGGAATCCGAAAAATCACGAGTTCAGGCGCCCTTAATTTTGGGACACCCTGTATAAGAGTCCAGGGACAGTAGTGCAACAACTGAGAAAGCAAGGAAAAAAATGGTCAAAAATTCGAGAAGTAGGAGCACGGAAGCTCTTATTCCCTCTTGCCTTCTCCACATCACTAGCTTCTGAAGGGTACATGCAGACAGCGAGGGCTGAGCCTGCCGGCCGTGAACGTTGCGTCACTTCCGCAGGAGCTCGCCCAGCGAATGAGGACAGCGTGACTGGCAGTGCTGAGAAATCGCGACAGAGAACCTTTAGGGTGCTTTTTTAGTGAAAGTTTCGCCACAGATCATTTCTTCTGGACTGGCAAAAAATTTCTCTTCAAGCTCTCAATATCTCCTCACACCAGGCGATGCCTTCAAACGAGTTCTGATGCGATCTTCCATGCACTCGGGAAGTTTTCGAGCATTTCTCTACTATGTGCTCCTTATAAACCCCCCCCCCCCCCCACGAAAATTGTCGATTGCAAACTGCGCTTTTTTGAGCGCAAATTCAGCTATGGTGATGGATCATTGAAAAGACGCATCGCATTACATTTTTAAATGTGAAACATCGAAACGCGCAGGTGTCATTTAAATCCTTCCATTCCACTTTCAACTGAATAAGAGTGCATGTCATCCACAAAAACGTGAATCTTCCAGCTTCGCCCGTCTTTGCTTTCTATTTTTAGCATCGAAATGTCTAGTCGAACATTTTTCTGCAGTTTTCTGCAACATTACATCATTTAAGCAGTTCTCGTGACACATTCTGAAATTCTTCGATAGATAGGAAATATTCAAAAAATCGTTTCCGGAGAAAAGACACTGAAAACGTTCGTACACTTCTGGCGCCGTTCGTCTGGGAAAAAGTCGTACAGCCGTGCACCGTGAATGTCACATCCAATTCATCGGCTAGCATATCATGATTATCCGTAAGAGCAAAAAACACTTCTTGAACAAAGTGTTCTTTGAGAAATGTTTTAAATAAACGAACTGCAGATACCGTAATCCAACCATTAGGAATTTTTCAAGAAAAGACTTTGGACGGTCGTTAATTGAGCTGGTTCTGATATTTGCCATCAATCCGTAAGAAACAAAAGGATCTGCGAATGGTCAAACAATTTCTTAGAATGCGCCACGCACTCTTCTTCCTTACTGAGCCGTAGTGACATTTTAGTGGTATACGGCCTGAAAAGTGTCTTAAAGGAATAGTCCAAGGGACTCATTTCCTTTGTTACCCATATGTGTATGGCGCATTTGCACAACAGGCACAACAGGGGCTGCAGGCAATTTTCACGCAAAAAATCAGTAAGCCGGCTGAGATAGAGCTCCTCAAAGTAACGTTCGCTGGCTAAGAGCTACCAAAGAGGCACGGCCACGAAGGCATTAGGAGCAAAGGAGAAACGGTCATCTTGTCAGGGACGCTGAGTGGGAAGCATTCAACATTGAGCGCGAGAATTCGAACTGCGCGCTGCTCTCTGACGCATCATCAACTGCTGTTTGGCGGGAATTTGAAGAAGATACTCTTTCACCGCTTTCCCGATTTCTGCACTGGAACAAGGAAAATCCACTGTCTTTTTCGTGCTTCTATTTATGTGCTATATCAATAGTCTAGTGATTATATTAGGTTGATCCATAATAAATCGGACAAATTGACCAATTTTAATCATTGTCGTACAACTTTTTTACGACAACAGGGATTCACTTGAAATATACTCCATCTTTATCGATGACCTTCTGCCACGGTATAGGCAGATCATGGATGCCCCTGCTCCAGAAGGCCGGAAGCTGAAGCTCGAAGAAGTTGCCGAGTGCCGCCTTGACCTCGTCGCGAGTTTTGAAGTCTTGGCCGTCCAGGTGGCGTTGGCTGTGGGAGAAAAGGTGGAAATCTGAAGGGGCCAGGTCTGGGGAGTACGGTGGGTATAGAAGTACGGTCCAACTGTACGACAGCAGCTCGGCCTTGGTCGATCTTGCGAAGTGCGGTCTGTGGAAGTAGACACGTTGTCGTGCTGGAAGTAGACATGTGACCGCCGCCGTAGCGAACTTTGGACATTGGCCTTCAATTCTCGTAATTGACGAACGTAGACGTTATTGTGGTACCTTCATCGAGCAGCTCCCAGTACTCTATGCCGTGTACGCTCCACCAACCGCGGTTTTCGTCTTCGATGGAATAGTCGCCTGACGCAAACTTCGAATGCTACAACTACAGTGTACTTCTGCCGAGGGCATGCTCCTTGTGAACTTCTATCAGACGTCTGCCGATATCCGCGGGTTCCTGGCCAGATAGCGATATAAATAGTATGACGTTGCGGATGTGGTCTCTGGACCGCTTGAAATCGTGCGGCATGGTGGCGGAATGAATTTACTTTGGAGTGATTATTTTGCGGTACTTTGAAGAGCTTTTCATACTCATTCCAACGGTACCTCGCGCGTCCATTTTCGTTAATTCGTTACTGAGTTATGATCTCTAGAAATCATCACTACCATTTGTCCGATTTATTATGAATCAACCTAATAAATGGAAATAGGGTGAGAGATTTCCGTGCTCGATTCTTCAAGGTAGTCAAATGAGGTACGAAATTTATAGCCACTTTCACCCTCGAGCTTCCGGAATTTGCCCTCACGAATTTCGGAACTCCGAGAAGCCCACTGAAGAAATCTTCTTCAGCTGCCTGATGAAGGATATTCCAGAAAATACTACTACAAGGCTTATGCTATTCTTTTACCGGCCGATAATTCCCATATAAGAAATTCAATCACCCCCTCTAAAAAATGGAAAGAAAAAAAGAAGAGTAAAGAAAGCTGTGATAGCTTAATCCCCCGTATCCTGATGACAAATCTTCATACGTCTTTCATGGTCTTCTACTTTCTCCAATCCTGTATGTCGAAAAAGCAACCCCCCCCCCAAAAAAAAAACCTGATGATGTGAAAATGGCAATGTCCTCAGAGACTCTCAAAGTCCTACCAACGATGCTCAGAATACATTCCGAATCCCGCGCAGATCGGCACCGATTGAAATTGAACTTTTGTGGGAAAGTAATAAAAATTTTTAGTTGTTTCCTACAAATAGCTTCTCGAACTTTAGCTAATGAAATCTATTTGTAGGAGGCAATTGACGTATCCAATAAACTTTCCCACAAAAGTTCAATCTATCAATCGGCGCTGGGCCGCGCGGGATTCCTGTGTGTATATGTGTGTGTGTATGTATGTGTGTATGTGTGCATATGCGTATGTAAGTATGTGTGTATGTGTGTGTATGTGCGTCTGTGTGCATGTGCGTATGTGTGTATGGTTTATGTTTGTATATGTGTGTATGTGTATATGTGTGTGGGTATGCTTATATGTATGTCTGTACGTCTATCTAACTAGATGCCTCCCATTGATTGTCTGTTTGTCTTTTTGTCTGTCTTTTGTGTATGTTTGCCCTTTTCTCTGTGTATGTTTGACTACCTTTTGTCTGTCTGCCTGTTTGCCTGTCTGTTTTGTGTGGTATAGGAAAAGGATATATTAGGTTGATTCATAATAAATCGGACAAATTGACCAATTTTAATCATTGTCGTACAACTTTTTTACGACAACAGGGATTCACTTGAAATATACTCCATCTTTATCGATGACCTTCTGCCACAGTATAGGCAGATCATGGATGCCCTTGCTCCAGAAGGCCGGAAGCTGGAGCTCGAAGAAGTTGCCGAGTGCCGC
The DNA here is from genome assembly GCA_963978905.1 of Trichostrongylus colubriformis. Lineage (NCBI taxonomy): Eukaryota > Metazoa > Nematoda > Chromadorea > Rhabditida > Trichostrongylidae > Trichostrongylus > Trichostrongylus colubriformis. The sequence continues at coordinate 6,400,329 of OZ022257.1, forward strand.
CTTGACCTCGTCGCGAGTTTTGAAGTCTTGGCCGTCCAGGTGGCGTTGGCTGTGGGAGAAAAGGTGGAATTCTGAAGGGGCCAGGTCTGGGGAGTACGGTGGGTATAGAAGTACGGTCCAACTGTACGACTGCAGCTCGGCCTTGGTCGATCTTGCGAAGTGCGGTCTGTGGAAGTAGACACGTTGTCGTACTGGAAGTAGACATGAGACCGCCGCCGTAGCGAACTTTGGACATTGGCCTTCAATTCTCGTAACTGACGAACGTAGACGTCGGCGGATACTGTGGTACCTTCATCGAGCAGCTCCCAGTACTCTACGCCGTGTACGCTCCCCCAACCGCGGTTTTCGTCTTCGATGGAATAGTCGCCTGACGCAAACTTCGAATGCTACAACTACAGTGTACTTCTGCCGGGGGCATGCTCCTTGTGAACTTCTATCAGACGTCTGCCGATATCCGCGGGTTCCTGGCCAAATAGCGATATAAATAGTATGACGTTGCGGATGTGGTCTCTGGACCGCTTGAAATCGTGCGGCATTGTGGCGGAATGAATTTACTTTGAAGTGATTATTTTGCGGTACTTTGAAGAGCTTTTCATACTCATTCCAACGGTACCTCGCGCGTCCATTTTCGTTAATTCGTTACTGAGTTATGATCTCTAGAAATCATCACTACCATTTGTCCGATTTATTATGAATCAACCTAATAGAATTATCGGTTAATGTGCTGGTCAAATTCGGTAATAAAAAAGAAAAACTACAAAAAATCTCTCCGATTAGCTAATGAAATATCTCTACAGTTTTCTTTTTTCTCTAGTACTTCACTGGAGAAGTGACTCATTGAGCAGTAGAAGTGCACTGGAAATGATATAAATTCGCCTATTTGTGCAGCTGACTGATTTTTTTTTGAAATTTCATGGTTCTCAAACACAATAGTGTTCATTAGTGGAGCAGAACAATGGAGAAAAAATTCTTCATTTTCCTGTGAATCACACAAAATTTCAAAAAAAAATGTCCTTTGAAGCGCCTTCTAGACGACAGCAAAAGATCGAAGAAGCCATAGTAATCGGTGGCGGCTGATGTAGGTTATAGAATTTGCTCACGTATCACTGAGAATTTGTTCACAATGTAAAATGTGCCCTATCACAAATTTGGACGACAATCTGTAATCGAATTAGCATTACTTTCATGCTCAAAAAGAAGTAATACTGCATCAGCACCGCCTATCAGGTCTTGCAAGGCCTTCATGGTCATGATCAAACACTCAGAGAGAGACGTATAAAAACGGTCTTCCACCATGAAACCAAGTTTGCTCCATGAAATGCACTTTCAAAGAAGCGAAATATGTGGAACGTTCATCATTATTCAATTGATCGCTGCTTCCCTTTTGCAACTATTAGAGTCGCAAATTCGATAAGTAAAAATAAACATTACAATCGAAATATGCAGTAAAATCATTTCGCGGTCAAGCAAACTGTTGGTACATATGTGCGTCTTGCATTCATTTTATCTTTCAAGGCAACTATATGATTAACCCCAGGCGACCCTTTCAAATGCTATACGTATTGGATTGGAAAATGAACGCGTGGCCCATTCAGGGAGACAAAACTGAATGACGCTGAGTATACAAGTTTTTCGGGAATACATGAAAGATTTCTATTCGCTCACTGTGGGAATAAAGAATTCTTCCACAGAAGTTCGAGCTCCTCTATTACTCATATACGTAGGTAACTATTTATATTTCGGGAATAGGCAATACTATTATCATGGGAGTAAATCTGATGATTTCATCGTAAAGTTCGCCTTTTTTTGACTATATACCGCATCATTCAATTTGCCGTACGGCGCTTTTTAGTTATTTTACATTCATCTGAAAAATTTTGTTTTTTCAGGAAATGAAAATGAAATTTTCAAGGATTTTTAAAAAATTTGGCAATGAAGCTCCATCAAAGACCACAGTGTATCGTTGGCTTGGGGAACTCATTCCGTTGTCGTAGTCCGCTGTAAGACGAGATTCATGAAGGATGTCCGAAATTAGCACTTGTTTGAGAAAACATCGATGCTGTGTGCAATATGATCAAGCAAGATCGCCAATTGACCCACCCTAAGATTGAGGCATCCCTAAACATTATTTCCACCAACAAACATTCAATTTTACTTGGACACAGGATTTGCAGAAAATATTTTTCCGTAGAAACCCACACAATTTGACAAACTCACCAAGAAAGGCTTGTGTCGACGAAATTTTCAAAAATTTATAAAATGAACAAATAGCGCCGTGCGACAAATTGGATGATGGGGTCTATGGTTAAAAGAGGCGAACTTTACGATGGAATCATCAGATTTACTCCCATGATAACAGTATTGCCTATTCCCGAAATATAAATAGTGACCCACGTACATTTGTATTTATCCATAAACATATTTATGCTGTATTTGCTTACTACGTGCCACATGCAAGCCTTCAGGAGAAACTAATATGAATCTGACTTAGGTGTGATATCCTCAAAGTGATGTGCGACGGGTGGAACGTCAGAAGGGCTCTGCCACGAAAGCTATTGGGGCAAGGAGGCGACGGTTACGTGGTCAGGGACGCGGTGTGAGAAGCAAATAAATATTGTGTGCGAAAATCTTGAAAGCGCTCTACCTGCCGGCAACTGTTCGAGTGTTGCTTGGTGGGAATGCAAATGAGTTGCTCTCCTTCCATTTTTCAATTTCTGCGAAGAAAAGGAATTCGTTGTTCGTTACGTGTTTCTGTCCATGTGTTGCACTGGTACAGTGACATTGTGAGGAATTAGACTTACGAAATTTTCTCGGGCAGCTCTTTTTAGGCGGAGAGACGAAATGAAGATACGTCAAGTTTTTTGTCTGCTTAGTTTACATAAGTTTACACTTTAGAGGGGTGGAGTGATCGAAAATGTGTTTAGCATCCGTGATGACTTCCTTTCTTATACTTGAAATGACTTGATTTTTTTATATCTGCAATTCGCTTGACACCTACAGTTTCCGCTTTGGCAAACAATGATCAAAACAAATATTTGGCACCTTCGACCACGACTTACATTCCTGATAACAATGTTTTCAAATTTTGCAAGTTTGTGTCATTGTTCGTAATCTGGTGGTATTTCAAAATGCACGCGGGACTGTGTGCATTACTATTTCAGGTGGAAAACCTGCTACAAAAAAGCTCCCTGAAAATTAAGTTCATCGACATTTCAACACTCTGAATTCCCGGATGAGTCCAGAGTTGACGATCGACTCAGCTCAAAAGTGCGAGCCATTGGAGCCTCTGAGCTTTGTTTGGAAAACCATTCCACTCCTGGAAAGGGGAGATAGCATACGCCCACGCTGGAGGAACACGTCAATAATGAGGGTTTTTAAAATGCTCGGGTTCTGAGTCAGTGACGTTTTCTTATTTTGTACGAATGTTTGTAGCGTTTTCGGGAGAAAAGTAGAGTTGTATTTCAAATTATAGGCATAGTTAACGTTTGCAATAATACACCATAAGCCATAGGGAAAAACAGCATTCAAAAAATGACGTTATCGAAAGATTGTGCTCATTTTCAAAACACAATTCTTAAATAAAATGCCGTCATTAAAACAAAATGCAAGGTTAGAATTGTGGACGTTTGAATGTGGAGCAGCGCGAGCGCTTGGGCCGTAGCGATCCGAATACGAAAACGTATGCTCCAACAAGTACAAGCTTTAAGTTTGAATTTCCGACACTAATCACTCCCTTGTTGGGATGCGCCATGCATTCAAGTTCCGTCCAAGATTCTGGTGGCAGGTGAATGCGATCCGACCTACACAATGAAATACGGAAGAGCACCGAAGTACGATTCAGTGCGCATATCCTCCCAGACGGTTTTGGCACTAATTCACCTACCCCAGAAGGACGGAAAGCTTGGTTGCCTTAAATGGGCACTGATACAGAAATTGATCCCTGCGTCATGGGTGTGTGAAGGCGCGCCACCTGTCACTACACCACCTCCACCTTATTACCATCGGTGTGTACTCTTATGTAAGGATTTCTTACCACTGCATATCGCAAGCGACGCAATGTGGGCGAGTGAAAGGCGCCATGTTGTTGGATCCCGAAGCGATTACGAGTCAACTGCGTATCGCGTACCCAGCACTACCTTGTAACCGCCTTAGGACCCAACTACCGCAACGCGCATAGCTCGTACACACTGCGACGCACGCCGCTCGTCGTCGTGCGAAATCCTGACATAATAATACACACCCTTTTACCATCAGTAGGTACACTTTCTATTTGATTTGGAACAACTTAAATAAAATAAGCCAAGGTACGGATCATAATCTTCAAAATTTCCTACTGTGAAAGAAACCAGGAAGATATACGAATGGGGTGACAAGTTTCGACTCACCTTTTCTGCAGATTACATAGCATATAGACAACGATACCACAAAATTTTTCATTTTATCAAGAGACGTTCACCTGCACTAAAAAAATAGTTAAATAGTACCAAATAAATAAATTATTCCATAGTGCAAGTTTGCGAAAGCCGAGTTGAATCACAAAAAATAAAAAGTAAAAGTCTCAGAGTCGCCTGAATCTAAAAGAACTGCAGAAGAGGCTCGAAGTAATACATATAAGGTCAGGCATCCCTCTAGGAAAAAATGCCTAAAGTCGATTGAAAGAAGGATCATCATGCGTGTGTCTGCGAGTAGACTCATTGACATGACGCTACTATCAAAAGGAGGCAATCCGTGATCAAATCCTGGCTCGACTGCCACTGAACCTAACGAGTCCCTTCTATCACGTTGTGGAAGTGGAATTTGTTAGAGAAGACACTGCCGTCATTGATTTCTAAGAGTAAAAGCATAAAGTTTTTGGCGTTAATCAAATCTTCTCTGGGATGCGCCGCACATTCTACTTCCATTCAGAATCGTGATGGCTGGTGAATGTGATGTGGCCTGTACAATGACTTGCAGTGGCCAGCTGATGTACAAGTCAGTGCTTTTGTCCTCCCAGACGAGTCTGGTACCAATTTGCCGACCCCGGAGGGATGGAGGGATTGGTTGGCCTGAGTGGGCGTTGATGCGGGATTCGATCCCCTCACCATGAGAGTGGTGAGTGCGCCACTTGTCACTACACCACCTCCGCCCCACTAATTTGTACTATTGATCATCTATACCCCTTTTCCCCTCTCCCCCTTTTTTCACAAGATGTGCCAAATGCGGCTTCAAAGCCACTCCGATCCTGAATTCTCAACGACGTTACATCGCGGTATCGGTGGTGCGGTTTTTAAGGATTTCAGGCGTTCACAACAACGATCAAACACTAAACCAATTCAACCGAGGCCATGATGTTTGTATATCATCACAGACTTTGCACCTTACACTTTCTCTATGGCGATCAAAGGGATAGTTAGGTTGATTGCGAGTTTGGGGGGCTCACCACCGTGTGTGATTTGGGAGAACCCTTTCTTAATCGTTTGTGATTAACTATGGCATCAAAAAGTATGATAGTGACGACGAAATTCTGACACCTTTCACTTTCTGACAAAATTTTTTCAAGTCTTTCAAGTTGTTCTCAAGCATTTCTAATTTGAGATATCCGAAAATTCACGAACGATAATGACCATTGTCGATTCCACATCTCCCTTTGTAGGATACTTTGCTTTTATTTTCCCCGGAACCATAAGACGAGCACATAATGAGCTCATTAACGGGTTATCGGTGTCTATTAGAAGAACCCCTCGTGAATGGGGCTCAAGCCGTCTTCATACTCTGCGGTGGTGCAGGCGCTGGGGCGTGGCTGCGTTCACAGGCAGCAAAGCAGAGTGACACGTCCGGAGACGACGCGACCATACCATGCCGCCGGCACCGAGGAGCATGAGGGCGATCTTACCGTCATATACGAGGTTTGCTAGGACCAATACAAATAAAAACTTGCATAGGTTTCCGATGCTACTCCATGGACAATGCACACGACTGATTATTACTAGGATCATAAATGGCAGTCAAATGCATGGCGTATCCTGGACAAATTGTTCACCAGCCAATCAATTTTTTGATTATTTTAATTATGCATAAATATATTCAGCTTCTCCTGTATCAATGTTGACGATTCAGAATAATAAGTTAGTAGCCGACAAAATGCTTATCGATTGGGAGAATATGCGAACATTACCTGACATGCGGGAAACTGGGTTTGAGCAGCGAAGCATGGCTGAGAATTGTGTGCCAATGCCTGTGAAGGACTATCAGTTATCACTATTGGGAAATAAGAGGGCAGCGCCAGTCAGGAATCGTTCCATAGTGGTGGAATGTGCGTTTTGCGAATAGCAAATTTGCGGAAAATGATAAAGATACATATTACTTGGAAGATAAAATAATGAAGTTACATAATGATTAAAAGGATGACGGAATTTTCCTTTTTGTCGCGATATTGTGGATTCGACGGAGAAAAATTGGATACTTATGGATTTCTAGGCCTCGCCTACCTGTGAAAATCAGAGAAATGAAAATTCCACAACTTTGCATTTTTTTTTCAACCACAAGGCAATTTAAATACTCCTTCAGATCAATACATATCTATCTTTTCCGCAGACTCCACACCTCCACGGGAACACAAATTTATGCTATTTCGAAAAAACACAAATAGTGATTCTTCAAATGGCTACCTATGCAATCTTCGCAGATTCCATAACTGCTTAAAAGTGCAAATCCAGCGATTTTTAGAATGGCCACCTATGTAATTTCCGCAGATTCTACGAATCCACAAAAACACCAATCCACAAATCGCGGATTCAACCATCATGACCGCTTCCTCAGAAAATCCCATCTGGCTCTCAAAGTGATTATGATCATGATTTATTAGGCTGTGTTCATACTCAACTGAATCGAATTTTTGACGCATCGGCGCACGCGATTTGGGGCTTTTGGCGATGCCACGCACCACCACGTCAGTTCATTTGCATTGGGGCAAATAGCCAAATTGTGGTTGCGCCAATCCGCCAAATCCCTCAAGTCGCGGATACGCCAATACTCCCATTTTCTTTATCAATACGTATCTTATGCATTACGCGAATGCGCCAATTCTCTCAAATAGCGGTTGCGCCAATACCCTCATTTTCTTGATCGGTACGTATATTTAACTTCACGCCGATGCGCTAAAAATCCTACTCAGTTTGGTATGAACGCAGCCTTATCTGAAGTCATTGCAAACAATGAACATCAGTCTGTGATTGAAAATGATGACCGCTGATCACACAGTATCATTACCAAAACCCCATCAGTTTGCGGTGCTGCAGTATGTCCTCATTTTGTTAGTACAACAACGGTGGATGCTGGTCACATTTCTATATGTGATCATCGTACTAACGCTCACTTTCACAGTTATTGCTACATGCTTCAGTTTTCATAGAAAGAAGACAGGTGAGTCACTACGTAGGTTGATTAATCCGTCTGAAGTACGCGGTTGTGTAGCCCTATGTCGAATTTTCGCTTTACGGCGTCGCACTCGCACCAGCACGACTCGACCCGGTCGGCTGGAATTCCACTCAGGACGCAGGGAACCGGTAGCGTTTAGGTCCTTTGCTGGAATAGCTGTTTGTCTCATCAACTATCTGAAAACAGAAATCTCTGTAGCCTAGTAAGACAAAACAGTAACATAAAAAAGTAAAAGAAACAATACATCACATGATAACAATCCTTGTCGAGAAATACTCAAAGACAGCATTAGGGGTAATGTGGTCATCGAGAAATCTCTAAAAGAAGTCACTTACATGGAATTCATAGGTGTAAGAACGCTGTCTGTGGCGGAATCCCGGTGAAAAAGCACGCCTTCGAACTGTAAAAACGGCGCAAAGGATAACACCTGACGTCTTCGGATGGCAGACCCCGCCTCCTAAAGTTGACTCCGTCGAAGGATGTCTGAGGTGTAGAGTAACAGGCGTGATAGCGAAATGATACTTATCAGCAGTATAGTATTAATATATAATCCGCTAAGTATGTCTGTCTGTCCGTGTGTGTGTGTGTGTGTGTCTGTCTGTCTGTCACGAAATTCATATCTCGCGTCGCAGCAAAGCTGGGACCATGAATTTTACAAGTGATGTAGGGGGTGGCAAGGGGACACCAATGGTGGTGGACCGAAAGTGATAGCAATTGATAAGGGCTGATAAGGAGCCTCGGAAGACAAATGTCGCCGAATCTGTTTCGTCTTCGCGTTGACCCAAGAGCGCTGACACTCATAGGTTTTCAGCAGGGTGGGCCAGGGACATTAATGATGGGTGACTCGCATCGATAACGGTTGATAAGATTCGATATGGAGCGTAAAAAGGCTAGAGTCGTTGAATCCGTTTCGCTTTTCGCATTGATCCTAGAGCGTTCATACTTACGGGCTTTTTGCAGAGTGGAACAGGGACATTGATGGTGGGTGATCCAGCTTAACAACGGTTGATAAGATTTGATAAGGAGCATGAGAAGGCAAATGTCGTCAAATTCGTTTCGCCTTTCGTGTTGATTTAAGAGCGCTGACACTCAATGGGTGTTCAGGAGGGTGGGCCAGAGACATTAATGGTGGGTGTCCCGCATTGATAACGGTTGATAAGATTTGATAATGAGCGTAAAAAGGCTAGAATCGTCTAATCCATTTCGCCTTTCGGGTTGATCCCAGAGCGCCGATATTCATAAATGTTTTGAGTGTTGGGACAGGGACATTAATGGTGGGTGGCTCGCATCGATAACGGTTGATAAGATTCGATAAGGAGCATGAGAAGGCATATGTCGTCAAATGCGTTTCGCCTTTCGCGTTGGTCCAAGAGCGCTGACACTCATAACTGTTCAGCAGGATGGAACGGGCACATCAATGGTGGGTGATCCAAACTGATAATAGTTGATAAGATTCACCAGGGGAAATGTCACCAAGGCCGGTTCGCTTTTGCGGCTAACAGTGAAGTGTTAACATTCGCAGGTATTGTAGGGTACGGGGAGCTCAATGGTGTTGTTGATTACACGGGCCTCAGTGAAACTGATAACGGCTTACATTAGCTGATAAGAACCGTTAGGAATTGAATGGGATGAAATCCTTTACATAGCTTGCTGCTGCTGCTACGTATACGACCGCTTTACAAACACGTCTGATGCTTACTGTCATTGGGTTAACATATTCTGTTTGTTCTGATATCACTGGCCGATGTATCGACCGCTGAACTCCCTAGCGTTCCAGAAAATGGTGCATTTCTCTTGATACTGCGATCTACATTGATAATCATGATACAACCTACATTTGTAATAGCAAAGCAAGCGATTCACTCGGAATCATTTTATAATGCGGTACTAGCAGCAACACTGGGTATCGACCGCTAGACTATGCAAAATTCCAAATAGTGAGGCGTGTTTACGAAAACGAAAAACATCGATAATCGGGATATGGATCTGCCATCAATGTATAGGAATTAGATGCTCAGCAGGTGAATAAAATGTTACCAATCGATGCGATCAAATACAATTTATCGATCTCTAAACTATCCGAATTCCCAAATATGACCTGAACCAGTTGGGCGCACACTACTGCGCGCGATTCATGTTGACAAGGTGCAAAATGGGTCCGATACAAAGCGACTGGAGTATCATAGCACGGGAATGCTTTTTTTATCACGCCATCTTCTCTGCTTTTTTGCAATTCAATAGCTCAGCTGAAAGCAGAGTCAAGGAAATTTCCGCTCAATGCCATACACAACCGGTTCGTGCCGATCAAACCTGTTTTGCCCAACATCGCCATGAATCGCGCGCAGTAGTGTGCGCCAGCCAACTGGTAGTATTAAAGCCGTTTCGGTCGAAATGGCGGTGGTGCTTGACGTGTCAGCCTTCGTGATGCCACCGGTCAGTATCAGAGATTGGAAAGAAAGAAACAATCGAATTTCCCCTAACATTGCCTTTAATTCGGGCATGAAACGTTGAAGGTAGTGCACGCGATGTACGCAACCACACGCGAAGAAAGCCATCGTCGCGCGGCCGCGCGAAATTTCGTTATAAGGCTACACGCCCGGAGTACACTGTACTGCCGAGTCGTGCAGATAATTTAATGCTATATTTATGAGAGGTGGGAGAAGACGGAGGGTGGGGGGGTGCATTTTGCTGAATGTAGAACATCCATGCATCATTGATGTGCCGAGCTTGTTAAACCTTAAACATGACGTGGCTTTTTATAACTAGACAGACGTTCCCCCCCCCCCCCTCCCTCCAACCCATATGGACCTCTTCATAAGGGTAGTTCTCGGTCTTTGCCTCAATATAATAACAGATTTGTAGTGCAAAGAAGAAATTTATGTCGGGTCAAACTAATTTGTGAACCACAGATGTTCCGTACGCTCCTGCTAAGAAGACGCCTACACCGAAACCGAAAACACGTACTCTGACTGGGAGATTAAGTAGAAGATTCTCTAAGAAGACTACTAAACGGAGTCAACAAGCTCCACGTCGGATCAACTCTCGTCAGGCGACCATTTCCGGATCTCATCCTCCTTCGTCAACCACTGCACCATCACCGGACACAAAGCAAAGTAGCGCTAGCACGGAGTTGGGTACTCTTGAAGGTAAGTGCTTCAACTTTTATTGTACTAGTAGGGCAGTGTTCAAAGTTGGCGATCATCGCGACTTGCGTGACTCGGAAGGAAAAGGTGCAGCTGGGAGAGGAGATACGTATCGAAGTCAACTGGAACTGACTTCACCCTGAGGACTGAAGAGAGAGAGGGGAGGTGAATGATTGTGTGAATAGAGCAAATCCTATCGCCTGAATCGCGAGCTTTGAACAATGTCCAAGGCTGTGCGGTTACACCTTGCATGCTCATAATCGTACGTATGTGTCGTCGTGCGCACTCTCACCTAGGCCAGCTATTTTCCCTCCGCAACGCACGGTTTGTGAGTGGTGACAGAGCAGCGTCACAAGAAAGAAATGGCACGTTCAAGCGAGAGTGTGCACGACAACACAAGCCATCGTGCAATCGTGCGAGCTATAGGTCCAAAGTGGGGCATTAGGCGGAGAAGAAAGGATGAGGTTAGGTGGTCAGGCTGTTCAAAGCTTAATCAATGCGTATCTTTTCCTTCCCGCTTGATCGCCTCATTTGCTGGAATTGCAAAATTTGAAAAATTCCAAATAGCAGCAGGCTGTCTAGACCGCCCACCGATTCTTAGGTACTTATAATGGACACTGAATTCGACTAAAAGCGAATCACTTTTACATATAATGTGATGAGCGGTTGGTGAAAAGTGAAGCTTCGACTGCAGCTGGTGGAGTGTGCATCAGGACTATTCAACTAGGTTATTCCGGTACTGAATTATCTCGGTGAGAGAGCGTTGATGGGGTTCGTTTCACGTCAAGTTGCGGTGTATACGTCTGTTCGTACTGCCAGCATGAACTTGCTTTACAAAGAACTCTGAGTTATCTCGTGGTTCCAAGGAAACGAATAAAAAAATTATGCTATCGCAATGAAGGGGCCATGCTAAAGAAAGTTGCACATTTAAGCATCTTGAAGAAATCTTTGAAAAGTCAATCTGTACACTCTGAGGTATATTTTTGCCCAAGTCTCAATAGAGGAGCGAAGAGGCTCCTTTTCCCTTCTAGGTCGGGTAAAAATAATGGCCATAGTGCGAGGCCCCGCGCTCTCTTTATCGCGATAGCACCAAATAATATTCTCAACGAGAATTTTTTTACAGTATCAACAGAAGCCGGAAAAACATTACGTGTGGATAAGACACAGAAGGCCCAATCGTATGAATCGATAAAAGAAGAACTTGGCGACATACAACTAGTAAAAGCTAAAGGAAGTAAGGAACAGCTTCTGCTTCTTGCCTATCACATAGCTTGAAAAGCTGGAAAGTTGCCCATTTGATGCCTAAATAGACCTGCAGTTCATTTCCCAGCACTCGATTGGGCATGGCCTACGTACTTGGGTGATAGTGTACCGAGCTCTCTCACCCCGCCACACACTCCCACTCTCGCCACTTACCCGGGTCCGCAGGTCACGCCCAGTCAAGCGCTGTAAAATGGACTGTACCACCCACTCAACTGCTGCGGCGATTCCAAGTCAAAGTTTGATGTATGGTGCCTATAGATCGAACCCGAGCGATTTGGTCAATTTATCGTATTTTGTTCTTGTTTTGTGTGTGTGTGACAAATATTCATTTATTTCAGAAAAAAACCCCAAAGACATTCTCAAGGATTGCCCAAAATTAGATAAGAAGTCTAGTGAAGAGGGCATAACAGAATCAGTAAGAATTATAACATTACTCACGCGATGTGTTCCATTAGGGATGGATGGACGCGATCGTTCGAGTTAAGTCCTAAAGCGATTACGTGCCTTATTTTATGCGTCATCGCTTCAGTACCCAACTATCACGACGCCCCTAGCTCGCCATCGCGACGTGCGCCACACGCGGACACGACAATTTTTTGTCCCAAGTGCACCCCTCTTTTTACTCGAGTTCAATAGAGGCCTCGACAAGGGAAGGTGGGGTACTGAGAATAGGGCTAGGCCTGTACTGAGCCCCAAACAGGTACCGTACGCACTGACTGGACTCACCCTGAGAGGGGAGGGATGCCACAAGCAAAAAAAAATGAATGGCAGCACGATTTCTTTCTAGCTGTTTTTGAGAATTTCGTCCTCTTCCCTTCTCCCTCACGCGCCTTCGTCTTCCCGATCGGCACTTGGACAAGAGTCGTACGACAGCATTAAATCACCCTGAAGAAGAGTGGTATTGAGAACGCTCATAGGGGTTAAAGCTGTACCAGTCATCTTGTCACCATAGCGCTTAATCGTTAGTACGTCGTGGCAGTCCTCATACACGGTCGGGCTACGGTAATAGGCTTTATGATGAGAACAAAAATGTATAATGTGTGTAATTACAGTCAAGAAGCTATGACGACACATTACGTGGTGTTGAATCGTTAAAGACGGATAATGTGTTATCATGGATAGCTCGTACATCTGAAGCATTTGTGAAAAAGTCTAAGACGAATACAGAAACAACGAAATAAAATACAAATAAACTTTTCGTTATTTTAACGTGTTTTATCGTTCACTCAAGTGGCTTAATGGCAAGAGGCGCCGTCACTTACATCTATATGTTAGGTTGATCGAAAAATTTTGATAGGGTTGAGATTTTTTCTATTTTATTTTACAACTCAGCGAGTAATGCAGGCTAATCAACAATACAATAACCATCGTTAGTTATAACATTGTCCCACCCAACGGGCAGGTCAGCGATTCTCTTCTCCCAGAATTAGGAGGATTAGGGTCAAAGAAGTCACCGATCACTTGTCCAAGGTGGTCATAGTTGACGAATTTTTTTTGCTAGGAAAGCCTTAGGGGGCCGGAACAAGCGGTAATCTGAAGGGGTAGTGTCAGGGGAATAGGACGGATGTGGAACCTTGTCCCAACCTAGCTCTTCCAATTTTGCACGGGTCCCTCACATAGGTAAAGAGACCCGTGCAAAATTGGAGGAGCTAGGTTGGGACACGGTTCCACATGCACCCTATTCACCTGATACTGCCCCCTCAGACTACCATTTGTCCCGGCCCCTTGAGACTTTCCTAGCAAAGAAAAATTCGTCGTCTTGAACATGTGGTCGGTGACTTCTTTGACTCCTAATCCTCCTAATTCTGGGAGAAGAAAATCGCTGACCTGCTTTTTAGGTGGGACAATGTTATAACTAACGATGGTTATTATATTGTTGATTAGCCTGCATTACTTGCTGAGTAATAGAAAAAAATCTCAACCCTATCAAAACTTTCCGATCAACCTAATACATGACCTATGGATTAGATTTCTACCAAATGTGTCAATTAACCCTATCGTTGCTGAGTTAGGAGATAAATTACTGTTGTGGAAATAAAGGAGTGTTTCACGGAAATATGAGTTCTTCTGTTACTCATACACCAGTTGGCTGGCGCAGATTACTGCGCGCGATTCATGGCGATGTTGTGCAAAATGGGTGTGTTCAGCCCGATCACAGCGGAGCGGAGATTTCCTTTCCTCTGTTTGCTCCCCAGCTGAGCTATTGAATTGCAAAAAAGCAGAGAAGATGGCGTGATAAAAAAGCATTTTGGTATCGGTATACTTCAATCGCTTTGCATGGAACCCATTTTGCACGTAATCCACATGAATCGCGCGCAGTAGTGTGCGTCAGCCAACTGGTCATCATTGGGAGTTTGGGTAGTTTGGAAATCGATAGTTTTGTATTCGACTGCATCGATTGGTAACAAATAGATCACTTGCTGAGAATCTAATTCGTACACATTGATGGTAGGCCATATCCCGCTTATCGATGTTTATCGTTTTCGTAAACATGCTTCACTACTTGAAATTTTACATAGTCTAGCGGTCGATACCCAGTGTTGCTGCAAGTACCACATTAGAGAATGATCCCGAGTGAATCGCTTGCTTTGCTATCACAAAAATAGGTTGTATCATGATTAGCAATGGAGATCGCATTATCAAGAGAAATGCACCATTTTTTGGAACGCCAGGCATTCAGCGGTCGATACATCGGTCAGTGATATCAGAACATAAACAAAATACGTTCACTCGATGCCACTGCGCATCAGACGCTTTTGCTAAAGCGGTCGTACAATGTTAGCAAGGATTTCATCCCATCTAATTCTTAACGGTTCTTATCAGTCACTGTAAGCCGTTATCAGTTTCACTGAGGCTCCTGTACCCAACAGTACCATTGAGGTACTCGTACCCTACAATACCTGCGAATATGAACATTCCACTGTTAGCCGTAGAAGCAAGCCAGCCTCGGTGACATTTTCCTTTCTCACGCTCCTAATCGAAGCTTATCAACCATTATCAGTTTGGATCACCCACTATTAATGTCCCCGTCCCACCCTGCTAAACACCCATGAGTGTCAGCGCTCCTGGATCAACGCGAAAGGCGAAACGAATTTGACGACTCTAGCCTATTTACGCCCCTTATCGAATCTTATCAACCATTATCAGTGCGGGTCACCCACCATTAATGTTCCTGCCCCATCCCGCAAAACACCTATGGGTGTCAGCGCTTTAGGATCAACCCGAAAGGCGAAAAGGATTTGGTGACATTTGCCTTCCGAGGCTCCTTATCAGCCCTTATCAGCTGCTATCACTTTCGGTCCACCACCGCTGAGGTTCCCTTGGAACCTCCTACATCACTTGTAAAATTCAGCGTCCCAACTTTGCTGCGACGCGAGATATGAATTTCGTGACAGACGGACAAACACACACACACAGAAAACTAAGCGAATTATATATATTAGGATGTTTGTGTTGCATGTACCTGTTTACTAAGGGCCGTATGCCATGTTTCACACAAAAAACGAGAATCTGGCTATGTTTTAGTATCCTCAAAGTACTGTGCGACGTGGTGGGGCGAAGTGACGGAGTGAAAGCAGTCACGGAAGCTCTGTGAACAACGAGGTTATGGTCACGTGATCAGGGACGCAGGGTGAAAAACAAATTGATATTGGGCGCGAAAATTTAAACTGTTTCCTCCCGTCGACATTGTTCAAATGTTGCTCGAGTTTGAAGCGAGTTTCTCTTCTTCCAGTTTTCTTTCTATTGAAACACTGGAATTTTTTAGGGTTGTCGCCGTGTTTCTGTCCATGCACCATATATAGTAGCATGAATTTAATAAGAAGTAGAATGATGGAATTTTTGTAGAATATCCCTCGAATCGAAAAATTAGACAAAACATCGAAATACATCAAAATTCAACGACGGACGAACTTCTGACTAGTAGTCTGAGTGTGGCCTCATGAAGAATGTTTAGTAACTCGTACTTTTATAAAAAGGACCTCAAATGACTTCATTTCGGAGTTTTTGCAATTATCCTCGACTGGAATTGCAGAAAGTGAACCACGCAGCCGTCAGGAAACTAAAGAGCTAGCAGAGTGGTTGCACTAGCTACTACGAAAAAATCTACATTACATTAAAATATTGAATTTCATTAAAGTTACAAGTATTCGAATATACATGGTGTCAAAAAAAAAAGTAATTTTGCTCATGGCTCACATCCGCAGATTACACAAAACATAGGGATACGAAAGAAAGTATTGGGGCGAAATATTCGCGAAATGTCACTAGAAGCGGGAACAAACTGTGGCTCACTACTTTCACCTCAAATACAGTAGCGCTCAAAAGTATTCGGCCAAACACTTTTTTTGTCATAACTTTTTTTCTACTTGACCAATTTTTACAAAATTTTGATATGTGGTGCCTAAACATGTTGTCAATATTTCCTTCTACTTGAGTGCCGCTTCACACTTTTCATGGGTTTTTTTTACAAGGATTTACTACAAGACCACCGAAAAAAGGAAAGGCTTGGTCAAGAAAAACGACTTTCTTTACAAAAACAAAACGAGCAAGCCTCAAACAGCATCAATATTTTGTAGAAAGACGACGACTTTTGATGACAGCGGCACAGCGGGACGGCATAGGGATGGCAATCAAAAACAAAAAATTGCATTTAACCACGTAACTTACACCGTTGAGCGCCAAAATATTATATTTGGTATGTAGTGCCTCCAAGTGCAACATACTAAAATTTCTCCTGAATCGGTCCAGTCGCAAAAAAGTTACAAGTGAAAAACCCAAGTGAACAACCATTAGGCCGAATACTTTTGAGCGCTACTGTAAGTATGGAGCCTCCATCGGCGCAGTCGCGCTCCAGAGCACCTACGGTCAAGGTCCGCTCAAAATAGTGGAGCCAGGTTCCGTGGTAATTCTTTATTCCCGAGGATTGACCCTTCGGTTCATGGAAGTCACGGAGCCCTTGCTGCTTGGATAAGGCTGCTATGATCCAACGTGTCACTTTTCATGCCTCAAATCCGCCTCCGGAGGGCTCTCAGTGGTAATGGCACAGTCTGGTTCTTGGAAACGAAGGATGATGGGAGCCTGAAAAAACACCACCCAATCTGAATCCCCTTAGTCAGGTACCCAGAGTTAACAGACCTTCTCGAGGTTGTGAATGAGAATGACGAATTTCAGATTTTACTGTGTTAAGGTGACACATCATATTCACTCAGAATAAGCTCCCTATCCTAATCGTGCAGAAGGCTCCCATGGGGTTTAGTGATAGCATGAGGTGTGCTTTGCTGTGGTTCGACTAATGGGTTTTACGTAAATACACACCCGCTCACACGTGCATTTGCGTACTTCCGACGATTATCGTAACCCTACTCCCGGATAAATCAACTCTGTAGCGCAACTTTCGATATCGCATTCACTTCAACATGCAGTAAAGTTGTTATTTACTCAAACAAATTGAGCGTTCTAAAGAAGATGTTGTGGTTTGCGCGCTGTTATATACATTACGTTGTTTCATGGACGAATATGCGGACGACCGCTAGAAGTTATGCTCTGTTTCCATGGACCATTTTTGAATGACTCAGAATCAGTTTTCGAAGAAATGCAAAAGCAAAATGTAGACCTAGTATGCCCGACGAACTCAAGATGATGAGATAAATTCATGCACATCCATATTCTCCAAAGGCATGATGAAAAGCCCTAAACAGGGATGGCAAAAGAGGACTTCCATGAGCAGTTCGCAGAACGATGAGGAGTCCGTGGCTATGTAGTTGGAAGAGTACTACAGTCTGCCCGGCAGCCGGCGCTGTTTTTGGTTATCCTTTTAGCCTAAGCTTAGTTGCGGGGGAAGCCACTACCCTCATCAAGTAAGGCTCAGGTAGAAATATACTTTTGAGTGTACAAAATATAATTAAGAAATATACATTTGAGGTTGTTTGAGAGCGGTATCGAGTGGGGGTGACAGCGTGACTATGAGTATGCTCCCGAACTACATTACTGCCGAGGAATTCTCCGCCTAGAGCTGATCCTTAACCTTAAAGACGCAGATGACGGGTGGCGATGTTTTCTGGAATCTGGAGATTCTTTCAATCCTATATTCTCTTGTATTTTTTATGAAAAACGCAAGAGATAGGTTAGGGCAAATCCATTAATGGACACTAAAAAACCAAGTGGTCCTCGTGAGTGATACACGACTTTTCCCTCATCTGCTTACTCGGAAATGAAGTGAAATTGTAAGCTGAACAGTATCGCTAGTATAACGATTTCATAACATTGATGCAATGGATTCGCGCAAAAACAATGCTAGTGCAGGTTGAAGTGAACTGGATACTGAATGATGCGCTCCGGAGTCGATATATCTAGGCGTCGGCTTGCGGTCATAGTTGGAGGTACGCAAATGCACGCGTGAGCGGGTGTGTCTTTACGTAATACCCGACTAATGTGGGTTTGAAAGTGGAGAAAAAATACTTTTTGGCAACCCCTGTACTGTTAGGAAGATATCCCGCTACCGCAAAAATGACGTGGCAATCGCTGGGTAGAAACCACAGAAAGAGCGAAACCTGAAGAAGGGAAGGGGGGGGGGTCGTATGAAGGAGGCCCCTTACTACGGGGAGGGGGGGTGTGCATTTAATTGGTGCCATGCTTGACCCTAATGACCGTCCACAACAGATACCCGCTGAATAACTGGCCCAAGTCCCGTTTTTTGCGTGACTTGGCAGTCAGACTCTACTGAAACTCACTCCTAAGATTTGCCTCCTATGTTCGCTCAAAATCATGGTCGATTGACAATCATAGTACCACTACTACAAAGTAAAGAGTAGCGGTTCGGCTAACGCATAGTAGTGTGCCAATCGCACAGTACAACTATGCAATGCGGAAACTTCTGCAAAAAAAACTTTATTGAGGTGCAACTATAGAGTAGCTTCGTATACATATATACATATTTATTTATATATAATTCGTATACAAGGCCTTACAACCAGCTGAAATGGTCATATTCCATGGGTGGTGGCTAAGGCTCGCTTGAACTTGCGGATTCCGGAAGGGTGTCGACCGCCAACTGAGTAACTATCACGAGTCCTTTGACTTTGGCTTTAGTGACCTCCCTACTAACACGGAATCCTATAGCTCCTTCCGTAAAGGCTAGGCTGCAGAAATTTTTGTGAGAAAGGTCTTTTTCCGTAACATCTGTGTTACTACTTGCCTCGAGACCTCCCTTCAACTTTTCAAGAACGTCTTTCATGTTTTCTGCAGTCCACTCCTTTGATTTCAGAACAGTATCGATGGCAGCACGGGCGTCCTTGAACTCGTCCTTCACGCTCAGGCCTTCTAACCCTTTGTTTACTGATTTCAACATGACTTACTGTGGTTGCGGAAGGCTTTCACGAATTCTTTAATTTGATGCTTCTGCCGCGAAATTTTTAGGTGGAATCTTTATTTCATCCAACGTTTCGACCTTTCGACGTTTTCAAAGGCCTAAACATAGCTCAGGGCTTGAGAAAAGCACACTATCCCACCAAACGCCTCATTCCCTCTTGCATTTCTGACATCATGTCAGGAGCACCCGCAAAAATCCCAGATGCCTGAAAGTCAGACACACCTTAAATTCCACCGCTAGAGTGCAGCACGTCTACACTCGGTTAGTACATTAGCAGCGAATGGATGCTACTTGTTGCCTTTTTGAGGACACATTCGCTTATCACAGTAATCGCTTATCGCTTTCACGAATGGGTCGTCTGTTTCCATCACCTGCAAAGATCGTGTTTCAGCAGGATGTGTCGTAGTGGAAGGACTGTGAGAGTGTTGCTATTTACTGGAGTGGTAACTAAAGAACAGTAGTAGGATATGCGGTTACCGAGAAATCCTATTAGGTTGGACGGGAAGTTCTGGGACACCTTGTGAGAAAAATTCAATTTATTTTAATTTTATTCACATGTAACTTCAGTCACCAAAGTGGATCTTCTTCAACGGGGATCTTCTTCAACGGCAGCTGTCAGGGCGTCGACATCGAAGACCGGAGGACGTCCTGAGCGTGGTTCATCTTCTAGCGTTGTCTGTCCTTCACCGAAACGCTGATACCACCGAATCACCGTAGACTTCGAAGTGGTGTTCGCACCCATCGAGTGGTTGATTCTGTCGGCCGCCAGGCGCGCAGAACTACCAAGGCGGTACTCATGAAGAATCAGCAGTCGAAGACCTTCTCGCGAAATAGGCTCAGATTCGCCGCTTGTCGAAGCCATAGTGGTGATAACCAGACTAGTGAAGAGTCCTTCACACTCCATCTATATACCCTTACCATGGACTGTCCCACAATTCTTTACAGGTTTCTACAGGAAAAAACAAAAAGTGTCCCAGAACTTCCCGTCCAACCTAATAGAAGAAGTCACTCACATGGAATCTAGGAGTCTAAGAAGACTATCTGTGGCAAAATCCTTGTCAACTGTTAAGGCTGACGACTTTGAATGACAGATCCCGCCTCATACTCGGACTGACGGCGGGTTGACTTCGCCGAAGAGTGACTGAAGTGTAGAGTAATGAGCATGATAGCAAAATGATACGTATCGTTTCTTATTGAAGCCATGTTTATCGAAATGACGTGGTGCTTAAAGGAATCGTCCGCGGAAAATGAGTTTTTGTTTTACCCATATATTTATGTTGTATTTGCCTACATCATGCAAAATTTTGCGTAAAAAAATGTGAATCTGGCTGAGATACAGCACCACAAAGGGCGGTCCCAGTGGGCGGGGCCTCCGTGTAAAAGCCTCGCACCGCGTCGGAGACGCATTGTAGGAACAGAAGGTTACGTAAACAGTCCCACTCTCCGTTCCCAACGGCGGCGGAAGACGGGACGAGGCTTTTATACGGAGGCTCCGCCCACTGGGGCCGCACTTTTTGGTACTGTATCTCAGCCAGATTCATATTTTTTCGCGTGAAATTTTGCATGAGGCCAACATTAGGCAAATACAACGTGAATATATGGGTAACACAAAAACTCATTTTACGTGGACGATTCCTTTAACATGTTAGCTGTAGTGGTGAAAACGGCCACGGTCAGTATCAAAGATTGGGATGAATGATGCAACCGAGTAGCATACGACGACAGCGAGGATCCCAACTTTCTTAGAAGGGTAGGTGAGAAGCTTTTCGACGTGTTGCGGTTAGATAGGGATAGAGATTATGGACTATGGAAGGGAGCAAGTGAGAACATGACCCGGGCTGAGAACTGAACCATCCTCTTTTCCCAGGTGAGAGCACGACTAGCATTCTGGCGCCGCATCTCATACAAAAACAGTGTCGCAGTTGTTGAATGATGCATGCAGATTTTACTTTGCTTCGCTTTTACTAATCAGATATCTCGTGCATTGCTGGACGTTTGAAATGGTCGCAATATTTCTCAGGAGGTTCAAACCTAGCATTTGGAAAGAAGAAGCATTTTTGAACCCATCTCCCAAGCGCCGTGGCAGGTGACTTCTATCCGCTTTCCCCACCTTGAAGTTTCCCTGATGGATGCTACTTTGATGGTGCACCATATGCGGTTTTATTACAGACTGCATCGTATCCTCTGAGAGCAAACTGGAGGCCTATGAGCCGTGTGGCGGGCGATCTTTTAGTTTCAACCGAAGACGTTCCACGTCACATCATAATGAAGAACACTAAATGAATATTTGTAGGATTAACATCTTTTATTCGTACCTGAATCAGTGCACGCGTGGAAGGTGTTCACTACACGACAAGAAGAACAGTTGCAAGGCTTCCCATTTCCGACAGAATGCCGTGGGAATAGCTGAATCGACCCATTCCATGAGCTCTTATACTGCTGCGGTCAAATCATGTTTCGAAGGCTCGTTCAAATGAGAAAGTTTGGCAGCGCACTGTAGAGATGATGAAAAATAACCGATTGCGGGTCAACGATTTTGGATACCACGCCTTCATTGTAAACAGCACACCTAAACGTACACCGACACAGTATAGCATATCTAATGGGGTTACGGTTGGAGCACACGGTCGGTAGGACCGCCATCACAAGCGGTCGCAATGCCCATCTCTTTGAAAGAGTGTTTTCTCTGACAGTTCGCACTAGACATATTCAGGTGTATACAGTTACACGAATGCTGAAATGAGAAGTTGACTCTACTGAATTGGATCTTTCCTGAGGTGTGAGAGCTTTATTTTGAATTTCTCTCAATTTGAAAATCACCTTCCTAAAAATAACCCTGGTAGCATCACCCAGTCATAAATACAGCAGAATAGACTTGTACGGAGGATAGGATTCATATGAACAAATTGTCCGAGCAACGGAAGATGGCACAGTGGCAAAAGCCTCAGCCTTTCACAGGCTCGCAGGCCCCGGTAGAGATCCATGCGTACCAATCTACATTTTCTTTGATGCCTTGATCGCTCTGTTTTCGCAGAAAACAGTCAAAGCAGTTAATTGTCGAAGTAAAACCCCGCAAACCAGCCGTTAGGGATAGGAGTATTAAATGGCGTACGTTTATGCACGAAATCGTGGGGACATTCTCATAGTAGCTCCTAAAAAAGCCTGATCTTTTAGATGGAAATAGCAGCTCATAGACGTCAGCTAGCAGTAGAAAAAGTTGTCATATTTTGTTCTTATATTGGGAAATTTATGTTTGCCAATAGAACTCTTGAAGAGGAGATCATTCCTGCTCCCAGTAACGTGTCTCTTCCCAGACAGCTTTGATTCAATGTCAACCTTGTAATCAAGCTGGCATGAAAACATTTTTCCCAGTCCGCTTTTAACAAGCAATTGTCAGAATACCACTCCTAAAATAAATTTGATGTGAGTGCCCAATTTCATCTGGATGACACTTTCCGAAGTGCCGGCCGACAAAGTTCGGCGTCCGAGTTGATGGCCACGATGAGTCTATGAGCATAGAGACGACGTCAACATTTGCGCGAGACTTTGCACTGCACTTTGCCCGCAGAAACTTTTCATAAATTGCTCGATGAAGATTTGAAGAAATTGCTCTTCTTCCAATCTTTCGGGTTCTACTTCACGGCAAAGGAAATTTTCGTTCTTTCGTGTTTTTATTCACGCACTGAATCTAGTAGTTATTTGAAGACAGAGATAAAGGCGTTGTGGGTAATGAGAACACCAAAACTCGGTCGCGCAAATGAAAGCTGGGTGTCTGAGAAGACTCTATGTGGCGAAATTTCCGAAGCAAAGAATGTTACCTGGCTTTATGAAAATCATCTTCCTCATCAGCTGACACTTGTTTCATCTCAAACCCGCCCCTTTTTTGGCCTGAACCGCCCCTTTGAGAATAAACAGCGCTAAGAGGGTCTAATTTCCCGGGTTTTTGACCGATTCATTTCGCTGTTTCCTCACTTTCATGTTATTGAGTACTTCGACCTTCATATTTGATGATACTTCCATATTCGGCCTTAATTATCCCTATCACTGTCTTCAAGAGAAATTAGAATCATGAAATTCTCGTGAAGCTTCCCTTTACCTTCGACCCGAGAGTGTTTCGTAAAAATACCAATACCATGTGCACTGCCAGCTAACAACCCTCCACTCGTGTAAGTTTTTTACAATCCCATAACAAGCGCCATGTGTTCAGTGGATGTCCTTTATAACTATCAAATCCTGGGTCCACACAGATCCGTTACAGTCATATGAGGCAAATTTCCTATAACAGTCGGCACCGATTTCGAAATGCGAGTTTTAGTATCCATTTGTGTGACAAGCACTCTATGCTCACTGTGTTCGTACGTGCGTATGTGTGATACGTCCGTTTGTTCATGAAAGTGCACTCACAGCATAATACATTTATAAGTAGACCAGTAACACGGACAAGCAGTCAGCCTCCATTCATGCAGCTCTGCTATTTTCTGTTGCTCATACTAGCGTATTCGCTTACGGTGGTACAAGGACAGGCAAGTTGGTAGCGCTCATGATATGAATGCTTAATACCTAGATAAATGTCTCTGAAAAAATTAACGGCGGAAACGCATCAAGCAGTGGTGAGGAAGGGGCTCTATTTTTTAGATTTTCTGGCTATTCAATTTCGTTTTTCTTCACCGTCGTACTACTGATCATATCGCCCGTCATAATCACCACTTTTTTCAAATTCCGTTTGAATTTTCCCTATCACTGCCTTTTAACACCTTCAGTGGAATAGGAAGATGATGTGAAATATCTTCGAAATATTTTACGTCAAATCTTAGGAGAGCCATAGTTTGTGGCTAAGAAGCGAGTAGTTGTTTCGTCCCAGTATCATAACTTTGTCTCACTCCCAAAGTTAACCTTATTGTTGAAGACCGAACTCATTTACTCCACGACTGATCGATCCCTTTCAGGACGGTCAGCGTACTCGTCCCCCTCTTAGGAGACAGAATGCTAACATGTTCAGCAATGGGACAATATACCTCCCAGAAGAATGAGATGACGCGACATGAACCAGCTCAATTCGGAGAGCAACACTTCCGCGAAACTATTTCGGATACATTTGTGTGGTTAGTAAACGTTTTTGACAAAGTGCACTTCAGACATGAAATAATCAAAAGTTTATATCATTAGCGAAATTCGGCTGCCTATTTTCACAACAATAATATTTGTTATTAGTGATATTGGAGTGGGAGATGGGCTCAGCCGATGAGCATCTGATATTGGAGTTGCATACCACATTAGCGCTCGACCAGATCAACCATCAGCATAGCACTATTACTTTGCATGTTACCTCTCACGGAACCCTGCGGAATCGGTGGGTGTATATCGCTAGGACAGAAACGTCGCGTGGCCGTGTTCGGCACGCGACGGGATGGTGCGAGCTATGCGCGCCGTATTAGTTGAGTCCTGAAGCGATTACGCATAGAATAAGGCGTAGAGCATTGTCATCGCTTCAAGACCCATCCAATACGGCGCGCATAGCTCGCACCATCCCTTCGCGTGCCGAACACGGCCACGCGACGGTTCTGTCCTAGCGATATACACCCCGGAATCGGTTAGTTGATACCAGACTCGTGAGGATAAAATCACTAAATTGCACATTGGCTTGTCCCGGAAGCCATTGTGTAGGCCACAAGATTTGGATTCATGAGCCCCACTATAATTCTTAGTAAAAATAAAATGTGCGACGCACTCCGTAGAAGGGATCGATCCACACAAGAAATTATACCTTATGGTTCTTATAGGTGACTGATAACTTGGCCATTCTTTTGGTCTAGCTTGTCACAGTTGTTTCCTTGAACAGAAACAAGTTGTAGTAGATCTAGGGTAAAAGGTCGAAAGCTCTCAATATATACCTTAGCTATCGAAACAGGATTTTATCGAAACAGGATTTGATAGTGATAAAGGACATCCACTGAACACATGGCGCTTGTAATGGGATTGTAAAAAACGTACACGTGTGCAGGGTTGTTAGCTGGCAGTGAACATGGTATTGATATTTACGAAACACTTTCGGTTCGAAAGTGAAGGGAAACTTCACGAGAATTTCATGATTCTAATTTCTCTTGAAGACAGTGATAGGGATAATTAAGGCCGAATGTGGAAGGATCATCAAATATGAAGGTCGAAGTACTCAATAACATGAAAGAGAGGAAACAGCGAAATGAATCGGTCAAAAACCCGGGAAATCAGACCCTCTTAGCGCTGTTTATTCTCAAAAGGGGCGGGTCGGGCCAAAAAAGGGCGTGTTTGAGATGAAACAAGTGTCAGCTGATGAGGAAGATGATTTTCATAAAGCCAGGTAACATTCCTTGTTTTGGAAATTTCGCCACATAGAGTCTTCTAAGACACCCAGCTTTCATTTGCGCGACCGAGTTCTGGTGTTCTCATTACCCACAACACCTTTATCTCTGTCTTTAAATAACTACTAGATTCAGTGCGTGAATAAAAACACGAAAGAACTGGAAAATTTCCATTGCTGTGAAGCAGAACCCGAAAGATCGGAAGAAGAGCAGTTCCTTCAAATTTTCATCGAGCAATTTATGTAGAGTTGTCTGCGGGCAAAGTGCAGTGCAAAGACTCGCGCAAATGCTGACGTCGTCTCTATGCTCATAGAATCATCGTGGCCATCAACTTGGACGCCAAACTTTGTCGGCCGTCACTTTGAAGAGTGTCAGCCAGATGAAATTGGGCACTCACATTATAAAAACATTATAAGGCAGATATCAACAAAATACGCTGTTATAATTCGATGTAAACAAGCGAGTGCAACTTACATTCAGTTCACTAGAGGTTCGTTGGCGGGATCATTTTCATTAGGACAAAAAGCCGTTTTAGTCATCCATTGCGACAAAGAGCCATGAGCGAATACAGACCATGATGTGACCCTTTTTACTCCGGGTTTCTCTTCTGATTATCGCTTTCAACCTGGAATATTTGATTCGAAACAATCTTTCCTTTCTATCTTCTTATTTTTCCCGACTCGTCCCGCTCCCTTTAGTTTCTTGGGACGCTATTCCTCCCGTTCTTAAGAAGGTGACGGGGATTCTCCGAGCGTCTGGGACCGTCTGGAAAACAACAACTGATATCTTTAAATACTTGATAAAGTGTCTGTCGATATTGGGTGACGGTTGGGACGCACGGTCAGTGAGGTCAGAATGTCACGCGGTGGCTACGTCGGGTGACGGTCGGGACACACGAATCTAGGCCGTGACCCTGGGACAGCCTGTGGCCTTTGCCCTGCGACATGAATAATCAGACAATTTGACCATATAACGGAACAGACTTGCAAGGAGCACACGATTTACATGAACAAATTGTCTGAATTATTTAAGGCTTAGGTCAAAGACCACAGGCTGTTACAGGGTCACGGCCTAGATTCGTGTGTCCCAACCTCCACCCGGCTACGTCCATCCGCACGCTGCTGCCAAAGCTCTTCCACTGAAAAGGCTGGTGGAGCCTAGACGGCGAAGGACGTGCACCCACGAACCATTTGCGAAGCGTCGCCGCGCGCGGTGACAGAACCTCGGGCCGATGTCAAGATTCGTGTGTCCCAGCATACACCCGTCTATATTTGAAGGAATCATCCACGGAAAAATGAGTTTCTTTATTATCCATATGTTGTATTTGCCTAATATGGGCCGCATGCGAAGTTCCACGCGAAAAACTGAGAATTCGGCTGAGATGCTCCTCAAATTCTCGGCTGAGTGGGCGGAGCCTCAGAGTAAAAGCGCCGTCCTGTCTTCCGCTGCGGTTGAGAACGGAGAGGGGGACTGCTTACGTTATTTTCTGCTCCTACATTACGTCTCTGACTAAGGCGGACGATGGGGGGGGGGGGCACCTGCTCTGAGGCAACTGGCCGGGACTTTGTGGTGCTTTATCTCAGCCGGATTCACATTTTTTCGCAGCATCATTCATCTAGTAATGGCTTGTTGAATAATCATGCGCTTTTCCCTTAACCATCCGCGACTTCGGAATAAGTCACTACGATGCACGATGCGTTGCATTCTTCAGTGCGTGACAAATGTTACTGACACATTAATTTTTTCAAAAAAAAATATAACAAGAGGAAGAAAAGGTCTCGTACTGGATTCAAGCCGGCATTTCATGCTTCCGGGCATATGTGTTAATTCATTACACTACCGACACCCCTTTCAACTTAAAGACAGTGATAGGGGTATTCTCGAATGTGGAAGGATCATTGAATATGAAGGTCGAGGTGCTCAATAGTGCGGAAGTGAAGAAATTACCGAATGAAACGGTCAAAAACCAACCAAATTATACCCACTTCCCCGTCTATTCGCAAAAGGGGCGGGTCGCTCTGATAAAAGGGGCTGGCGGCCATAAAAGGCGCATTCGCCTGCCAACATTCTTGTGGATGGAACTGCAATGCGCGGAGAATCCCGCAGAAGGAATTGATTGACGCCAGAAGTCTTTTCTTCTATCCCTCATCAAAGCACCTCATCAAAGCCTCTTGTTCCGTGGCGGTTTCTAAAAATTGTCCATTCAGTCTAAAATACGTCCTAGCAAAAGCATTTGTTGATTCCACGACAAATCGATATAGTTCCGCTGACATGGTGCGCTCATAAATTCCAATACTTCTCGGTGGAGGTAGTCGTTGGGCAGGGTGTTGATTGTTTTTATCCATGAAAAAGACGGGGATTGTCCTGTAATCCTTTTTCCGTATGCCAGCCGTTCTCGTTAGGTTTGTTTTTTTTTTCGTTCGCGATTATATCATCCTGAAAAAGACCGATTTTTGCGTCTAAAGAACTAAATATTGAGTGCTGTGAGCGGTATCGGATGTTCTGGAGCTTCAAAGACGAGATTAAGGGTAATTCTCAGAGGGAATTTTCAAAAATTTCTTATGTATCTACACATTTTGCTATCAGACCAACCTGATGAAACGCTGCAGTCAAAATGCCAGTCAATGTGGCAAATGGCTTGAAAGGATACGAATGGAATTCTGGACTTCATCAATATACCCTTATTGAATCAGAACCCCGATCACATTCCTGAGGAGACCTCTCGCGACATCACACTAAGAACAAGTGGAGAGCGGGTCGCTCGCTCAGGAGGAGGTGGGGGGGTGTTCGCACTGCAAGCCTTCATGAAGGTCATAAAGGGGATAATTCCTTTCACATTGTGCTTTCAGATTGATAAGGACTAGTGCAGCATGGATACTCATCTTGGGTGGTACGAAACATTAGTCTAGACCAAGTGATAGGACCTGATCAGGGCTGCGTGAGATCGTAAAAATGCAACTCCTATCAAATCATTGCCCTTTTTCGCGTTAAACTCAGACCGTTGAAACCCACAGGCGTTATGTAGGAGATGACGAGGACATCAAGAGTGAGTGGGCGATCTTAAGATACCAACTAATAAGAACAGATATGAGATGATAGAAAGTACGCATGACGATGTTGTTTGTAGTCCGAGTTGATGGTCACGATGATTCTACGAGCATAGAGACGACGTCAACATTTGCGCGCGACCTTGCTCTGCATTCTGTCCGCCGACCAGGGCACTCCTCCCAGGTGTCGAGGAAGACGGCCGTTTCAGTACGACCCCCCCCCTCTTTGGGTTCCCAAATACGATCCCCTCTTCGACAGCTCAGCTAGGTTCTATAGTCTCATTGCTGGGTATCTCATCGCTGTGTTTTTGTGTGTTTGTACTGATTGCCCTCTGCAAATAAAGTTTTTCAAGTTTCAGTTTATTCATTCTTCATCTCTGGTCATCGAAATCAACCGATATTCATAAAATATTGAAGTCATTCAACAAAAAGCACATTTTATTCGATATGTGTAATACGTTGTGGCTACTTTTCCGAACTGCTTTTCCGCTTCACTTGACGTGCGGATGCAGTGCTTCTGAAAAAACACATACGTTTACACTACTGAGCTTCAATGAGCATAACGAAACGAAAACCTAAATTTAAATAAAAAGCAGGTAAGATCCTTTAAAAAATCGGGAAGATAATACTGATCGGAAACCTATTTTCCGATCAGTTTTCAGCCACACTTGACGTGCGGAAGCGACCCTCATGAAAAAGCACTTAAAAGAAACATGAACAACACTCAAACATAACAGAGCACATAAGCAAAACGAAAAACTAAGAAAGGCAGGTAATATACATCATAAGAGCTGAAATAAAAGCCAGTGCAGTCCACGTGCGAGCGTCGATCCTGAAAAAAAAAGCACATAAAAGAAACATAAAAAACGTTCAAACATAAACATCACGTGAAGGCCGAATGTGGAAAGATCATCAAATATGAAGGTCGAGAAGCTCAATAACACGAAAGTGAGGAAAGAGCGGGATGAACCGGTCAAAAACACGGGAAATCAGACCCTCTTTTCGCTGTTCATTCTCAAAAGGAGCGGGTCGGGCCAAAAAAGGGCGGGTTTGGAGTAAAACAAGTGGCAGCTAATGAGGAAGACGACTTTTATGAAGTCAGGTGTCATTCTTTGCTCCGGAAATTTTGCCACATAGAGTCTTCTCAAACCCCCGCTTTCATTTGCGCGACCGAATTTCGGAGTTTTCATTACGCACATTACAGAAAATGAAAGCGGGGGGTCAGAGAAGACTTTATGTGGCAAAATTTCCGGAGCAAAGAATGCTACCTGGCTTTATGAAAGTCGTCTTCCTCATTAGCTGCCACTTGTTTTACCCCAAACCCGCCCTTTTTTGGCCCGACCCGCCTCTTTCGAGAATAAACAGCAGGAAAAGGGTCTGATTTTTCAGATATTTGGCCGATTCATACCGCTCTTTCCTCACTTTCGTGTTATTGAGCACCTCGACCTTCATATTCGATGATCCTTCCATATTCGACCTTAATTATTACTATCACTGTCTTCAAGAGGAATTAAAATCATGGAATTCACGTGAAGCTTCCCTTTGCTTTTGAACCGAGAATGTTTCGTAAAAACATCAATACCATGTTCACTATAAGGGCCCTCCACTCGTAAAAGTTTATTGCAATCCCATAACTGTTTGTATAAAAAACGCCATGTGTTCACTGAATATCCTTCATCCCAATCAAATCCTGGGTCCACATGGAACTGCTACAGTCACATGAGGCGAATGCTCTTGAAAAAAGCGGCACCAACTTCAAAGTACAAACTGTAGGATCCATTTGTGTGGCAGACACTCTATGTTCACTGTGTTCGTACGTGCGTATGTGTGTATGTATGTTCGTTTGTTCATGAAAGTGCACTCACAGCATAATACATTTATAAGTGGACCAGTAACACGGACAAGCAGTCAGTCTCCATTCATGCAGCTCTGCTATTTCCTGTTGCTCATCCTAGCGTATTCGCTTACGGTGGTACAAGGACAGGTAAGTTGGTAGCGCTCATGTTCTGAATGCTCAATGCCTAGAGAAACGTCCCTGGAAAAATCAACGGCGGAAGCGTTAAGCTTGATGAAATTGTTTAGGCTCCTCCAAGAAAATTGCGCATTTCTTTCGCATCACTCCAAGCAGTACATATGCCTTCATCTCCCTGGTATTTTCTCGATTCTTCTGGTTACAAAGCCGATAAATGGGCATGCAAGAATTTTGTGACATTTCTTTGAAGACAGTGATAGGGGTAATGTGGATGATATGGAATTCCAAAAAGAATTCTTTCAGTGGAAAATTACGGATCTGGAAGGCCTTTGCATGGCGAAACCCCGCCGGAAGGCGGCCCCTTTAGCTGTGGCGGAGGTGGTTCTTAAACAGAGCATAGGATACTTTTTTCTATTCAGTTGATTACCTTTCTTAGTGGTTTTGATTTTTGCTGCTCACCCGTAGAGTTCGCGAGTTATTCTTTTCTATTCTTCTTTACTTTTTCATTACTTCTCACTTAATGTCTTCGCTCGTCTGTAGTTAACGATGGGATGCCTTTAAAGTTTTTTGTATTGTTTCTTCGCCGTTTTTGCGCATTGATTACTTGGCTACATGCCAATGACAGAGCCGGCAGGGCTACCCACCTCTTGACGGGATGGTCGTCCACGTCGAGAATCAGCGGTGAGGAAGGGGTTCTATTTTTCGAGTTTCTGGTTATTCACTTTCGTTTTTTTCACCGTCGTACTACTGACCATATCACCCGTTCCCTACCACTGCCTTTAAACACCTTAAGGTGGATAGGAAGATAATGTAAAATACCTTCAAAATATCTTTCGACAAATCTGAGGGGAGCCCTAGGTAGCGTTTAAGAAGCCTATTAACTGTTTCGTCCCAGTATCATAACTTTGTCCCACCTCCAAAGCTAACGTTATTGTTGAAGACCAAACTCATTTAATCCACGACTAATCGATCCCTTTCAGAACGGTCAGCGTACCCGTCCCCCTCTTAGGAAACAGGATGCTTTCATAATTAAAAATGGAACAATATACTATCTAAAAGGAGGCAATGAGACGACGCGACACGAACATGCTCAATTCTGAGGGAGAGCTACACCATCGTAGAACATTCGAATCCAATTGTGAAGTGTGAACGTTATTGACAAGGTGCACTTGGACATGAAAAAATCAAAATGTGTTCATATCAATAGCGAAACTTGGTCGCCTATTTTCACAACAATAATATATGTTATTAGTGATATTGGAGTGGGAAATGTGTTCAGCCGATGAGCATCTAATATTGGAGTTGCATATCACATCAGTGCTCGACCAGGCCAACCATTAAATAGCACTATTACTTTGCATGTTACCTGTCGCATGTCACAAGTTGCTGCGGAATCACTCGATACCAGATTCGTTAGAGAGGATAAAATCACCAATTCGCTCATAAGCTGGTCCGGAAGTTATTATGTAGGCCACAAGATTTGGATAAATGAACCCCAGTGTAATTTTGAGTAAAACTGAAATGCGCGACGTACTCCGCAGAGGGGACTGATTCACACAAGAAGTTTATACTTTGTGGTTCTTATAGGTGGTTGATAACTTGATCATTTTTTTGGTCTAACTTTCACGACGAAATGATCATGTAACCTTTCGGCTTGAGTTATAATACTGTGTAGTAAGCGTTACGTCGAACATCGTCATGCGTACTTTCTATCATCTCATATCTGCTCTTATTAGTTGGTATCTCAAGATCGCTCACTCACTCTTGATGACCTCGTCATCTCCTACATAACGCCTGTGGATTTCAACGGTCTGATATTAACGCGAAAAATGGCAATGATTTGATAAGAGTTGCATTTTTACGATCTCACGCAGCCCTAATCAAGTACTATCACTTGATCTAGACACCACTAATGTTTCGTACCACCCAAGATGAGTGTCCATGCTGCACTAGTCCTTATCAGCCAGCAGATCACCTCCTATGGATGTCCACCGTCCTCTCCGGAATGATTTGCTGCGATCCTCAAAAAAGTTGAACCGGATTTGATAACACCCGGTTTCTGCACTATCAACCCTTTTTAGCCGCTATCATTTCGATCACCAAATGTTTGCGTGCTGCCTGCATGACAATCAGACACACTAACAACTGTTCTCAGTAAATAAACTATGGTATTTGACCATCTTGTCAGCGCATATTGCCTCGCACGAGAAAGATCGCTGGAAAGTCCCCAGCTGAACCGAAAGCTTTGACGCCGGCTACATGATCCACACATGAACACCGAAATAAATTCAACAGTCGAGGAAACGATAATATACCTAACCTTGACCGAAGTATAATACATCTGAGAGGTGGTCAGAGAAGACAGCTCACTGACTGACCGTAGCAAAAACGGGTTTCACTTACGGACCTTACAACGTATTCTGCTAGGGCTGTGCGACAGCAGAAGCACGTACACCACTGCAAAGTTTTCTACTGCATGCTACTAAAAGATCTCAAGAAATAACAAAGTCTGAGTTCAAAAACGAGGATGCTTCCGGAATTATAAAACAGATGATGAACAACTCAGCTGTCTACAGCACATGTGATTTCACATTGATGACCATGACTTCAGATGCGCCAAGGAATTTTCCGTGTTTTTGATAATCATTTCGTATTATTATTTTACCCAAAAAACAACAATAAGGCGATAACGTATTCGCCATTGCCATCGACAACACTCTGTCACCTCATAGGTAGATCGTTGATTTCTTCCTCTCAAAACTTTGAATCGTGAGAGTCGAAGAAGTCAGCGATTGCCTTTGCAAGCAATATAATCATAGTCATTTTACCGAAATTAACCAAAAAAAGCAATGTTGGGAGTGTTAGACGGATGGGGCAGGACATCACAGCCCCGAGCTCCTGTAACTCGGCTTGGGTACTCTTCACGACGTTATCATGAAAGGGGTGACCGCAGACCTCCTCCGGCTTTTCTCGAACAGCTTCGGCGAGTTGCGTGAGCTGGCGAGTGTATACTGCAGCAGTGAACTGCCTTGCACCAGCACCTCTTGTGAAAGCATTCCTTCCGCGTCCTAGAGGTGCACAGACCTGAGCGTGCCTTGTCTTTCATGTCAATCTCGTCGTTGCTGGAGCTGATGAACCCGCAACGCACGGTCTCGTAGCTCACACATCCCTTCCCCAATGCAGCGTTGATGGAGTCGCAAGTCTCCGTAGCTTTGGTGCTGCGAGACCACTGACAGTAAACGACACCGCGTGTTGGGTCGACACCGCGTGTTGGGTGGGTATCGACTAGGGGCATTGTAGCTCTCTCCACAAAATCTGGTGGGTCAATATGTGTTTTGTTAGGAAGCTCAGAGAACCTTATACCATATTCCTGAACCGCCTAGACCTGCCTGAAGAAAACGAGAGTCATTGTTTTTTTTTTTGGAAAATCCTTTAAGACTTTTGGGACAACCTAGTATAACATCAGGCAGTAATTCGAAATTATAAAGCGAGGGGACTACTTGCACTGTAGACACTCTATTTTCGTGAGGCATACTGAGAGTATAGGTATAGCGCATTGGACAGTTATAAGAACAGGCATCCGGTTTTACGGTTACACTAGTTGATCTGTCTTGCTCTTACTCAATGCAAAGGGGCTAATTTGGTAGCAAACTCAAGCGGAAGCAGGACAACGAGTGTCCAACGTTCTAATAAGGAGCCTTGTGAGACCCTTCTCTTTTCTCCATTCTCAACGTGTTCTCAAAGCTACCCCGTCAGGCATTTTCCAAAAGCACTTGATCCATTTTCCATTAATCGATATAACCAAATTTATGCATAGGGTTGCTTTCATATGTACTCTGCGACGGCAGGAGGCATCTGCGTTCACGGGCAGCGAGGTAGGAGTGGCATGGGTGAGGTTCAGAGACAATGTAGGCAACGAGACAGGTGGCACGGGTGGAGATGCAGAGACACGCAGCCACGCTCTGTCGCCGGCAGCGCAAAGTATGAAGGCGGCTTAGAATCTCACATGGCAGGAGCACATTTCACATTACAGCATTGGTCAATGGCAAACTGGTGTTCGCTTGTATTGATTGGTTCCTTCTTGAAACGCGAGGGAGTATGAATCTACTATCCTACTATTTGGGTAATAGCATTTGAATCGAAAAGAAAAAAAAATTACTGGAAGTGAATACATGGCCGATTCTACACCCGTGTTCCATTCCAGAAAATGTGGAATTCTTGCCCATCGATGATTGCCATCAACGCCTTAGCGCAGAACCATGAATATCTTCCGCATCACTCATCCAGCAATGGCTTGTTAAATGAGCGCTTTTCCCCTCACTAAAGCCTCTTGTTTCGCTCCCTTCCTATAGGAAAATGCTCTGCCGTTCCAAAAATCAGACTAAGCAAGATGAACGACGATTTCCTCAGTAGATGAACGCAGGAAGCAAAACATTCAGTGCCTATGTGTCCCTTTTTTGGGCTTGTCCATTCAGTTTATTACACGCCCCATTAAAAGCATTTATTAATTTCCAATAAATCGATATAGTTCTGCTGAAATGCTGCGCTCACAGATTCAAATAAGTATAAGTCGAGGTAGTCGTTGGACTGCTACTAGTTGTTGATTGATTTATTTTCATGAAATCAGGGATTTCCGTGTTGTTCCTTCTCCGCACCGCATTCCTCCTCGTGAAATTTGAATTATTTGTATGGTCCGTGAGTATGTCTTCCTGAAAAAGTCTGCCATAGACGCCGAAGGATCTAAATTATCAGTACGGTGAGCGGTGTTGGATGTGGAGCTTCAAAGGGGAGATTATGTAATGGTGTTCGGGGAGAAAGTTATGCATTAGCAGATTGCGTATCACCAAGCTGCTGTCCATCCACCCACGAAGGTATTTTGAATTCTTGCCTAATTATCTCACTAATCCTCAGAAGAGGCTCTCAAAATCGTGTGTGTTTCGATCGTTTACATATTTTGCTACCACACCAACCTTGAAGCGCTTCAGTCAAAATGCCACCCAATATGGCAAATGGCTCAAGAGGATACGAGCAGGATACAGGACTTTGTTAATATGTCCCAATTAGAAAAGGAATTCGATCAAACATTTCTGGGAGACCTCCCGCAATATCATACTAAGAACAAGTTGAAAGCGGGTCGGTCCCTTGATATGGGGGGGGGGGTCGCACTGTAAGCCTTCATGAAGGTGAGGTAGAGGATAATTTCTTTCACATTGTGCTTTTAGGTTACGATGACCACTTTTAACTTACCCATTCAGCGTTGACCGCTTCAGTATGGAATCCAATAATCAGAGCAAGACAAATGAGTTAGTAAAGCCGCATGACTCGTCCTTGTAAGTGGACTTTACTGGCCTGTTTATATGGTGCTGGATATGTGCACTTTGTAAACTGACGCGCATACAGCACTTACAGTGCAAATGGTTACCTGATTTGCAAAATTTACTGTTGGTGCGAGATGTTTTTGGTGCGTTCGCATCATTTGGATGTACCGGCCTACACACATAAGCACAGATTTTTTATTAGTATTGAACATCCAATGAACATGTAGTGTTGGCTATACAAACAGATCCCGCATTGTGTCTGGAGATTTTGCTCGTCTGGCTTTTTAAGGAGGTTTTGCTCGTCTGGCTTTTTATGAAACATCCATCCCTCCTTCATTCAACGTTTATCAGTATTGAAAGGGACAATAGATGGCATTTACATTTTGTAAGGGAACTCGTGACACTCAAAGGGGCTTCGTAATTATCAGACATAAAAGTGTTCGCATAAAATATTTCAGGGGTGGTCATCTGATAACTGCTTGTTAAAAGCGAAGTAAGAAAAAAAGTTCTCATACCAGCTCGATTACAAGGATAAGCGTCAAATCAATGCTGTTTGATAAGAGACACGCAACTGGAAGCAAGGCTAACCTCTTTCTCTGAAGAGTTTCCTATTGGCGAACATAAAGTCACCAATACAAGAACAAAATGTGAAATGTGACAACTTTTTCTACCGCTAGCTAACGTCTATGAGCTGCTATTTCCATCTAAAAGATCAGGCATTTTTAGGAGCATTATGAGAATGCCCCCACAATTTCGTGCATAAATGAACGCCATCCAATACTCCTATCCCTAACGGCTGGTTTGCGGGGTTTTACTTCGACAATTAACTGCTTTGGCTGTCTTCTGCGAAAACAGAGCGATCAAAGCAGAGAGGGTATACGTTGGAACATATGGATCTCGATCTGGGCCTGCGACCCTGTAAAAGGTAAGGGCTTTTACAACTGTGATCTTCGGTTATTCGGACAATTTGTTCATATGAGTCCTATGCTCCGTACAAGTCCATCCTGGCTGCATTTATTACTACTGGGTGACCATACTATGATATTATACTTCGGAAGGTGAATATACAGATTGAGAGAAATTTAAAATTAAGTCTCCGCTCTCATATCGTACAGAGGACCCAATTCGGTAAGTCAAATGTCATACACAATTCTCATTTCAGCATTCGTCCAGCTGTATACTCGCTCGTCTACATAAGTCTGGGTGAACTGCTAGAGAGAACTCGTGAAAGAGATGGGCATGGTAACCGCTTGATATGACGGCGCTACCAACGTATGTTCCAAGCGTAACTCCGCTAGATATGTTGCACTTCGTTGTTGTGCTTTTAGAGATGCTGTTTACAATGAAGGCACGGTATCAAACACCACTTATCCACAATCGGTTATTTTCCATCATCTCTACAGTGTGCTGCCGAACTGTTTCATTTGAATGAGCCTTCATATCTCCATCGCGTTAACGTGTAAAACACCGGTAATGAATAATGGACCACTTCGAAAAAAGGTAAGTAAGATTAGGTGAAAATTCCATGAAACGCACGTACTTCAGATGACAAGAAGCGACTTTTGTTTAATTAGTAATGAGTTAAGCTTCGGATACACTCACCTTCTGCGAGTGTATCCGAATTTATCCTTTCTCTGAGCTTAACTTTATACATGAATTGATACAGCTACGCTATCAATCAATACGGTCAGGAGCCTTTCTTGTTCCTTTCTTTCGCATATTCTCAAAACACTTTCACATGTTTACATATATCATCACGCTGATCACTAGAGAATGCTTTTACAGGCTGCTATATGTTGACAATCTTGGTGTGTTTGAAGAATTTGCCACCGTATATAAGGAGAGCTAAGATGGGAGGTGGATTCGTCCTCAATGGGCCTCCACTCAGCATCCCCGTCATCGTCTCAATAACTCGTCCAACAGCCCTTTCCATCAGCTTCAATATCAGCAAGTGTACTCGCAATAAATCGAAGGATTTCTGTACTGTTATTCAACTGCATTAATTTCACTAACTACTAAGCCGCGTGGCAAAGAAGACGTGTAAGAGATGAACCACAATTGGTGCATCGGAAGTCAACCGACAAGGTCGGTTTGCTGAAGTTTCACTCAAAAAACGCAGCGGTTGCTTTCGCACTTCTCTAACCAACCCTCTTTTCTTCAATATCTTGGTCAATAACAGAGATCCCTTCGATCGAACATCGAAAGATTCTTCCAACTTCGATCAATAACTCATCTTGTCTTCTCTCAACATCGAGAGGTTCTTTTAGTCTTCTCTCAACATCGAGAGGTTCTTTTATCCCTGTTGATCAATAACTGGGCTTTCCCCGATCAATAACATAATGCTCCATAGATACCTGCACTTGGGCAGTAAAAACGGGAAGCAATAAGATAAGGGTTCTCACTTCGCTACCTTTCTGAAATGGCACAAAGAAGCGTCTATTGACTACGGCTGTTAATAAGCTGGAAAGTGTGGTCTCCAAGCTTCAGGCCGAAAAGTTAGAAGAGCTTCCCATTGATCCCCAAGCGTTAATTGAGGCCGTGAAAGAAAATGTCAGTCGCTTAGACTAAGGCATCTTTGCTATTGATTTTGCTAGTTCTAAAGCAGAGAAAGAGCTAGCCGACTATGGAGCACTACTTGACAGCCTAGTGGAAAAGGAGGAAAAGGAGATACATGACTCAAAGCCTTTGACCTCGGCCTACCAATCC
The DNA here is from genome assembly GCA_963978905.1 of Trichostrongylus colubriformis. Taxonomy (NCBI): domain Eukaryota; kingdom Metazoa; phylum Nematoda; class Chromadorea; order Rhabditida; family Trichostrongylidae; genus Trichostrongylus; species Trichostrongylus colubriformis. The sequence goes on from OZ022257.1 coordinate 6,438,901, forward strand.
AGGCGCGCCGTCAAGTCTTAGTTGCATGCACTTCAACTACAAATACGGCAATCGTCTCCAATAGCAACCCTGTTGCATGGAACCCCACAGCCCAAGCCCTTGGAATTACCACCTTTACCTATTCCTATAGTCGGAAGAAATTCATGGTAGTGGGATAATTCCTGGAGAACCTGTGGGAAAACCTGATGTATTGTCAGGGCTATCACTCACCTAGTTATTGCGTTGAACTCGTAACTCCGCAAGAGCGCGCTCGGCATTTACGCAATAATCAGCTGTGCATGATTTGTGCATCCGCGGTACACAGCACATCCAATTGCAAAGGCAAACTTTGCTTCAAGTGTAACGGTCCACACCATACCTCGTGCTGTTTCAAGCGATTCGGTAGCAATAAAATCCCATTCTCAAGCAATAATTCGGAAATAAAGAGGTCTTCCGTTACCCCCTCAAGCAAAACTTCAGGGAAAACTAATGAGAGGAGACAAGGGTTCGCGAACGACCCATACTAAGACCAGGACGACTCTATTGACGGTTCGGGAGGTACCCCTTCCAGCGATGGAAGTGTCAACAATAACCCTGAGGAAAACGCGCTTCAGTCTCAATCGGTACTTAGCGCTCACGCGTCAATGCAATCACACCTGCCCACGGGAGAACTTACTTTCTTCATTCCTGAAACCGAGTCATTCAGTAAGACTGATGTTTTGCTGGATACAGGTTTCCAATTGTCCTTTATAGATCAATCATTGGCAGAGCGTCTAAGGTTATCATTGGTACGAGGGAAGAACATTCTGCTAAGAAACTTTGGTTCAAGCGAGCCTCAAGCGAAGTTGTGCAAGGTAGTCGCTATGAAAGTGGACAAGGAGGAAAATCTCCTTCACTAGAGCTCTCAACCCATGACGTCCTGATTATGTCTTACACAGCACCTTAAGTGTCACAAGAAGATCCCGAATTTATCAGTTTGCTCCAACTGCAGCTCACTCGGGTAAAGGACAGAGAACGGGTTAGTCCTCCTATTCTTCTGGGGTGTGACCAGCTGTGGCCATTTATGCGGCATGATGCTCCACCAATACCATTACCTTCGAGATACCATTACCTTCAGGTAAATCTATAGCGATAAAATCTCAGACATTTCATATAACCCAGTCCGCCCACAATAGACCCGAGCACTGGGAAAAATATTGGGCTATGGAGGCAAACCAGGCATACCCCTCACTAGGACAACACTGAAATTACAGAAGAAGATAAGGACCAATGGGAAAAATTTTGACCCTGGATGCCGCAAGCACACGAATTCACATGGTCGGAAAAGGAGGACAAGGCCATACACAAAATTCAACGAAACAGTACAAAGAGGTGGGGACGGGTACCCTGTCCGACTCCCTTGGAGAGAACAGTGTCCCAAACTTCCCGATAAAAGGGCCCTTGCTCATAAACGACTAGTGAATGTGTGGGCTACAATAAGTAAGAACAGCGATCTACTCGAGCAGTACAATAACATTTTTCAAGAGCAATTGCGTCAGAGAATAATAGAGCCAGTTAATGAGTCCGAACTAGCCTGGAGAGATCATCTGCACTATATACCCCATCAACCGGTGATCACTACCCAAAAGTCACGACCTCGGCCCATTATAAAGGCTGCCCATCCCTGAACGATGTTCTCTATTAAAGTTTTGTAACTCCCATCACTTTACGGGTTACTTCTGCGGTTCCGAATTAGAAAAATAGCAGTAACCGCTGATGTGGAAAAAGCCTCTCTCCAGATCCACCTTCAGGAACAGGAAAGGGATTCCATGAGACCAGTTGGGCTGGCGCACACTACTGCGCGCATCAAACAGGGGAGCACGCAAAATGTGCTTGATCGATATCGATTGATATGGAGGTAGGATGGAACTCACGGAATTTTGTCTTCTTTTTCCGTTTTCTGCGGGGAGCTATTTAGCAAACCATTTGAATGATGGTACCCAACAATCGATATCGATCAAGGTCATTTTGCGTGCTCCCCTGTTTGATGCGCGCAGTAGTGTGCGCCAGCCCAACTGGTGTTGCTTGATGGCATGTGATATTCGAGCTATGATGGTTTTATTCTGAGTCATAGAGGAAGTGTAGAGCTCAAGTTTACGTGTCAGTATGAACCGTGCACCATAACGAAGTACAACGCTTATTATTTAGTAGACGTGATTTTTTACGAAGCTCACAGGTAACGTTCTGGGAACGAAAGGACTTTTTCCGGAAGCTCATTTTGCATGTTCCTCTGTGTGGTGCATGCCGCATAGTACTCCATTATAAATACAACAACAGAACAAATACGTATCACTATTCGGAATCGCATGCAGTTAAACGGTCGAAATATCGTATTACAACTTATTTCGGGGTAGGAAGCATGTCACTGTTAAGCCTACAGGGTGAAGTCTTGCTTGTCGATAATTAATTATTTATTACTTAATATGGCACCGCTATGGAAGACCACCATTCTTCAGAGGTCTAGATCTAACGATCAAAGTAAGCGGATCAATGAAATGTGTCATCACTTAATCCTTCGGCTGGAAGGGTCACTATTAAAAGTTTAGATAGTTTAGGATCGACAGTTCTGGATTCAACCGCATCAACTGGTAACAATTTGCCCATTTGCTAAGCATCTATTTCCTAGATATTTGTGGTTGACCCATATGCAGTTATGGATGCCTATGGTTTTTGTAAAAATGCACATCAATTGGAATTTTACATAGTCTGGCGGTCGATACCCAGTATTGTTGCTGGCATCGCATGAGAGAATGAATCACTTGCTTTGCTATCACGAATCCAAATCGTGTCTTGATCATACATGTAGATCGCAGTATCAAAAGGCATGCACTATTATTTGGAAGGCTGGGCTATTTAGCGGTCTATACATCGGCAGCAGATGTCAGAACATAGACAAAATATGTTCACCCATTGGTACTGAGCATCAGACGCTTTTACTATAGCAGTCTTATAGTAGTAGTAAGCGGTGTGCCGGATTTTATCCCTTTCCCATTTCCTGATGACTCTTATCAGCCCCTGTAATCCGCAATCAGTTTCGAAAAGTCACCATCAAGGTCCCCGTACCCTGTAATAGGTGTGAGTGTGAACGCCAGAAGAGCCAAACCTATTTGGCGACATTAGCTTTTTAACCTCCTTATCGTATCTTATCAACCGTTATCATTTTGGATCACCCACTACTGATGTGCCCGTCCCCCCCTCAAAACACGTATAAGTGTCGGCACTCTAGGATCAACCCGAAAGGTGAGACGGATTTGACGACATTTGCCTTTTGACCTCCTTATCGTATCTTATCAACCGTTACCAATTTGGATCACCCACCACTGATGTGCCCGTCCCCCCCCCCTCAAAACACGTATAAGAGTCGGCACTCTGAGATCAACCCGAGAGGTGAGACGGATTCAACGACATTTGCCTTGTGGCGTTCCTTATCGAAACTTATCAACCGCTATCAGTTCGGATCACCCATCATTGATGTGCCCGTTCCACCCCTCAAAGCACCTGTGAGTGTCGGCACTCTAGGATCAACCCGAAAGGTGAGACGGATTCAACGACATTTGCCTTGTGACGCTCCTTATCGAAACTTATCAACCGCTATCAGTTCGGATCACCCATTATTGATGTGCCCGTTCCACCCCTCAAAACACCTGTGAGTGTCGGCACTCTGAGATCAACCCGAAAGGTGAGACGGATTCAACGACATTTGCCTTGTGGCGTTCCTTATCGAAACTTATCAACCGCTATCAGTTCGGATCACCCATCATTGATGTGCCCGTTCCACCCCTCAAAGCACCTGTGAGTGTCGGCACTCTAGGATCAACCCGAAAGGTGAGACGGATTCAACGACATTTGCCTTGTGGCGTTCCTTATCGAAACTTATCAACCGCTATCAGTTCGGATCACCCATCATTGATGTGCCCGTTCCACCCCTCAAAGCACCTGTGAGTGTCGGCACTCTAGGATCAACCCGAAAGGTGAGACGGATTCAACGACATTTGCCTTGTGACGCTCCTTATCGAAACTTATCAACCGCTATCAGTTCGGATCACCCACCGTTGATGTGCCCGTTCCACCCCTCAAAGCACCTGTGAGTGTCGGCACTCTAGGATCAACCCGAAAGGTGAGACGGGTTCAACGACATTTGCCTTGTGACGCTCCTTATCGAATCTTATCAAGCGCTATCAGTTTGGATCACCCACCGTTGATGTGCCCGTTCCACCCCTCAAAACACCTGTGAGTGTCGGCACTCTAGGATCAACCCGAAAAGTGAGACGGATTTAACGACATTTGCCTTGTGACGCTTCTTATCGAATCTTATCAACCGCTATCAATCCGGATCACCCATTATTGATGTGCCCGTTCCACCCCTCAAAACACCTGTGAGTGTAGGCACTCTAGGATCAACCCGAAAAGTGAGACGGATTCAACGACATTTGCCTTGTGACGCTCCTTATCGAGTCTTATCAACCGCTATCAATTCGGATCACCCATTATTGATGTGCCCAACGCACCCCTCAAAACGCCTATGAGTGTCGGCACTCTAGGATCAACCCGAAAAGTGAGACGGATTTAACGACATTTGCCTTGTGACGCTCCTTATCGAGTCTTATCAACCGCTATCAATTCGGATCACCCATCATTGATGTGCCCGTCCCACCTCTCAAAACACCTGTGAGTCTCGGCACTCAGGGATTGACACGAAAGGTGAAACGAATTTGGCAACATACGACTTTCAAGGCTCCTTATCAGCCCTTATCAGCTGCTATCACTTTTGGTCCATCACCGTTCTGGTCCCCTCACCACCCCCTATATCACTTGTAAATTTCAGGGTCCCAGCTTTGTTGCGACGCGAGATATGAATTTCCGGTCAAACAGACACACACACACACATACACACACACAGACACACCAACAGACACACTTAGCCGATTATATAAAGTAGGATGTTTCTAGCTATATAATCACAAGTCGGCTCCAGGAATTGACAATACCAGAATGTTCATTCCATCCGTGTGATGTTTGGGCTAGAGCCATCTCCATTTCCGCTTGCCGAGGCAACTTAATACCATCTCAATAACCATGTAGAGGATTCACAAATGGTGTAAGAGACAAAGAAAAACCTTTACGTAGACAACCCGACTTCAACGACGGGTTCATACGAAGGCACTCAAATTATTCCATGAGATGTTTCTAGCTATATAATCACAAGTCGGCTCCAGGAATTGACAATACCAGAATGTTCATTCCATCCGTGTGATGTTTGGGCTAGAGCCATCTCCATTTCCGCTTGCCGAGGCAACTTAATACCATCTCAATAACCATGTAGAGGATTCACAAATGGTGTAAGAGACAAAGAAAAACCTTTACGTAGACAACCCGACTTCAACGACGGGTTCATACGAAGGCACTCAAATTATTCCATGAGATGTTTCTAGCTATATAATCACAAGTCGGCTCCAGGAATTGACAATACCAGAATGTTCATTCCATCCGTGTGATGTTTGGGCTAGAGCCATCTCCATTTCCGCTTGCCGAGGCAACTTAATACCATCTCAATAACCATGTAGAGGATTCACAAATGGTGTAAGAGACAAAGAAAAACCTTTACGTAGACAACCCGACTTCAACGACGGGTTCATACGAAGGCACTCAAATTATCTATAGATCAACTCAGCAGATTTTTGGCGACCTCAATATGAACTTACGTGAATTCACATCAAGTAATGGTATGCTGATGAATTACATAAAGGAGGTGGATAGAAGTCCCCAGGTAAACTCGAAAAATTTGGGATTGATCTGGGATATCTTGAAAGACACCGTTAATACAGTGTGTGTTCCCAGATACTCCAGTGATTACTTAGCGATCAGTCACCAGTGTGATAGCTTCGGTATATGATCCCATGTTCCACTCCTTCACAAACAAAGATCTTCCTACAGGACTTGTGGAAGGAGCAGTATAATTGGCATACCGAGCTGTCCATTGAAAAGAAAGAACGGTGGAATCGCATAACCGCAAAGTGAGTGGGTTTGAAGGAACAAAAGAGTTGGGCTCAAAAAGAACTGACGGACATTAGTTACCTTCGCGGACGCCAGTTCGACTGCTATAGCTGTATGTATCTACTTATGCTCGCTGGAAAAGCACACCTTCTCATGGCCAAATCCATACTTCCGATCCTTCACGTGCAATATACGATTCCAGAACTCAACTCAACGCAATAACCCTGGCAATGCGATTGACACATTCTGTGCTCTCATGGCTTCAATCATCTCTCAATATTAAGAAAGCATGTCTACTCGGACTCGGAAATTGTCATCAGCTGGCTCAAGCTTAAGCTACAGCGAGAAGTAGAACAGTTCATCAATAAGGCAGCGTTCATAGTTTTGGAATTTGCGTTTTTGCGTTTTTGCGTTTTTGTGGAAATAGAGTAGATACATATCGATTAGGAAAACTGCGTTTTTGCGTTTTTGTGGAAAGTAGAGTAGATACGTATCGATTTGTGGAATTTGCGTTTTAGCGTTTTTGTGGAAATGCGGAATTGTGGAATTTGCGTTTTTGCGTTTTTGTGGAAATGTGGAATTGTGGAAAGCGTGGAAGCCACGTGCGCGGTGCGTGTCATTCCACGCAGCTCATCATTTGCGAGCGGTTGAACGGATGATGATGAGCTATTTGTTCTCATTCTCTTGAGTTCGGGAAGAGCTTATATAAATAAGGATATAAGGATGAGAGTATATACATTTGATAAATGGTTTTAGTCGACTTTGAAGAAAAACTGCCATTTTCGTGCAGGGATATAGACATACCAGTTGAGCTATCGCACACTACTGCGCGAACAACACGTTGATAATGATCAGCCGATAACGAAGTCCATATCGCATGACTTACGTTTGTAATAATTGCAGTACTGATCGCTTCTCAGTACTGCGATTATTACAAAGTTGCGTGAAATGATTACTGCCAGCTATCAATGCTTGTCGTTTTTCAAACGCACCACCATTTAGAATTTCACATAGTCGAGCGGTCGATACCCCCTATTGTTGCTAGTTCCGCATTAGAAAATGATTCGCTTCCTTTGCCACCACAAATCTCGATCCTATCTAAATAATCCATGTAAATCGCAGTATCAAAAGACATGCACCATTATTTGGAACATTAGACAGTTTAGCGGTCGATACATCGGTATCTGATATCACACGCAAACAAAATATATTATCTAGTTGCACTGACGCTTTTACTTTAGCGGTCGCACAGTGGTAGTAAACAGTGTACCGGATATTATCCCATCCACTTTCTCTTACCAACCTCTGTAAGTCGCTATAAGTTAGTCACCATTACTACCCGTACCCCGCGATACCTGTGAATGTGGACATTCCACTGCCGGTCGGAAAAGCGAATCGATTTTGGTGACATTTGCCTTCCGACGCTCCTTATCGAATCTTACCAATTGTTATCAACTTGGGTCATCCACCAATAGTATTCCCGTTCCACCCTGCTATACACCTATGAATGTCAGCGCTCTAGGGTTAACGCGAAAGACGAAACGCACTTGACGACATTTGCCCTTCCACGCTCGTTATCATATCTTAGTGACCGATATAAAGTTGGATCAGTAACCGATATAAAGTTGGATCATCCACCAATAGTGTTCCAGTTCTACCCGGCTGAACACCTATGAATGTCAGCGCTCTATGGTCAATGCGAAAGACGAAACGCACATTTGCCCTTTCACGCTCGTTATCATATCTTAGTAACCGTGATAAAGTTGGATCATCCACCAATAGTGTTCCCGTTCTACCCGGCTAGACACCTATGAATGTCAGCGCTCTATGGTCAATGCGAAAGACGAAACGCACTCGACGACATTTGCCCTTTCACGCTGTTATCATATCTTAGTAACCGTTATAAAGTTGGATCATCCACCAATAGTGTTCCAGTTCTACCCGGCTGAACACCTATGAATGTCAGCGCTTTATGGTCAATGCGAAAGACGAAACGCACTCGACGACATTTGCCCTTTCACGCTCGTTATCATATCTTAGTAACCGTGATAAAGTTGGATCATCCACCAATAGTGTTCCCGTTCCACCCTGCTATACACCTATGAATGTCAGCGCTCTAGAGTTAACGCGAAAGACGAAACGCACTTGACGACATTTGCCCTTTCACGCTCGTTATCATATCTTAGTAACCGATATAAAGTTGGATCATCCACCAATAGTGTTCCAGTTCTACCCGGCTGAACACCTATGAATGTCAGCGCTCTATGGTCAATGCGAAAGACGAAACGCACTCGACGACATTTGCCCTTTCACGCTCGTTATCATATCTTAGTAACCGTTATAAAGTTGGATCATCCACCAATAGTGTTCCAGTTCTACCCGGCTGAACACCTATGAATGTCAGCGCTCTATGGTCAATGCGAAAGACGAAACGCACTCGACGACATTTGCCCTTTCACGCTCGTTATCATATCTTAGTAACCGTGATAAAGTTGGATCATCCACCAATAGTGTTCCCGTTCTACCCGGCTAGACACCTATGAATGTCAGCGCTCTATGGTCAATGCGAAAGACGAAACGCACTAGACGACATTTGCCCTTTCACGCTGTTATCATATCTTAGTAACCGTTATAAAGTTGGATCATCCACCAATAGTGTTCCAGTTCTACCCGGCTAAACACCTATGAATGTCAGCGCTCTATGGTCAATGCGAAAGACGAAACGCACTCGACGACATTTGCCCTTTCACGCTCGTTATCATATCTTAGTAACCGTTATAAAGTTGGATCATCCACCAATAGTGTTCCAGTTCTACCCGGCTAGACACCTATGAATGTCAGCGCTCTATGGTCAATGCGAAAGACGAAACGCACTCGACGACATTTGCCCTTTCACGCTCGCTATCATATCTTAGTAACCGTGATAAAGTTGGATCATCCACCAATAGTGTTCCCGTTCTACCCGGCTAGACACCTATGAATGTCAGCGCTCTATGGTCAATGCGAAAGACGAAACGCACTCGACGACATTTGCCCTTTCACGCTGTTATCATATCTTAGTAACCGTGATAAAGTTGCATCATCCACCAATAGTGTTCCAGTTCTACCCGGCTCAACACCTATGAATGTCAGCGCTCTATGGTCAATGCGAAAGACGAAACGCACTCGACGACATTTGCCCTTTCACGCTCGTTATCATATCTTAGTAACCGTTATAAAGTTGGATCATCCACCAATAGTGT